>JAQIUQ010000393.1:20000-214934 GCA_030378365.1 Hybognathus amarus | reverse complement strand
AAAAGGGCTTTCAACAGCTCCTGGTATAAGGATAATTCATGGCTTGAATATTCTGTGAATCAAGATTCAGCTTATTGTTTTGCCTGTAGGCATTTTTCTCTGCCCAATACACCTGAATCTGCCTTCACTTCCCAGTCAGGATTTTGTAAAAGCACTGTTTAAAGATTCTGGGTTTAAGCTCCATTCAAAGACAGAGCATCATATAAATGCTATGTATGCCTGGAATCAGCATAAAAGGGCTGTTAACAGCAACTCATCAATGTTCGATCTCATAAATGAGGATAGGAAAAAGAAAGTAGAAGAAAACCGTACCTACATTAAAACGATTGCTGATGTGCTACTATTAACTGCCACTCAAAACATAGCTCAGAGAGGTCATCGTGAGTCTTATGACTCTGACAACAGAGGCAATTTTTTGACAATCTTGGATGAAATAGCAAAGCATGACCTTCTCATTAAGAAAAGGCTTAATGCATTTGGGAATGCTAAGTACACAAGCCACCAAATCCAGAACGAAGTTCTTGAGGGGTTAGCTGAAATGGTACAAAGTGAAATAATCAGTGAAGTAAAAGAAAGTGAAGTTTTTAGTGTAATTGTAGATGAGACCAAAGATTTAAAGAAAAAATAACAGATCTCTTTAGTTGTGAGGTACTATTACAACGGGGCCATCCACGAACGTTTTTTGCACTTCCAGTCAGCTGAAAGCTTACATGCGGCAGGCCTTACAAAAATGATAATTGATTGTCTTGAGAAACATGGCCTGGACTACAGAAATAATCTTGTGGGACAAGGCTATGACGGTGCAGCCGTCATGAGTGGAAAGCATTCTGGTGTGTCCACTCAGAATTAAAAACAGTGCAAGATTTGCATTTTATGTGCACTGTAATGCACATTGTTTAAATTTGGTTCTTGTTGATTCTGTTAAATCTGTTCCTGAGGCAGTTAACTTTTTTGCTCTCCTGCAGAAGGTTTATAACTTTGTATCAGGCTCATACGTTCATCTCAAGTGGCTTGCTGTTCAGAAAGAGCTGTATCCACAGCAGCAGCCCAGGGAATTACAGAGACTTACAGATGTAAGGTGGGCATGCAGATACATTGCATGCCGTAATCTGAGGGAAAGGCTTCCAGCTGTTCTGAAAGTGCTACAGGAAATAGCAGATGAAAAGAGTGGTGATAGATCAGTGGAGGCAAGGGGAATTCTTTCTCAGATAGAAGTACATTTCATTGGGCTTTTGGTTACCTTCTGTAAAGTGCTTGGTGATGCTAAATGTCTTTCTGACATACTCCAATCAAGCTCTCTTGACCTAGCAAGGGCTGTTGATCTAGTAGGTGCCCTTACAGACACATTACAGAACTACAGAAGTGAGGATGTATTTGCAAAACTATGGAAAGAGGTTGAAGAGATTGTAGAGCAATGCAAAATAACTGTACAAACAGTGTGTAAAAGACAACCCAAAACAAGCTTAAGATTTTGTGACTCATTGATGATGAGCACTGTAGGACATAGAAATAATGACCAAAGTGATGGCGAGCGCTTCCAAAGAGCTATATTTTATCAGGTACTTGACAGTCTCACAGCTGAACTTCAAAGGCGTTTTTCAAAGAAGAATTGTGAGATAATGCAAGGGGTCCAGTCTCTCAACCCAAAGAGTACAACATTCTTGAATGAGGAGCCTCTGTTTGCCTGTGCTCAGATATATGAGTCAGATTTAGAGGACCTCAAACATGAGGTTCATCAAACCAAGCGGTTTCTTGATAGGAGAGAGAAAGTGGAAGTGACAGACCGTCAACTCTCCTTGACTTTGTTGTGTTTCTAGAACCTTATAAAGGTCTTTCATGAGCTATTTCGACTTTGTAAGATTTCTGTTGTTACACCAGTCAGCACTGCTTCTTGTGAGAGAAGCTTCTCAGCTTTAAAACTGATTAAAACCCACCTTAGGACAACAATGGCTGATGACAGGTTAAGTCACATCGGAATTCTCAGTATTGAGTCAAGGAGAGCACGCTCCCTCAACATGGATGAGTTTGTGAAACATTTTGCCAGTTCTCATCAGAACCGCAGAATTATGTTGTTTTAATTGATGTGTACTAAAATTGTTTAAATTTTCCAAGTAGATGTCTGCTTGATGACTGCTGTATCTAATTAAAAAATGTTTGTAAATGTGGGTTTTTTTTGTAAATAAACATAGCAGTTCAAAACAGACACATGCTACTGTATCTTAAATCCTTGGTGCTTCAGCTTTGTTTTTTGCTAATATTTTGGATGTTCAACACTTATTACAAACAGAGTGACCCAATTACTTCCATGTGTGTGTGTGTGTGTGTGTGTGTGTGTGTGTGTGTGTGTGTGTGTGTGTGTGTGTGTGTGTGTGTGTGTGTGTGTATCCCTAAAATAGCAGTGGCCACCCCATGTGTAAAACTCTAGTTCCGCCACTGCATGTCAGTCTTATGCACACCCCTTCAAATAAAGTGTTACCATGTGGTCACACTTCATATTAGACGTTTTTTTTTAACTACTATGTACTTAAATTAAAAAATCTACTATGTAATTATTATGTTCATGTTGTTTTGCAAAACACTTTTGCTGCTATTTAACGGGCAAGGTTAGGGACAGGTTTGTTGTTATGGTTAGGTTCAAGGGTGGGTTAGAGGGTAAGGGAATTGATAACAGTCTAAGGTAACACTTTATTTTATAGTGTCCATGATACAGAGTAATTACTTAATTAATTTCTTAGTAGTAGATGTTGTAATAACATGTAACAAAATGTAATTAACATGTAACAAAGTTATGAAACAGCCTGTACTTACAGACTGTAATTACACTCATGTAATAGGCAGCTAATGTTACACATGTGTAACAGGCCGAGTCGGTTACATACGTGCTACCAACTTGGTACCATGTAATTATATTAAAAAGTATGTTGTACTACTCAATGTAACAATAAGTATTTAAATATGGCTGCGAGCAGCGATCCGCGGGCCCAAGCCGGTGGCACCGCAACCCCGGTGCCTTTAGTTACCTAAAGGCACCGGGTGGCGGTACCGCCGGCTTTGGCCCTTCATCGCTGCTCGCAGCTATATTTATATATATATATATAGTATATTATTTATATATATATATATATATATATACAGTCGGTGGCACCGCCACCTTGGTGCCTTTAGGGTTATTTTGCACGATGTGCAAAAATGTAGCCCCAGCTTTGGGAGGATTTAAATTCATTCAGCTTCAATTACCAATTTGTAGTTTACCAATTTATCTTACTTTTATTTAAACCAAACTATACATTTAAAAGATTAGGGTGTAATATGCATATTTTTTCATTTAAAAAAAATACAAAGTTGTTATGCAAAAATACAAGGACTTGCAGGAAAAATCTACAGTCAGCCACACACACCCACGCACACACACATAAACACACACACACCAGCAACCCACCCCCCTCCTCCCCTCCCTCACAGAGACAGACAAAAGTTTTGTGACTATAGGTAAAACAAGCAAAGTTATAACACATTTTATGTGTCCTTTTTTACTCATAAATTCATTTCCTCGCCACGGCCAAACCGTTCAAGATATCAAAAATCCGTCCGGACTTGAGCATCCTCAATGCCTTGACTCTGCACACCGAGTTTGGTGGTGATTGGTAAACACATGCGTTGTAATTTGATGTATTTCTCCTGTGAGATTTTTTCAAACAACCCATAATTCCCAACTTCCATTTGAACTGTCGTAAAAACTTAGAGCACGAAAGCTGTTTGACCTGATGTGATCTATAAGTGTACCGAGTTTCATATTATTACATGCAAGTGTGTTTGATTTATGGACCAAATTTTCAGATCAAGTTTATGGACCAAGTTAATTTAATTAATAAACTAATTATATAAAACTATTGTCAATGCACTACAATTAAACTGGTTATATTATGCCTTTACTTATACAAAATTAAAATAAAAACTTTTTTAAAACATACCAGGCTTAAGAAATGTATTTTTTTATACAGGCACACAGCAGTGAAATGGTTAAGCCCCCTCCCCTACAAACCCACACACACAGAGACAGGCAAAGGCTCAGACATAGAGACGTACTGTAGGCTCAGAGAGAGCATGACTACATACAAGCAAAAATATCTGACTTTCTGTGGGTCCTAGCTAATGAGTGTCAATTAGAATGCTCTTCGTTTCTTGGAAATTCCGTAATCTCATAATCTCTTTTCAGTCTCACTTAAGGAGATGTTCGCTGCTAACATAGGGGAACTCCCACTGCCAACGGCCCAAGTTCAGTCAGGCAAATTGAGAAAGATCACGGCTTTAGTCAACATTTAGGACTATTTTAAAATAAACTAATATGTAGATTGTGTAGATTTTTTAAATGTTGTGTTTTTATTATTTCCTTGTAGCCTACATGTTAGTTAAAAATAAAACAAAATAATCTGTAAAACCAAACTGTAGGCACTGGATGTCTATATAGCCCTTTAAATAAAAAATATTTTCAGGGCTGTGAAATTCTTTATACATAAAAGTTTTTTTAATTTTTTTTTTAATATCTGCCCTTGAAGTAATCCAAAAGTAGGCAATTACTTTCATATTCTTGTACTTGGATTACGTTACTGAATTCTTTTTTTTTAATGAAATCATTTGTAACTGTATCGGAATACATTTTTAAAGTAACCCTACCAAGCCTGGTCTTGTGTGGACGTCCGACTTTCACTTTTTAAGTTAGCGATTTTTAAGGCCCCAATCCTACTATATTACATAATGTGTGGATATTGATCTAATAGGCCTACCTGATTTTGAACACAAGAGGGCAGTATAGCACTATGAATATTTATTTTTTTTTTTGACGAGATCATTCTGGCTGTTTTTAAACTTAAACATAATTCTTAAATTGAAAAAAGGAATAAAATGGGTATAGTTCTAATATTGGTATAGTCTTATAGAAAAATAAATGGTGTATAATACAATTTTTAGAAGATATGAGACATTTCCTGATTCTTTTTTTGACATAATCCCTCGCCATAGCAAAATTGTTTGAGATATTCGATATCCGTTAAAAAATTAGCATCTTTAATATATTTTCATAATTTTGAAGAAGTTTGGTGGGAATACAACACTTTGGTGGGGAAAAAACACTTAAGAGGAGGGAATAAAAATGTAAAAGCTGGTTTTGCAAAACATCCACATACAGACCAAGATAACTGACTTCCTGTTGGGCTGGCTTAAAGTTGTTTTGCCCGATGAGATCTATATGTGTAACGAGTTTCATATTATTACATGCAAGCGTGTATGATTTATGGACCAAATTTTCAGACCAAGTTTATGGACCAAGTTAATTTAATTAATAAACTAATTATATAAAACTATTGTCAATGCACTACAATTAAACTGGTTATATTATGCCTTTACTTATACAAAATATAAATAAAAACTTTTTTAAAACATACCAGGCTTAAAGGCGGGTTTACAGCAATTTCACTTTTTTGATTTCAAATAGTGTGTAATGTTGCTATTGGTGCATGAAGAGTATCTGCAAAGTTGCAGCACTGAAAGTTTAGTGTAAGCAGAGATATCGTCTTTTAAAAATCAGGAAGTAAAATTGCCTACAAAAACGACTCGTTTTGGACTACAGCTGGGTTATGGTACGTCACTAACACACACATTTGCATCAACCACTCCCTCCGGAATATGCAGGAAAGGGCATGCGTCGAGTGAGTTGTTCACGCAGCTGTCAGGTCTTCTGTGTTCCGGGCTTCCACGGACTACTATACTTCGACAACAATGGACACAATTTGTGTTTGATTATATTCCTGAAAGTGACGATGGTAATCTAGCTCTCTGTGCTGCGCATTTACGAGAGACAGCTTCCAGAATCTCCACGAGTTCAACCGGATTAACGTAAACAAGAAACTGTTTCTGGACATCATGAAGCAGATCCAGCTTTAAAACCAGCAGTTAAAAGTCAGCAGTTGTTGGGCCACACTGTAAGTAGGCTAAGACTTCATCATTTTAAATGTATTTGCATGTATAATTACCGACGGAGCGTTGTGTTTTTTTTTTTTTTTTTCAAATGCTAGCGCTGGCTTTGTAGGCTTTATGGGCTACTAGTTAGGCTATTTTGTGTCAACGACAAACGCGTACAAACATTATGGACCTGAATTTTGTATAAGTACTAATGTTGTAAATGTATTTTTCATGTATATATGCTTTATGACTTTATTTTCGATTTGATCAAGAACGTAAACCTGCAAACGCTGTTTGAGTATAACATTAGTTAGCCAGTCAGTTGCTATCGTTGCCAGTCAGATGCTATTGTGTAAATCAAACGTGTATTAAGTTAAAAAATGAAGCAAATTATCATTCAGAAACCTTTATTAAGAGGCGTGTGTGGTGAGGTTCTGCTTGACTCTCTTCATTCGCGGCTTTCTCGGTCTGATTCTGCCTCACTGATACTGCAGTCTCGACATCATTATTTACGTGTATCCACCGTCTATGTTATCCACATTTGGCATGCCCGCCCGTTTCGCCCGTAAAGGTCATGGGCGTTAATCTTCCGGACAACGTGAGCGACAGTTTAGCCAATCACAACACACCGGCCCAGAACGAACCAATCTGAGCCCACAACGTCATTCTGAGGGAGTGTTTTCATAGACTCAGGAAGTCATCCGCTCGTGCAGGGGACAGGGGAGAGCGCGGCTGACAATAAAGGTGAAGTTTATGAAAAATAAGACTTTTAAAAAAAGAAAAACCACGGATACATGTTATATTGCACCCCATAAACACAATCATGCAAAGAAAAAGAGCATTAAACCCGACCTTTAAGAAATGTATTTTTTTTTTGTACAGGCACACAGCAGTGAAATGGTTAAGCCCCCTCCCCCTACAAACACACACACAGAGACAGAGACGTAGGCTCAGAGAGAGCATGACCACATTCAAACAAAAATATCTGACTTTCTGTGGGACCTAGCTAATGAGTGTCAATTAGAAAGTTGTCCGGCTCGAGGAGTACAATATGCATACCGATTTTTGTAACTGTAGAAAAAACTAACAACCCGACTTTTGGAGGTTGTAATAAGAGGTTGATTTCAAAGCATTGTGAAAGTGACACACTTCCTGCTGCCAGTTGGTGGCGCTATAACTTTGACTCACAATAGTCACATCCATGTGATCGTCCTCTTACAGCGAACACACTGCTGAAGTTTCATCAAGATCAGTTAATGTATGCTGAAGTTATAACACACTTCCTGTTTCACGTTTCTCGCCATAAATTCGTTTCCTCGCCACGGCCAAACCGTTCGAGATATCAAAAATCCCCTCGCAATTTTTCATCCTCAATGTCTTGACTTCAGGCTGACTGAGTTTGTTCCATGTGGATCAAAGCTCTAGGAGGAGTATATAAAATTCCATTGCGTGCGTTTTAAAAATAACCGCAAAAATCTGACTTCCTGTTGGGCTGGGGTAAAAAGTAAGAGTGTGAGGTATAGATGAAACGATGAGATCGACATGTGTACCGAGTTTCATATTATTACACACAAGAGTGTTTGAGTTATGGACCAAGTGTTCGGACCACGTTCCAGGGGGCGCTGTCGAGCCCCCCTGCCACGCCCGGGTACCATCTTCAGCCCGGCCCTGATGGCCGCGGGTTCTGACCCGTGTGCAAAGTTTCAAGAGTTTTGAAAAAAAAAAAATAATAATAAAAAATAATCGGAAGGAAAACAATAGGGCCTTCGCCCTTCAGGGCTTGGGCCCTAATAATCCTAAGGAAAACAATAGGGCCTTCGCCCCTTCAGGGCTTGGGCCCTAATAATAAAAAAATAATCGGAAGGAAAATAATAGGGCCTTCGCCCAGGGCCCGGCGCCACGGGAGGCGTGAGGGGGATTTTGGATTTATTACAACACGTCAATTTCTCCACTAATCACGAAATACATGAAAGTAAGTGGCTGATGAACTGGGAGAAGAATAGAGCAAAATGTAACTACTTACACAATTACACAACCATGTGTTTCTAACATGTAAAACGTGTCGTCTTATTATTAAGCAGTGCTAAAGATAAGCTGTTTTAATATATTAAGTACAAAATAAGTGTGCGAAAATAGAGCACTTTAAGTGCATTATGGAAGTGTACTAAGTGCACTTAAATAAAGTGTATTTTAGTGAACTTTTTTTTCACCGGGTTTAATCTCCGCAACTGATTGAAGCGCGTGTCCGTGGGAAGACAGCGCGAGCCACACAAGACAACACTATCCGCTTCACTGATCGAAACGAGCACTTTGATTGATTAAAAAAAAACATTTCAGCACTATAACGACTCTAATTTGACAAACGAACAAAATGAATGCTCTGCTAGTTAACTGAAGATGTTTAGGCCTAATCCATTTTTTATGGGTTCATCCGTACCGCGAAGATGTTTCAAAAAGTAGTGGGGAGCCCCCGAAAAAAAGTGGTGATGTGCGTTAATGTGAAAGCCCCCTCTCAGTTTTCAGACGCCCCCTCATCAGCGCTCGGCTGGCGCCGGCTCTGCCTTCGCCCCTTTAGGGCTTGGACCCTAAATATGTTACTAAGGTGTGAAAAAAGCCTGCAGTTACAGATTGTCATTTTGTACCTTCTAAAATAGTGTATCAAGATTGTACTTAAGTGTACTTCATGTGTATAAGGTATGTAGATAGATATGAAGTACACTTAAGAACAATCTTGATACACTTTATTTTACGTAGCTTATCCCTGTGTAATATTATGTAATTGCAATGTAATTAGGAAGCTACCACATGCATTTATGCTGTGAACGAGGGAGTTAGGCCTAATTCAAACTAAAGTACATATATGGATAAGGTTTGTAGATACACATGAAGTACACTTAAGTACAATCTTGATACACTTTATTTGACGTAGCTTATACCTGTGTAATATTATGTAAATTGAATGTAATTAAGAAGCTACTGCATGCATTTAAGCTGTGAACTAGAGGGTTAATTCAGATGGATAAGTAATGTAGATACTCATCGAAGTACTTGAGTACTTGATACACTTTATTTTAGAAGGTACAAAATGACCATGTGTAACTGCAGGCTTTTTACCCTAGTAACATATTAAGTACTTGTTACAGTGTACCAAGTTGGTAACACGTATGTAACCGATCGGCCTGTTGCACATGTGTAACAGTAGCTGCCTATTACATGTTTGTAATTACAATCTGTAAGTACAGGCTGTTCCATAACTTAGTTGCATGTTAATTACATTTTGTTACATGTTATTACAATGTTTACTAATAAGTAATTAATTAAGTAATTACTCTGTATCATGGACACTGTAAAATAAAGTGTTACCCAGTCAAATTATATAGGTAATTACAGAAATAAATCATATCTGTAATTACATGCAGGGGGTTTTAAAATATAAGTATAATGTATAAACATGTTTGTACACAATAAGTGTGTGGCGAGCAGGCCGATGTGGGTTGAGTGGTAATGACAACACTTGTGAGATGCACCGAGCGGAAGCATAAAGGAGGCACATTAATCCACATAAATGCACATTAAACACATATTACACACATATACATAAACATAGCCCATTCCAGCCATGCATCACTGAAAATGTGCTTCCAATTAAGAAGTGTGGAAGTAATTGGGGCACCAAATAGGGAGAACATTAGTATATGGGATAGTGAAGCACAAATTATCCATGTGTCATTAAGGCTTTTAGGATGGTTTTTTTACCATGAGTTTATAACTCTTCAGGTTAATAATATATATACATGTCATATGTGGACTCCATTAATGCAAGTCTGTTTTTTTTTCTTTTTCTTTGTTCTTTCTTTTTTTTTTTTTTTGCCTTGAAAATAATCTGCATTCTTCTTAGTCGATAATAAGCAGCCCCTACCTTGATTTTTCCTCAACTAAAGGCAATTGCCAGTAAGTACCAGAGCATTTAAACATCTTGCATCTGTCAGTGACAGATAACAGATAAAATATGTTTTTTAAGTCTTGCTTATATGCTTCGTTCTACTGGGTACACATCATTCTGCCTTACTACTGCAAAAAGACAAATATCTCATCTCAGTATTTTAGCTGAAAAAGAACATATTGAGTGACATTGAGTGGCTAATTCACTTGTATGATTCATAATTGAGTGCAATCAAAGATTCATATATTCAGAGTCACAAATGCAAAACACATGATTAAAACCAAGGGGTTTCCGCAATGTATTGGACTTAGTTAAATTTTAAAATACATGGATGTTTTGGATTAAAGCATACAGTATATTATATACTGATAAAAAGTTTATATTTAGTCTTATTTTAATATACAATAATCTTCAAGTGAATGTTCACTCTAGTAATATTCATATTTTTTTATGAAATATACTTTGTACATACTTAGTCCTCCTCTGTTATGTTTTCATGAATAATACTTTTTTTTCCCTCAAATCTTATCCCATTTATTTTTCCTGGCATATGGAATGAATATTTATGAGATGTGGAAATTTCACAATTTGCTGCATTTGTGGAATACATTTCCCTTCTACTTGGCCCACTTATTAACCTCTTTAAGAGGCACATCTGATTGCATTTAGCAATGTAAGAATGCTAAAGGATTCAGAAACTATGCTCACAGACACTCAGTAACTAAGTCAAACATTCAACTGTTCTGCAGTGCTTATAGAAAGAAGCTATATGTGGCACTACACAGCCCAGAAAGACTCAAGCTCTGGTTCAAAACCTAGTGAGTTCCCTTGCTCTGGCTATCCTTAAATGACCTATAGGGTCATAGGGCTGGAACCTATCCCAGTTAGTGAGTTGCCTCCTACATATTCCAAGTAGGGGTGTGCCATATCATACCATCCACGATAACACCGGTATACATTTTTACTAGTGCTAGGCAATGATTAATCACGATTAATCACAACAAAAATAAATTACACACACATGCATGCATATATTTAAGAAATATCTGCATGTACTATATGTACTGTAAATACATTTATACATAATTTATATTATATATAAATCAAATATTTTTATATAAATAACAACTTTTTTTTAAATATATACATGCATGTGTGTTTATTTATATATACAAAATAATTATACACAGTACACACACATATATATATATATATATTATATACATATACAAATATACATATATTATATTATATCTACTACTTGACATTTTATTTTATTAAAGAGTTTTTAAAGAGTAATAGTAAAAAAAAGAATAATAAAGAGTTATTAAAGAGTATTGACATTTTATTTTATTATTTAAATAAACACAAACTTTTATTTTTGTTGCGTTTAATTATGATCAATTGTTGCCCAGCACAATTTTTTTACATGATAAAAATGTGTCGTAACGCAATATCAATGATATAGCGACACGATGACCTATGGCATATGCATCTTCTCTCTCGTCTCTCAAAATGGGTTGCCAAGGCAAGCGTACAAGTGCGCTGCAGGCGGCGCTCTCATGTTTAGGGATGTCTGACAATTGTGTCGCTTTTTGGAGTTTAGATTTAAAACGTCTATAGATATAGAGACCACACTCGGTAGGCGGTACCGTTGCTCTCACGGAACAGATATGCTTCTTTAACTTTTTAGTGTTAAATAAAAAGTACCGTCAGATGAAAGTGACAGTGCTTTCTCTCTGTCCATGCAATAGATGCACACCCTTGAATAGGCCTAAGCTTGGATTTCTGGTCCATTTACTTGAACGTCTAAGGTAATATTGTTGGTTTAACCCATTTGAGAAATTGAGATTTTATAATGGACAGTCACTGAAAAAAGCTCTTTACGAATTTGACGTGTGATGCCATGCCATGCTGACTGACATGTAATGTGTATGAATCACTGTCACACGCACAAGCTCAATAAGCAATATTGTAAGTTACTGCATGATAATACATTTTTATAACAGAATAATAATCACAATACACACTTTTCACACTTTTACAGTAGGTACAACCAGAATGTGGTTTTTACCGCCGCAGTTTTGCCGCGGTGGTAAAAGTTGAGGTGTATTTGCTGCCTTTGGCCGCTAACAGGCACTACAATCACAGACTTTGAAAAGTGTCCGTTTTTTTGTGTAATCTACAGCTGCGCCGCGGCTCTTTCAGAGCGATTTAAAGTTGGTAGCAGATTAATATATGTGAAACGTAGTTAAATTAATTAATTAATCACAATACTGAAATTAAATTGAAAAAATAATGAAACCTTAAAACATTGCAGTCGAAACATATTAGACTACATCAATGAGGCTTTACAATCGTATAAGACATAAGTGCATTAGCAGTCTAACGATAGCTGTGTGGTCAACGCATCATCCTCAACCTCATAGACCCACAAACGACGTGAGATCGGAACCTCGTTACATGCTGTTAGCCGACAGCTTTTATGTTTTACGTTCTTGAAGCTGTTTATTAGCGAGTTTATTAACTGTTTATTTACTTAAAGTGTCCGACATAATTTGCCACTTCTCATTGAGATAAATTCGCAGATAAATTCAAGGTTAACACTGTAGCTGCTGTAGGCTACTTGGGGACGGGTGGGACATGTCCCCACCACTTTTTGCCAGGGTCAATATTGTCCCCACCACTTTTGAAATCTTAGCTAACAGCATTCGTTTCATTCGTTTGTTAAATTAGAGGCGATCTAGCGCTGAAATGTGTTGTCTTCACTCGGACGCGCGCTGCAATCCGTTGTGGAGGTTTCATTTGTTCCGGTGAAATCACAAATCAAAATACACACAACGTGTCCCTGCTTCTCTGGGTTCTAATCCGCACTCGTACAGTTTTTGTTACCCTCATCGCAACGGTTTTGCAATCCGTCCCCTCAGTTTATAAACTGTACTCACTGATTCTTAAACTGTTCCCTTGGTTTAACAATTCGTGCCCATGGATTAATAAACCGTACCCACAAGTTCATAATCCGTGCTCTCAGATTTGTAAACTGTGCCCTCAGTTTTTGCAATCTGTACCCACAAATTCATAAACTGTGCCCACGCTTTCGCAATCCATACTCAAGGGTTTGTAATCCGTACTCACGGATTTTGGCTCGTCCCCTAGAATGTGCCACATGATTCAACCAGGCCCCCTGTTTAGATGCAGGATGCATTGTTTTTAAAAGGACTTGACATAAACCGTTTTCTAGTGTCGGGCTAAACATCTCCATCTCCACTGTAAAGCTGATGCACCTTTAGAGAAATGAGACGCCCTCCGGAGATCATGAAAGCGCGCCTTATTGTTTTTATTTTATTTTACAAATAGCCTACACAACGTTTTCTTGTTATTGTGAGTTTACACAAATAAAAGTAGTTGCAAATAATGTATTATGTATAATGTATATTTTCTGTATGACCAGAAATGCTAGATTATTTTAAACATTTCCACTGTTGATAGGAACCAGAGCCGGCGCCAGCCGAGCGCTGATGAGGGGCGTCTGAAAACTGAGAGGGGGCTTACTCATTAATGCACGTCACCACTTTTTTTCGGGGGCTCCCCACTACTTTTTGAAACATCTTCGCGGTACGGATGAACCCATAAAAATGGATTAGGCCTAAACATCTTCAGTTAACTAGCAGAGCATTCATTTTGTTCGTTTGTCAAATTAGAGTCGTTATAGTGCTGATATGTTGTTGTTTTTTTAATCAATCAAAGTGCTCGCTTCGATCAGTGAAGCGGATAGTGTTGTCTTGTGGCTCGCGCTGTCTTCCCACGGACACGCGCTTCAATCAGTTGCTGAGACTAACCCAGGTGAAAAAAAAAGTTCACTAAAATACATTTTATTTAAGTGCACTTAGTACACTTCCATAATGCACTTAAAGTGCTCTATTTTCGCGCACATATTTTGTACTTAATATATTAAAAGCTTATAGTACTGCTTAATAATAAGACGACACGTTTTACATGTTAGAAACACATGATTGTGTAATTGTGTAAGTAGTTACATTTTGCTCTATTCTTCTCCCAGTTCATCGGCCACTTACTTTCATGTATTTCGTGATTAGTGGAGAAATTGACGTGTTGTAAATCCAAAATCCAACAGATCCGATTCTGAACACACAGCTCTAACTAACGCGATCGTTATAAGTGTGTTTAAACAACAAAACACATCCACTTGCACATATTTGACAATCGGAATATCAGTGTTTCATGCTATAGCTAATACATTTGTGAATATTTTGAATAAAAAAGGAAAAATGACATAAAAGCAGATCATCGTTCATTCAGCTGTGTTGTGATTGCGCTCTGTCAGGTGACAAGCAATGACAGCGTCACCGTGGAAACATTAAAGTGAAAGGTTCTAAATAACAGTCGCCTTGAAAAACTCACGCTGGGGGGTCAGATGGAATTTTTTTTTACTTATGTGTGGAAGGGTTGACTACAATATTATTAATTTAGCTTAATATTCACAAAAATAAGGAAATGTGAAAATGTAATTGGCAAAAAAATAAAATAACATATTTTATCAGTAAAATCCCGTTTACATTCATTGTAATCTGAGGGGGCGTGAGAGTCCCGTGAGAGGGGCGTCGCCCCCCCCCCCCATGGCGCCGGCCCTGATAGGAACATGCAAGTGTTTGCACCCGCGGCAGTGACATGCAGTGCGTGCTTCACACAAACAGTTGGATATGCGTTAAAAACCTGTGTTTGTTTGTTAGAATCTTATTAGCCCATTAATATTGTCTAAGACTGACATTTTACGAATTGCTTTGTTCTTTTTTTGTGTGTGGATAAAATCGTCTTCTAAATAAGCCAATAGTAGCCTAAATGGATTTAGATTTGATAGCTAATTATTTTACTATGAATGAGTTCACCGAAGACAGTAATATATTTAACATAAAATAATTTATAACTTATAACCAAACCTTTTACAGTTTTTGAACTGTGTTATTGTTATTATTTTATTTTTTCGCTTATTATAGGCTCAGTAGCCTACTGAGCTTTTTCCTCTAAAAATTAACTTTAAAGATAAAAGTATCCTAAATGTAGTTTTTTTTTTATTTATTTTTTTTTTTTTAGAAAATGCAAGAAATAATCCATTTAAAAAAAAGGATTTTAAAAACAATGCAATGCATCCCGCATCTAAACAGGAGGCCAGGTTGAATCATGTGGCACACTCTGGGGGACGAGCTGTAAAGACGAGTATTACGTCACAGCTAAAGTGGCGTAGGTCGTAACGCGCTGAAAACGTGAATGAGCTTTTGATGCGCAGCGCTCGGACCCGAGTTCAAATCCGCCGCTTGGCGAAGTCTCTTCTCCCTTTTCCCAACACATATGAGATGTAAAATGTATAACCTAACACAGGTCTCAAGCGTGTTATTTTACCAATGAACTAAAATCGAAACCATGACATGGCTTTTTGCGTTTATAAAACAGCACAAGACTTTAAGAATAGGCATCAGTGTTGGGTGATTTAAAAAAAAAAGTGTGCACTTTGCTCACGCGATCAGGATGGTCTTTTCTCCTAAATACAAGCTCAAGGGTTTATTTCTTGCAAGTGAAGAAATAAGGACAAAAATATTTTAATGTTCCTATATTATAGTGTAATGTAGACTAAAATATACTTTTGAAATATTCATTTTCATTTATATAGTACAATTATAGGCTATATGGATTTTACTAATAATGTATTTTTATAGGAATAATTATATAAATAATTATTACATAATTATAATAATTGTTTGGGATCCTAAAACTCCATTAATAATGTAATGTAGACTGAGACTCAACTAAAAAGATGTTTGAGCCCTGTTTATTGTCCTGGTACAAATCAATGCATTTTCTTTGTTCAACGAGCAGTTCATGGGTTGAAGCTCTTAATTTTGATCTCTCAAAGAGCACGAGATTGATGCATTTAACCTTAAAATGTACACAATTTTCTGGTGGGGGAGCATGCCCCCAACCCCCCTAGAGGAACAGTAAAACTATAAATACTATATTAAGGGTCCACCCAACATAGTTTTACTAATTCCTATAGGAAAGAACAACCATTTATAAACTTATAACTCCAGCATAGTTCAACAAAGTTCATTTTAAGTCAGTAAAACTGTAAATGCCATATTAAAATGTCCTTGGACAAAATGCTTAAGAGGGGGCCTACAAGACATGTGCTCCTGCTTAAGAGGGGGCCTACAAGACATGTGCCCAGGGCCTCTGAACTCTTAATCCGGCCCTGCTTGAGTAGGCCTAGCCTATTTTTCACAGATTTCTTCCCAGCGCACCCGGTAACCAGTTGTGATAAAGTGCAGTAATGTTACTAACGTTAGTTAGCATGTTGTCAGGTTCAAGGTATGGACAGTTTCTCCACCAAGTTCTGGGGCCAGTGACTGTTCCGTGAAAGTGGTTTACCTGTCTGTAGTTGTTCTAAGTCTGACAGAAAGCATTCTTGCTGTGATTGCCGCAAAACACTAATCTCGGCACTAGTGTTGCACGGTGCACCGATACTTCAAAAGTATCGCGATACTCGGAGATTAAAAACCTCACGATACCTAAATTTATTAGTATCGATACTTTTATGAATGACCGCGTTCCAGATTTGTAAGAGACGTATTTCATGTTGGTGTGTGCCACGCACGCTTCCAGTCTCTCCCTATGAATATCTGTGTGTTTCTCCTCACGAACGCAGCAAAGAAGCTGCAGCTGTCATGAGACAAACACTACCGCGAGACGGCTGCATGCGCTAGCACACGTGATACTGTGGCCGCCTGTCAGTAGCGGAGTGGCAATCCGGAGAGTCGGATCTTTCCCGGTGGGCCGGTAGTGTTTCGAGGCCGCGAGGGCCGGTCTAAAGGTTATACATTGCAAGTTATTAGCAACACAATCCAGCGGCCTGTACACAATAGTCTCTGCAACAGCGATGAAGCGCGCGTCCGTGTGAAGACGGCGCGCGACTGCGCGAGCCACAAAAGACGCTGTATCCATGCAACTGATAGCAGCGAAAAAGAGCGCTCTGCTTGATTTAAAAAACAACAACAACAACAGATTTTAGCGCTAGATCTCATATTTAATAGCAAACTAAATGAATTATCTGCTAGTTAACTGGAGATGTTTCATTTATTTTTGTATTAGGTGTACAACTTTCCCCCAACTTTCATAGATAGCATAAATAATTTGCAAGATGGTAAATTAAAGGATACAAATAAGGATGTCACGGTACCAAAATTCCAGTAGTCAGTACCGATACCATTAAAATGTCACGGTTCTCGGTATCAATTTCGGTACCACAGCAAAATTAGTTTATTTTATTTTATTTAACTACTTGAAAAAATATATATTAAATTAAATTCCATCACTTTATTATTTATGATGGTACATTTATGAAAGCATTGAAGGCTACATGCTGTTTAAACGAAAATATTGATGCTGAGAAATATTGCTTATAATAAAAATCAAGTGAAAAATACAGCATTCAGTGGATTTAGGCTACAGTAGTATTTTTAATAAATGGAGACGTAGTTAAATATATTGTACAGTAGCCTAAGATAATTGTTTCTGACCAAACTTTTATTTTGACGGGTTGCCGTAGAGACCTTTGACTTTCTGTGCGTGTATGATATGATATGACCCTATGGATATGACGATAGTTTTTCTCAAATGAAACGGTAAAATGCTCATGAAGTGACTCTCGGAGATGGAATCATGAATCATGTCACCATATCGTGAGGAAGCAGAGACTGAAAACAGCGCAAGCGTCACTCTTGTTTCAGTGTTTGTGTGTTGTGTGAGAGAGAGTTACATGAAACCACGCGTCTGACTCTGCGCCGTTAATTCACATAGAGACAAGCAGAACATGCAGGGCTCATATTTTAAACGGTAAAATGCCCATGAAGTGACTCTCGGAGATGAATTGATCGTGAATCATGTCATCATATCGTGAGGCAGCAGAGACTGAAAACAGCGCGAGCGTCACTCGTGCTTCAGTTTGTGTGTGTGTGTGTGTGTGTTGTGAGGTAACGTTAACGTTAAATGAAAGCGCTCGTCTGCGCCGTTCATTCACAGACACAAGCGCAACATGCAGGGTTTATATTTAAATAGTCGTTTTGCTGTTTAATATACACAGAAACCACATCAGCAGCGCCGCTGCTTTCATGAAGAGGACGCAACTTCACGCCCTTCGTGCATGCATGCGCATCCAGATCCGGGTTTAACCGGGTATTCGGTACCACCGGGACTTGGTACCGTGACGTTTAAATTTTTTTAGTACTGACTTGGTACCGAAGTACCGAATATTTTGACAACACTAATACAAAACGTTAGCAAAATGATCTATCGGCTATATGATTATAACCAGAGCATGTGCAGGTCAGTGATTTATTTATATTAGGTTATTACAGCATTAAAGAGCACAGACCTATGCAAAGGAGGTGTGAAACGCCTTGTAAGAAATACTTTGCTTTTCAGGAAAAGTATCGAAAAAGTATCGAAATCGCAATACTTGACTTGGTATCGGTATCGAAGCAATAATTTTGGTATCGTGACAACACTACTCGGCACTTCTGTAGTCATTGGCTGTGGGCTCACCATCGACGGCCTGAAATCAGAGGAGGTGAAGCAGACCAGAGTATTGGAACCAGTCTTGCGAAGTTCATTATTGTCTACATCAACTGGACTGGGCCATTCAGGCCACAGATTGGCGGGATCTTTTAAGAAAGGTGGTCCTTGGTACCAGCGTTTTCCCGAACCAAGCTCGCGCAGACACAAACCCCGAGGGATGCCATCAGCTGGATTATTTACGGAGGGTACATATTGCCAGCTGTGTTTTTCTGTGAGGTCCTGGATTTCTGATACGCGAGTACCGACAAATACTTTGAATCAGCAAGAGTCTGATTGTAACCATGTGAGGACTGTAGTAGAGTCAGTCCACAAGACTGTTTGACAAATGGGCAAGTTCAACTCATTGCAGAGTGCTTTGGCAAGTTGAGCTCCTGTCAGTGCAGCGCACAGTTCCAGTCGGGAAACAGATTGTTGTTTCTTTGGTGCTACACGTGATCTTGCTGTTAAGAAGGCTACCTCTGTCTGCCCATGTTGATCCTCTGTTCGAAGATATGCCACAGAACCATAGGCACGTTCAGAGGCATCACAGAAAACGTGTATGTCTCTGAAACTCGTTTCTGTGTCCTTGGTGGGGCTACAGTAACATCGAGGAAGAACGATATTCTGTAGGGCTGGTAGCTCCTCCTCCCATTCAATCCAGGTTTGTAGTAGATCTGTGGGCAAGTGTGGATCATCCCAATCCCATTTCTTGTCCCACAGGCGTTGTACAAGGATCTTAGTGCGAGTGGTATAAGGGATAAGGTAGCCCAACAAGTCATACTGGCTGACAACTGCAGCAGCAAATCCACAGCGGCAAAAATAAACCAGTTAGCAACTACTAGCAAATAAGTAAAAATCTCCCGGAATCAATTCGGAATCAAGGAGTCATTATCAATATGCGGGAGACTCCCAGAACTTCTGATAGCGAGGGATTAATGAAGATGCTGAAGATAAAACGCTTCAAGGTTTGGCTGCATTTCACGTGTAAAAGTATGCATCAGAGTAAGTGTGGCGATTGTCTGAAAACCATATAGAATCACGGAAAACTCATTGGCTGATGGCGCGGGCACAGCCTTGACGCTCTTACGTCGTCATATTATATTAGCGCACATTATCAGATTTCCAGGTGGAATGATTTCCAGGTGGTAGCGTAAGAGTTGAGTAGCCTAGTAATACCAGACTCTGCTACTTCACTTTGCTTCGTAGAAAGAGTCTGGAATGGCATAATAGAGAAGTGTTTTTCTCTCTGCAAGGGGGGGGCTTTTCTGAAGTTTAAAAACATTGGTTACCCGTAAGCCAATCAGATAAGTTTATTTATGACGTATTTATGATCAAACTTCCACTGTAAACAGGGAGCGGTGCTTTTGTAAGGGCTGCAAAATGTGTGCCAACCGGGAATAAACAATTCACAAACTAGGTTATTTATATGATTTACTGAGCTGCGGCCGCCCCGCAGCGTCGCGCGCCCCTGCTTTAACGAGTCATGACTGATTAACTTCCGCCGCCCCGCGAGGGCGAGCCCCTGCTCTCACGAATCATGACTGGGAAGTTCATTTTACTGACTCTCTGAGTCATTCGAGTTATTGCGTTTATTTAAGTGGCTTTAAATGTTATAATATTAATAGCCAAATTCCCCGACCACATCCACCTACGCAATGTTGATCATATTCTGAATTAAGAAATCATAATGCAGTAAAAAATTATTTACAGGAAACATAAATAATTACTTTACCTTCCGAGTCTTACGTTCATTTGTCACGTGACATACGCAATGAACAGATCGTTCATGAATCACCTATGTGGGACGAATGCAGCATGATGTCGAAACGAAATATGGTGGATTGTTGTTATTATTATGATAATAATAATATGATAATAAGAGTGTGCCAGGAGTGTTCACAGCCGAGGAGGACGACGTTCTTGTCATGACTGTAAAGGACAGAGAAGTGACGTTTTATGGGGGGAAGTTATGTCCTTATACATATGTGTCTTGCCACTATTGGCCAAACAGCTCCGTCATTACTACAATTAGCCTGAAAAATTTGGGTAGCCTAAATGTGTAAGCTTGAAGTGTTATTATGTTTCCTTGTTATAAGTTATGATTTGCAAAAATAAAAATGGCTGCATCTGTGTTGATAAGAGAATCAAAATGTATGCGATGTTGTGCACAAGCTACATAATGGCCAAGCATGTGCCCTTAAAAATGCATTATTAACAACGTGCAAAGCGCCACTGACTTTTTTCGCGTTATATGGCATGTTGGTCTTTGTTTGTTGTTGCTGGTATATGTTGCAAATAGAGGGGCCGCAAAATTCATTTTCTCCTAGAGCGGCAGATGTGCACGCGCCGGTCCTGGCTGTAAACACCTGATGATGCAAGCTAAAAACCGGAGTGAAAATGGCTGTAAACAACTTTTGCTTCAGTTTAAAAAACCCCGGAATGTTCTCCATAACAGAGCGAATTGCATCCCGTGTCTCGTTTCCCATTTCTGCGGTCATTTCGGTTTTCAATTTCTCTAACCTTTAATGTAAAACTCTGCGCTTCAGCGTCTACGTCACGGCTCTCAGCCCGCCTTCTGTTCGTTGATTGGCCATCTGTTTTCAGACCGGTGGAAAACTGAAAGATAGGCTGCTATCTCAGACTGACTACAGGAGCGAAATGAAATTAGCGGACGTAGGAAGTCTGATGTAGTCAGGCTAAGAGTTGAGCTCAACCCAGCAGCAACCTCCCCGTCTCTCTCTTGAAACCAACACGGAAGTGAATTAAACTGCAATTCATTCGAGTGGCAGCAAAAAACACAGCAAAAAAAAACACACGTTTACAGCCTGGTGGCAAATAGTTATTTTGGTCTATGTCGCTAATTTTGCCCTTCATGACGACTGTGAGGGGGGGAATTTTTTACAACTCATCCGTTTAAATTATATTAAGCCTTAAAGTTCTGCATAATTAAGGGCGTGGCCACTTGAGTGACAGGTGGATTGCCGCTGCTTTCACTGCTAGTCGTTTGTCTGCTGTCTGTTAGCCTCGTAACCCTCAGCTGTGTTTGTGCTTTTTTCCTGGATTATTTCAGTAAGGAATAATTGACGACAGGCCGTTGAATTATTAGAAAAATAATGCACACCCGAGGTGGTAATGCGGTCACGACACAAAGCGGAGTGGCCGTTACACCTCGGGTGTGCATTATTTTTCAGATAATTTAATGGCTTGAAGTCAATTATTCCGCTTATAATACAGTTACCACACCTCAAAACATTGTTCAGATGATTCATATCAAGAGGTTTGTCCAGTTTTTGACATTAAAGCGCTCTTGGATATGGAACTGTAATGCGGTTCAAACTTGCCTGAAACTATTTTAGCCATGCGTTTCTCTGAAAATAATTGCACACCTTTAGAACGTTCTCAACCAATCAGAATCAAGCATTCAACAGCCCTGTAGTATAATAAAATTTAATACATATTAATACGTATTATGGATTCCGTCGTTGTCGAAGATATGGAGAGAACAACCAGTGCTGTATTTCCAGTTGTTTCCCTTGCATGCACTGATAGGAATCTGACAATTTCAGTGCTTTCTCTCCGTCCATGAAATAGATGCACACCCTTGAATGATTTCTAGTGCATTTATATCAACTTCTGAGGGAATATCTTTGGTTTGACCCATCAGAGAAATTGAGAGGCGGCCAAAATCAGATTGTAAAATGAACTGAATAAAGCTCTTTACGAACTTGACATGACAAGCTTAGAGCCATATTGTAAGTAACTGTCTGCATGATAAAACATTTTTAACTAGTAGAATAATAACGCATCAGAAAACACATAGTTGACTGCTTGTATGTTGTGAGAAATGTGTGCAATCTGTGTTATGTACTGTTGTATACTAATTGCTAATTGCCCCTTGTGGGATAAAGTTGATAAAAAAGTAAAGTAAATAGTCTCATGTCTTAAAGGAGAATCTGCGAACAATGAACCTTTGGTCTAATAAAGCATTGGTACCTAATCAATCGTTCTCTGAGATTTGTTTCATTTTCGATTATAATGAAAACAAATCTCAGAGAACGATTGACTAGGTATCGATGTTTTATTAGACCGAAGGTTCATTGTTCGCCAGAGTTCTCCTTTAACTATTATAATATTTCGAAGGGCAAAAACATGAGCCAGAGGCCAGTAGCATATAGCAATATTCAGCACCTCAGCTCCACCCACTATCCGCCTCTTTGCCTATTTTATTTTATCTGGTAGTAACAAAAGGTGATGCGCTGCCAAGATGGCGACGGCTGGCCCTGCCCACTTTAGGCTTCAAAAACGCTCTTCAGAAACCAACGAGTGACGTCAAGGATACTACGTCCATTTTTTTATTTTTTTTTACAGTCTATGAGCTTAAATCTAGCCTACATTGATGGCCTGAGTAGTAAGAGTGGACTGCAGAGCTGAGCAATGCACAATGGGGATTGTTGTCTACAATCCACAAGCACTAAAAAGTCATTTTTTACGTAAAAGTAATTTTTTAAGCACTAAAAAGAGCCTTTTATCAGCCAAGATGAACACAAATTAGAAATGTATGATACTATTCTACTACATATATGGCCCACTTTTAATACATATGCATGTCTCCACCGGTGGAATTATCCTTTAATGTAGATTTTTTTATTAAATAAAAATTAATAGGCATACCTGGTCATTTTCAACACAGTTGTTTTATTAGTTGCAGGAGTCTGGCGAAGAAGACGACAACGTCTTCTGATCATCTCGCCTGAGACATGAACACCCGAATGCATCAAGAATGTTTTAATTAGGGATGCACCGATACCGATACCACATTTTCTAAAATACTCGTACTCGTTAAAAGTTTTTGTGAAAACAAGCACTCTTGATAATTTGTGAATGGATCACCTTGCAATTAAATTTTGATGTGGGATGTAGTTTTTTAGTCTATATTAAAAACATTCTCCTCATAAGCGCGTGTCGGTGTTGTCGCAAGTGTTAGGCTATAACACGTGGTGATGAATTATGTTCATTCACGTTATGAATCTAGGCAAGGAAAATTAATTGTAGTTCCTTATATTAATTTAATAACAACACTAGCTTTATAATAATAATAATAGGCCAAATGATTTAATACATTAATAAAACGAGCTAATTATCGTTTTGATATCGTCAAAAGCATCTGCCATCGGCGATTCTCAGACAATCGTCGATACACAATACTATCGTCTATCGGCACAACCCTAGTCCAGCCCGCACTAGAGACCATCCAGCCCGCACTAGAGACCGTCCAGCCCACACCTGAGACGTCCCAGCCTGCACCAGAGACTGTCCAGCCCGCACCAGAGGCCGTCCCACCCAGCACAGATCCTGAGCCTTCGTCGCTGGTCCCGCCCAGCACAGATCCCGACCCTTCGCCGCTGGTCCCGCCCAGCATGGATCCCGAGCCTTCGCCGCTGGTCCCGCCCAGCACGGATCCCGAGCCTTCGCCGCTGGTCCCGCCCAGCACGGATCCCGAGCCTTCGCCACTGGTCCCGCCCAGCACAGATCCTGAGCCTTCGCCGCTGGTCCCGCCCAGCACAGTGCTTCACATTAGCCCCGACGGCTAGAGCTTCGCTTCAGCCACGATGAGCCAGAGACCTGGGTCCCACCCAGCCTCCCTCTCCCGCCTCCTCCTATCCATCACGTTTTGACCATTGCTTCACCACCGCTTCTCATCCCCTCTGCTCACCTAAGCCCTTTCAGTGAGGCCGAGTTCACGTCTTCACTTCTGTCCTCTGAGCCCACACCTTCATCTCACCCCGTCAGCCCTTCGCTTTCACCTGGATCCACTACTCCCTCATCACCTTCGCAGTCCGTCTGCCCGGAAGCTCCGCTGGACTCGATCAGCCACGCCTGGTCGGCCCTTGTTGCGCGACGTCCAGTGCCGGCCGCGGACTTCCGGGATTCGGGCTGCACCCTCACCCTGCACCCCTTTGGCATCCCTGGACTCCTCCCTTCCTCTGGCCTCCCCGTCGGCCTCCCTCGCCCCATCGTCACTCCGGTCACCCGTCCCCGCGTCGCCTCTTCGGTCCCACGGATCTACGGCGCGGCCTCAGCTAGCCTAGGGTTGTAACGGTATGAGATTTTCACGGTATGATAATCGTCTCAGAAAATATCACGGTTTCACGGTATACGATATTAAACTATCATTATTATAATCATCATCAGCTACAATGGCCCTTAAATTAATAAAAAAGATATGTTTTTTGGTTGAACATGGTTTATTGTAACAAGTTTTTTTAATAGAGTTATGAAATGTATATTTATTTCCTCAGAAATTCTGGGTTGTCTGAAATAACTGGTCTGGATTCTGTGATTGAATACAAAATGTATTTTTGAAAATGCAATCAGATAAAATGTAACAACTTTAGTTTGTCTACACAAGAGAGGTTTACTAAATTAAAACATGGACAAAAAAATTATACACAATAGTAATATATTTTAGTCATTATTTTAGTCATAGACTAAACCAAACTTTTTTTTTACAGGTTGTACTGAACACCTATGAGTTTCAGTCAGTGTATTTGATGATTATTCTTTTAAAAAACAATTATAAAGTGCACATTAAATGTTCTCTGTCTGTATATGTTCATGTGTTCACGTCTTCACATAGTGGGTGAGACAGCTTTAACACTAAGAACGGCCATAACGGTCATTTTGACCGTTTTGAATTTTATATCTACAATAACTTTGTTGAAAAAAATAATTAAATCCTGCTGGTACCTGACTTTTCCTAAAATTGTCTGTATTTTTATTTAAAATGCTTTTCATATAAATTAAGTTACGTAAACGTAAGGCAAAACAAAAAAATGAACATATTTACCTATTTCGGCCATAGACGGTCATATTGACCGCACTGAATTTCGCTGTATTTTTTTGTTAAATATTCCGCGGTTGATCGTGGTCTCTCTCAACTGTCAACAGAGGTCCGTCCCGGTCACAGCGGTGTTTGCTATATAATAATTTCTACATTAGTTGTTGATCAGAAATAAGCAAATAAAACCGGACTACAGGATGCCCTGGATATGCTTCAGGAACTCGACGAGTGATGATTCGGATGCAGGGAAACAATCGGAGGTGGAAAGTGAAAGCGACGTTTCCTGGGTGCAAGTTAACATTTCCTCCTCCATCAGACCCGGCCGATCCAGATGTTCCGTTCATGTCGGATGATCCTGCGAGTTCCGCTGCCCTGTCCTGCGCTGTTTGTTCTCTTACGAGAGGTTCTCTCGTATTGCGTGAGCTAGCTTACGCTACGGGAAAGATTCTTCTTTGCCGAACAATTGAAGCCAAAAATTTTTATAATTTGTAAACATTGTCAACGCACTTCTCAGGTGCAGGACCTAGAGCGGGCTAACTAGCAGGCTCATTGGTTCGTTTCTGGGAAGTGCTCGAACCGATCGGAGAGCGGCGCTGAACCCGCGCCCCAATGAGCGGACGACGCTCGCTGCTTACGCGTCAGAGCCCGCCGAAAGGGGCGTGGCTTGAGTGTATATAAGCACTCTCCGCGGTCTGGAACAACGATTCATTTTGATTCAGCGATCTAATCGCCTGCCGTTGCAAGACTGAAGCCGTCGTCGTGACAAGGCACCTTCTAGCAAGCAAGAAGCCTGAAGAACCCGGCCTCTGCCACCTTCAGCCGCCTCAGCGAGCTCAGCGCCGTCCGACGACTTCCACTTGCTCCATCACAAAAGAGCGTGAGCGTCTTTTTAAAGATGTCTCGCATTTCCTGCGGCTCATGCCGCGCACCGCTCGAAGACGGAGACCGCCACCTCATCTGCCCTCTCTGTCTCGGGCTTGAACATGCGGAACTCGCCCTCGCCGATGGAGGATGCTCTCTCTGCGAGGCGATGACAATGTCTTCCCTGCGGGCAAGACTCCTCACCGTTAAATCCGCCCAAGCCGCGCAGCCTCTGACTTCTCCGCGAAGAAGAAGCGCCGCTCTCAGAGGCCGCTGGAACCTGCGATGGCTGCGTCTGGGCCGCAGCCGCCGCCCCCGACCGCTCTCTCTCTCCACCCGAGCTGGACCCCCCATTGCCGCCGAGTGGCCGCTCTGCAGCGTCCCTCGACTCTGAGGAAGAGAAAGAGTCGCCTTCGTTGCACGCTTCTAACAGCGACGAATGGTCTTCACTGGGCTCTTCGGCGTCATGCTCCGCGGGGACCCGGCTCCGGCATCGAAGAGGACCTAATGCGCCTCCTGACTCTTGCCGTCGAGCGTCTGGGCCTCGACTGGTCACCACCACCCGAGTTACCACCGAACCGGATGGATGGAAAGTACCTGCACCGGCGCCCGCCCCCGCTGGCACCCGGTCCGCTCCTTTCCTGCCTGAGCTCCACGCCGAGCTCACTAAATCGTGGAAAGCTCCTCTCTCGGCTCAGGACCCGCTCTGATGTCTCCGCCTCGCTGCGCTCGGTGGACGGAGCCACCGAGAAAGGCTATACAGCGATGCCGCCCGTCGAAGATCTGGTCGCCGCTCACTTGTGCTCGCCCTCCGCTGGATGGCGATCCTCCCCTAAGCTTCCTTCTAAAGCTTGCAGAGCGTCCTCTACCTTCCACACCCGCGCCTATGCAGCCGCTGGCCAGGCCGCTGCAGCGCTGCACTCCATGTCGGTTCTCCAGGTGCTGCAATCCGACCTGTTGAGTGACATAGCGCAGAATGAGAGAGAAATCAACGGCCGTGCGCTCAACGACTTAAGATGCGCCTTCACCTCGCCACCAAAGCTGCCGCTCAAGCGCTGGGAAGATGCATGGCCATCCTCTGTGTCGCCGAGAGACACTTGTGGCTCACGCTCACGGACATGAGCGAAGCTGAGCGCTCCGTCTTCCGACGCGCCCCGTCTCACCCTCTGGCCTCTTCGGATCTGCCGTCACGGGCATCGTAGAACGCTTTTCTGAGGTCCAGAAAGCCACCCAGGCCTTGAATTTGTTCCTGCCTCGCCGCGGTAACACTTCTGCAGGCCGCTCTCGTGAGCCCCCTGCCAGAACGCCTCAACAACGCCGCCCGCAGCAAGCTCAGGCCCATCCCCAGCACAGGCAGAGCGGCCGCCCTCGCCCTCGCTCCGACAGCCGACGCAGACAGGCTCCCCAAGCGCCCCGCCCCAAGGTCACGCTGAAGCCTGATCAGCAGAAGTCCGCCTAGCACTTCTGGGGAAAAGACGGCTTCTTTCCGCCCGGCCGGACCGCCGTCAAAGTTTCACCCTCTGTTAGTCCCCGAACCTTCGCCGACTGCAGCAGCGAATCTCGCCGAGACAAGCCGGTGACTCGACCCGCTTGCGAGCGACAAACAGCCGTTTCCACGGCTACCCAGAGAGTTCACAAAAAGAGCATAAAAGCCTCAAGTGTAAAAAATGTGACCACAAGCACATGTTCACTCACACTTTCTCCCGTGCCCCCCACAGAGCTCACTCCCACTCAGCGGCCTCCGTCCGCTCGGGTAGCAGAAAGCATAAGCACGCCCTCAAGCAGCGCGTGTCCCCCTCTGCTCGCTCTGTATCACGGCCCATAAGCTCCTCTCTGAGTGCAAATCCCGTTGCCACACACAGTTTACACGAGCACACACACAGTGTCCAGCCCGTTCCATGCAGCAACCGGGACAGCACGGCCATTCAGCCTCTAGCATTATGCTTCAAAGCGTGGGAAGCCATTCCCGGCATATCCCCGTGGGTACTAAGCATTATAAAAGACGGCTACCAGTTACAGTTTCGCCGCCGCCCGCGCGTTCCGCGCCCGGCCCCTTTCTGTGGTCAGCCCAGCTGCCGCGAGCATGCTCCGCACAGAAATATCGAAACTGTTAACAAAAGGCGCGATAGAGAGAGTCCCTCCACCCATAACCGAGCCCGGGGTTTTACGGCCGTTATTTTCTGGTCCCCAAGAAGACGGCGGCCTCAGGCCGATTCTAGACCTCAGATTTCTGAACAAAGCTCTCATGACGAGATCATTTCAGAATGCTGACGGTCAGGAAACTCCTCGCACATGTACGCCAGGGGGATTGGTTCATCTCCCTAGATCTGAAAGACGCTTATTTTCAGATTCAAATACACCCTCGTCACAGGCAGTTTTTACGCTTCGCCTTCGAGGGCCAGGTTTATCAATACGCCGTTCTCCCGTTCGGCCTTTCCTTAGCGCCACGCACGTTCACGAAATGTATGGACGCGGCGCTCGCCCCTTCGAACCCAGGGGATGCGCATTTTGAATTATTTGGACGATTGGCTGATACTAGCACGTTCCAAAACAGAGCTTCTGTCGCACCGTACAGCTCTTCTCGCTCATCTGGAAACGCTGGGCCTCTCTGTCAACTGGACAAAGAGCGTTCTCCAGCCCAGTCAAACTATCTCGTTTCTGGGGATAGACCTGGACTCTACCACTATGAAAGCACGCTTATCCGCTGCAGCGCACACCGCCGCTTGCAGCGTCTAGCCGCTTCGTTCCAGATGAATACCCGCGTTCCGGTGAAAACTTTTCAGAGAATGCTGGGTCACATGGCCTCAGCTGCAGCCGCGCTACAGCTAGGTCTTTTACATATGCGCCCCCTACAATTCTGGCTAAAGACCCGCTGACCCCGCCCGCGAGTGGACCACGGGCCGCCAGCTAATCAGAGTCACTCAGGCATGCATTTCTGCACTACAGCCTTGGACGGTGACCGATCGGTTTCAACGGGGCGTCACGAATGGGGACCTTCCCTCACCGGAAGGTAATCTCGACAGCCGCATCCAACACAGGCTGGGGTGCGGTTTGCGAGGGCTCACCGGCCTTCTGGCCGATGGTCGGATCGGGAGACCCCATTTCACATAAACTTGTTCTCGAGATGCTCGCGGTCGAGTATGCACTGTTGCAGTCCCTCCCGCGCATCCAGGGTCACCACGTCCTGATTCATTCAGACAACATGACAGTGGTATCCTACATCAACCGTCAGGGCGGGGTCGAGATCCAGGAATCTCTTCCTGCTGACACGCCGCATTCTAGTTTGGTCCCAGAGTCATCTGCTCTCGCTCAGAGCGACGCATGTCCCGGGACACCTAAACGACGGTCTCAGACATTCTCATCCAGGAACCTTCTCTCTCCAGGAGAATGGTCCCTGAACCCTCTTACAGTCCAGTCACTGTGGCGCCTCTTTGGCAGAGCGGAGATAGATCTCTTCGCGACAGAAGAGAACTCGGCACTGTCCGATATTCTTCTCGAAGAACGAGGACGCGTGTAGCGCTAGAATGGCCATACCGCCCGCTCTATGCCTTCCCTCCCATCTCCCTGCTACCGCAGGTCATTCAGAGAATCAGGGAATTTCGCCACCCGGTGCTCCTTATAGCCCCGCGTTGGGAGAATCAGATTTGGTACCCGGAGCTCACACAGCTGTCTCAGACAGCCCCTGGCCCATCCCGGTCAGAGCAGATCTCCTCTCTGAGCCCGCGGCAGATCTGGCATCCCCACCCGCAGCGCTGGGCGCTTCATGCATGGGTGACCGAAGCGACTGACACGTTGATTTGCCAGAGGGAGTCTTGAATACGATCAAAGCACGCTGAGAGCGGCATCTACCAGAAAGCTCTATGCGGCTAAATGGTCTGTATTTTCAAAATGGTGCACCGAAAAGAATTTGGACCCCCTTAAGTGTGAGGTCTCCTCTTTGCTCTCCTTCCTTCAAGATATGCTGGACAAGGGCAGAACCCCATCCACCCTGAAGGTTTATGTGGCAGCCGTCAGCGGCCTTCGCTTGGTCCCGCACGCGCCACAGTCTATTGGCAAAGAGCGAGCTGGTCTATCCGCTTCCTCAGCGGGAGCCAGGGAGGATGAACCCCCCTCGCCCCCTCGGTGCCGGTTTGGACCTCTCGAATGGTCCTCGAGGCCTTGGAAGCCCCCCCTTTCGAACCGCTCGAGTCTATTGACCTCAGATATACTCTCCCTAAAAGCCGTTTTTCTCATCGCTCTTGCCTCAGTTAAACCGAGATGGGCGACGTTCACGCGCTCTCTTCGAACGCGTCGTGTCTCGAAGTTTGGCCCTAGCGACTCCGTCGTCATTCTGAAACCCAGAACACGGATATGTGCCTAAGGCGATTGGCACCCCATTTTAGAGCACAGGTGATATCCTTATCGGCTCTGCCCACCTCTGATAGCGAGCCCAATGCCAACCTCCTCTGCCCGGTCCGGGCGCTGAGAGCGTACATTACACGCGCTGCCACGTTCAGACGGTCTGAGCAGCTGTTTGTGGCGTTTGGGGGACGCACAAAAGGCTTGGCCGCTCTCAACAAACACTATCCAGATGGATAGTAGACGCTCATCGCCTCCGCCTATGCGGCTAAAAATCTGCCTTGCCCGCTCGGCGTCAGGGCTCACTCCCACTCGAGGCATGGCCTCCTCGTGGGCTTGGTCCTGTGGTATTTCTATTCATGATATCTGTGTGGCCGCGGGCTGGGCTTCCCCGTCCACCTTTATCAGATTTTATAACTTGGAAGTACCGGCCTTACAGGCTAAATTACTAGCGGTCTAACCCGCGCAGCGTGCTAGCCACGCTTTATGGGGAATCCCTTCAACCGGCTAGCCCCTTCTCACTTCCCCTCTATTCTATGGAAACTTCCTATACTATGGCCCGCTATGCCGGCCGCCTCTTTAGGCCTCATATTCTCATATAAACGGCGTCTGCCCTTCATTATTATTCTCCACTATTGCTCCCTCCACCCTCCCGGGGATGCTTGTGGTGACTGACCGGGCACGGCGTCTGACGAGGGGTTCCCGTAGCGTAAGCTAGCTTACGCAATACGAGAGAACCTCTTCGTAAGAGAAGTTGAACGGTTGACCTGAGCGTGACCTCGGTTCTCTCAGATGAGGGAACGAGTATTGCGTTCCCGGCCGTGCCCGCTCTAACAGCGAATTCGCTTCATCACTATAAATCGTTGTTCCAAACCGCGGAGAGTGCTTATATACACTCAAGCCACGCCCCTTTCGGCGGGCTCTGACGCAGTAATCACGAGCGTCGTCCGCTCATTGGGCGCGGGTTCAGCGCCGCTCTCGCGATTGGTTTGAGCACATCCCAGAAACGAACCAATGAGCCTGCTAGTTAGCCCGCTCTAGGTCCTGCACCTGAGAGTGCGTTGACAATGTTTACAAATTATAAAAATTTTTTGGCTTCAATTGTTCGGCAAAGAAGAATCTTCTCCCGTAGCGTAAGCTAGCTTACAAATCTCGTTCCCTCATCTCGAGAGAACCGAGGTTACGTCAGGTAACCGTATTCGTTTTGCTGCATGGACTGTTCACTAGTTCTGCAAGTCCTATTATTATTATTAGCCTATTTATTATTATTATCATTATAATATTATTATTATCGTCTCGAATTTTTCGTCTTTGAAAAAATGTGGTTGACGAAAATAATTTAATAATTTAACAACGAAATAAACACTGTTTTGAATCTAACAGTCAAAATGACCGCTTGTGGCCGTTCTAGTAGTTTTGGAATTCTGGCACTTCTAGTGTTAAAAACCATGTGCGTCATGCGTACTTGAGAGTGTACTAGATCTACGAAAACGGCGCTGCTCATTCATACAGAGACGCGCTGAATATAGAAGGGGCTTGCACACGAGTCTTTTGTTGTATATTCACAGAACACGCACATCGCGATTTGATTTAGGCTACTGGAGCTATATTTTGATTTATTCATCCATCTATCTTTTAAAATAGCGGCACTTAGTGGCATATCTGTATTGTAACACAGAAAGACGGGTGTGCGTCTTTGACAAGACCGGGATTCCCTCAGCATGACAGAAATAATATGGCCTTAAGTTATAAAAGTTATGAATAACCTTTATCTTCACGGAGGGATGGTGTTCCTGAATATGGGAGAACATGTTCGACGTGTTTCCTGCTTTTGCAGCCACTCTTCGTCCACATATCTTGCAAATTGGATATCCATCTTCAAGGACAACACCACGATCGTTTTCGACATATCCAAAATATTCCCATACTGCAGATTTTATTTATTTTTTCGGCGGGAGATAGAGATTCGCAGCCTCTGTCTCTGACATTTTCAGCGCTGTACAGGTATGGAGTGTAAGCAGTCAAGCTGAAAGAAGTTGCATGCGGCAGTGCATGTGAATTCTGGTTTAATTATTTTTTTTACCGCGGATAAGTAAATGTGCACGATATGATAATCGTACATGTCAATATCGCGATAAACCGCCCATACCGGTATACCGTTACAGACCCTAAGCTCAGCCAGGCCTCGATGGCGCCTTGGATCTTCGGCCATTCAGTTCCGCCAAGGCCGCCTGAAGGGTTTTCACCACCGTGGCCTCGCCCTCAGCCTGCTCCGCCCTGGTCTCGCCCTCAGTCTGCTTCGCCCTGGTCTTGCCCTCAGTCTGCTCCGCCCTGGACGCCCGAGGGTCCCACGGTTTCACCCTGGCCACGTCCACAGCCTGCTCCACCCTGGACGCCCGAGGGTCCCACAGCTCCGCCCTGGCCATGTCCACAGCCTGCTCCACCCTGGACGCCTGAGGGTCCCACAGCTCCGCCCTGGCCACGTCCACAGCCTGCTCCACCCTGGACGCCCGGAGGGTCCCACAGCTCCGCTCTGGTCACGCCCTCTGCCTGCTCCGCCCTGGCCACGCTCCGTCCAGCCCTCAGATCGTGAGGCCACGCCTCCCGGGAGGGGGAGTTCTGTCACAGTCTCCGTCTGCACCGTCCTGTCTGTGTCTCCTGCACTACACTGCCCATGATCCTCTTGTCTCCACACCTGAACTCACTCCCTCATCAGCCTCCCGTTCAGCGTCCTGATCATCTGTGTCACCTGTCCTCACCTCATTAGTGTTCATTTGTGCTTGTATTTAGTTCAGTTCTGCTCATTCAGTCTTTGTCGGTCAATGTGTTATGTTAGCCTGTGTTGCGCCTGAATCCCTGTCTTCTTGCATGTATTTATATTAAAAGTTATCTTCGTTCCTGATCTGGTCTCCACTGGTTCCTCCGCCTGTAGCACCACCCTGACAACTACCGAACGCAGAGGTACAGCGGTTCTCGGGTCACCAGGACAGAACCGAGAACTGTTTAGACTGAGCTTCCCAGATAGCATGGTAACATTAATTCAATGTTGAGTTTTGATCCAAACCATCATTTTGGTTGAGATTGACATTTCAATGTTTAAAGTGTGTTGGATCAGCATTGAAATGTTGATGAAAGCCAACAGCACACATGGGCGAAGACAGTGGCATTGAACTAACGGTGATTTGTAGTTGATGAGCACAAGATCATTCAGGCATGTGTCTCTGCAGAACACTAGTGGGCGTTTCTCAGTCAGTGGGGCGTTTAAACCACAATGGGCATTTTCAACCGCTTTACCCGATTTGCTCTAATCCACTGGGGGCTTGGTTTAGGGGTGGGCCTTCATGATTTTAGCATGTCTGTTGAAAAATGGTTGAAAAACATTTATTGTAGTTTGAAATTGGCCACTGATTGGTAAACACCCATTTTTGTTTTGCATGTGCACTTCTTAATAGTCTAAAGTCGTTAAAGAGAAAACAGGTGCATCCAATACAGACCTCTTGTTTGTTGAATCACCTGACATTACATGATTTCTCTAGGACAGTTTCAAACAATGGTGCATCTACCTTATTTCTCTGTTTTGTGTGCTTATGTGTTTTATTTGTGTTGTTACCGTAATTAGATACATTAAAAAGTTACATATTTACATATTTTAATACATATTTTAGATACATAGATACATATTTTTTTTTAATAAAGCATATATTTTTCTACATTTATTTTTAAAACATGCATCTTGCTTTAGTAAAGCTTATAAAGAATTTCCTGAATAAAGTTCTAATGTCATTTAACAGATTTAACAGAAGTGTAGGACACGAACATGAGCAAGAATGTTACACAACAAACATAGCCCATGTCTTGTATGCAGAGCACATTGTTCCTTTAGTAGGAGTGAAGGCAGATGAAGACGGACAATAAAAAAAGAGAAGCACCCTCCTGATAATGCTGACATTGATTACATTGAGTTGTTGTCGACAGCATAATCACATGACCTGGGACTTGATGATATCCAGCATCTTATCACTGCTAAAATCAGGTAATCATTTATAATCCTGAATCTGTATTAAATTTGAGAAATGTTACTGAATTTTCATTCAGTTAAACTGGTTTCCACTGAAACACAATAACAAAAACATCTTGTGTTTATTAAGAAAGTGACTGACATCTATTTTGTCATATTTAAATAAAATAAGGTGAATCTTCAGGTTTAAAGGGATAGTTCAGCATGAAATGAAAATCATGTCATCATTTATTAACCCTCAAGTTGCCCAAACCTGTATGAATGTCTTTCTTTGGTGAAGGGTGTTGGTAACCAGACGTGATGGTTGATGGTAGCCATTGACTTTCATATTTTTTTCCTACTATGGAAATCAATGGTCGCTGTCAACTTTCTGATTACCAACATTCTTTAAAATATCCTATTTGTGTTCAACGGAAGAAAGAAACTCATACCGGTTTGGAACAACTTGAGAAGTGAGAAAATTATGGCAGAATGTTCATTAATGTTACTCAGAAAACAGGTCACAAGTTGAATTCTTTTGAAGTACTTGTGCTAAATGATACGCTGTTAGATGTAAGAAAGAAATCCATATTATCTCTAGCCTTGGCTACTGTATATAGACCTCCAGGGCCATATGCTGAATTCCTAAAGGAGTTTGCAGACTTTCTCTCGGATCTATTGGTGAATGTCGATAAAGCAATAATTGTTGGAGATTTTAACATACACGTAGATAATACAAATGATGCATTAGGGGCTGCGTTTACAGACTTATTAAACTCCTTTGGGGTCAAACAAAACGTCAGTGGTCCCACTCATCGTCTAAATCATACACTAGATTTAATTATATCATATGGAACCAGTCCAACTGATATAAATATTATACCGCAAAACGATGATGTCACTGATCATTACATGGTGACTTGCATAATACGTACTGCCGAAATATGTCATATTGCGCCACGTTATAGAAAAGACAGAACAATCCTTCCAATCACTATAGATAGATTCTCAAATAGCTTACCTGATCTATCTAAGCTGCTAAGTGAACCCAAACAAACTGATCAATTAGATGAAATGACTAGCAGTTTGAGCACCATTTTCACTAGTACATTAGATATTGTTGCACCAATTAGATTAAAAAAGGTTACAGAGAAAACTAAAGCACCCTGGTACAACAGTGATACGCATGCTATCAAGAGAGAAACTCGTATCTTAGAGCGTAAATGGAAACAAACTAATGTAGAGGTCTTTAGAATCGCGTGGAAAGACAGTATGTCACGTTATAAAAAGGCTCTAAAAACTGCCAGGGCTGAGCATCTTCGCAAACTAATAGAAAATAACCAAAATAATCCAAGGTTTTTATTTAACACCGTGGCTAGACTAACAAATAAACAGACATCGCCAGAGCAAAATATACCGTTACAGTTTAGCAGTAATGATTTTATGAATTACTTCAATGAGAAAATAGAAAGCATCCAAAACACAATTATAAATGTACAATCCTCTATGGTGTCTTATGATTCAGCCTCAATTATGGCCCCTCTAGAACAACTACACCGCTTTACAACGATAGGACAGGAAGAGCTAAATAAACTTATCATTGCTTCTAAACCAACAACATGTTTATTAGATCCAATACCCACTAAACTACTAAAAGAAGTGTTACCTGTAGTGGAAGAGCCTCTCCTCAATATTATTAACTCGTCTTTATCTTTAGGTCATGTTCCAAAAATATTCAAGCTGGCAGTAATAAAACCTCTCATTAAGAAACCGCAATTAGATCCAAATAACTTAGCAAATTACAGACCCATTTCAAATCTTCCATTTATGTCAAAAATACTAGAAAAAGTTGTGTCCGCTCAATTGTGCTCTTTTTGCAAGAAAATGATATCTATGAAAAATTCCAGTCAGGATTCAGACCGCATCATAGTACAGAAACTGCGCTAGTTAAAATTACAAATGATTTACTTTTAGCTTCTGACCAAGGCTGTATCTCAATACTAGTCCTACTTGATCTTAGCGCTGCGTTCGACACTATAGATCATAAAATACTCTTGGATCGACTACAAAACTACACTGGTGTTCAGGGACAGGCATTAAGCTGGTTTAGATCGTACTTATTGGACCGTTCTCATTTTGTTTGTTTAAATGGGGAAAAATCAAAGATAGCGCCAGTAGACTATGGAGTACCGCAAGGATCGGTTTTAGGCCCTCTGCTATTCTCAATATATATGCTGCCACTTGGTAATATTATAAGAAAACATGGAATTAACTTCCACTGTTATGCTGATGATACTCAATTATATATTTCATCACGACCAGACGAAAACACTAACTCATCTAAATTGACAGAGTGTCTCAAAGATATAAAATGCTGGATGACGCGTAATTTCCTGCTATTAAATTCAGATAAAACGGAGGTTTTACTTATTGGTCCAAAAAACTACTCACAAAACCTCTTACAATACAACTTTAATATAGATGGATGTCCTGTTACTTTATCCACTACAGTAAAAGACCTGGGTGTTATACTAGACCGCAACTTGTCTTTCGAAAATCATATTTCATATGTTACAAGAACAGCCTTTTTCCACCTTAGAAACATTGCTAAGCTACGTAACATGCTATCTGTTTCTGATGCAGAAAAGTTAGTTCATGCATTTATGACCTCGAGACTAGATTACTGTAATGCTTTATTAGCTGGTTGTTCTGCATCCTCAATAAACAAGCTACAGTTAGTCCAAAATGCAGCCGCTAGAGTTCTTACTAGGTCAAGAAAATACGATCATATAACACCGATTTTATCATCTCTACACTGGTTACCTATTAAGTTCCGCATCAACTACAAAATACTACTACTAACCTATAAAGCCCTAAATGGTTTAGCTCCAATGTACTTAACGGACCTTCTTTCGCCCTACAATCCACCGCGTTCTTTAAGATCACTAAATTCAAGGCTTCTGGTCATTCCTAGGATATCTAAGTCCACTAAAGGAGGAGAGCGTTCTCGCATTTAGCTCCAAAACTCTGGAATAGCCTTCCGATACGGTTCGAGGCTCTGACTCGCTGACACAGTTTAAAACTAGGCTAAAAACGCATCTCTTCAGTCAAGCATTCACATAATGCTTACCTTTTAGTCCTCTGTTATGCCATACAGAACCGTTTGCCGCTGAAACTGCTTAACGCACCAGTGGGGCTCGACAGCCTTTTAGACAAACGGTTCGAACACGTTCGGCACGTATGGTTGGCTTGCGGAGAGTTTGTGAGATAGTGATTTTCTAACACCGACTCCTGTATAATGGAAATCATTCTGAACATCAGCTATGCTAATTATCTCCCATCTGCCTTTCTGCTGTTATCTCGGGACGTTTGTCCCGAGAAAATGGCGTTCGTCAGGTCCAGTTTGTATCCAGCCTCTCACGGGGATCTCAGATGCCCAACGCCTGTGAAGAGACGACTCAACGCTGGCGATATGTTATGGCTCCATATTATATATGAACAATATTTATATTTAATATTTATATATAAACAATATGAATGTAAGCCAGAGGAGAACTGGCCCCGACTGAGCCTGGGTTCTCCCAAGGTTTTTTCTCCATCCAATCTGATGGAGTTTTGGTTCCTTGCCACTGTCGCCTTGCTTTGCCTTGCTTTTGGCTTGCTTAGTCGGGTTTTTACCATTTAACAATATTACTTATCTGTGTTGTACTTCTGTCATGGTATCACTGTGAAGCTGCTTTGATACAATCTGTATTGTGAAAAGCGCTATATAAATAAATGTGACTTGACTTGACTTGACTTAAGGGCTGAACTCTCCCTTTAAAGAAACGTTCATTGAAAAAAAAACTAAGCTCTTTTATTCTACAAGATAAACTTGTTACTTGAAAAGTAGTTTGACCGAAAATGAACTGAGATGTAGTTAATGGCTATAGATGTTTGTTCCTCTTCATGAAGAGTTTAGCTCCAACACCTGCCTGTAAGTTCTCATTGATCCTAATGACCTTGATTATCTGACTCAGGTGTGTTTAATTAAGGGCTGGAGATAAAATTGGACACCCCTGCCAGTGCTTTCTTTTGATATTTAAGTATTAATAGATTTTAGAAAAATAAATTAAATTAACAGAGTTTAACAATACTCTAATTATAGTTAGGCTATGTTTACACGGAAACGATTCTGAAGAGAAAACGCAAAAGTGGTGTTGCGTCATCACTTTTTATTCTGCGTTTATAGACGAGCGTTTTGTGTGGGAAATTTGCGTGCAAATGGTGACAGCAAAAGTGTGTGAAATTCAATGTAGTATAAACTCCAGGTGGCTAGGAGTGCATACTATAACAACACCAAGCCCGCGCGCCTGCGTACAACCTTCACTGTCAAGCAGACTTTTGCGTTTTACCATTTACATGGGAACGTGACGGTGGAGCGTTTTAAGATTTCCACTCTGGAGGGTGGTTTCACTTTTTTGCGTTTTTAATCCGCAAAACGCCGTCGCCGTGTAAACGAAAGGCACATCCGATAAAATATTTTTACGTTTTCACCCGGAATCGTTCTCGTGTAAACGGGGCCTTAGACTATTTTGTGCTCAGCAACTTAAAAAAAGTTAATCATATTGTGTTTAGTATATTAACATTCTTCAATGTGATTGTATGTATGACAACTGAATTGACTCGTTCTAGAGTAACATCATGCTTTCTCTTTCAGATTTCAGAGAACCCAAAGGAAAAGAGGCAGAAGTGTAGTCTGATGCAAGATATATTTGTAAAAGCCTGAACCGCTGGAACACCTGGACCAAGGCTGAAGTGCTTTTGTTCCCCTTTCTTTTTTAAAGAATAATCTTTTAATGTATTTTTGTCATTGATTGAATAAAATAAATTGACTCAACTGCTGAAAAGGTGTCATTTATATTTTAAAAGGTTTTCACCAAATTTTGAAATGGTCAAGAATTTGTTGACACACCATTGAAGTGTTTTAGAAATGTTAATGTTTCAACATAAACTTGGTACATCAGATAGCAACATTGACATTCCTTTAAAAAAAAAAAATCTGTTTCAACTTAATGTATTTAGAATCAACATCACATTGTAACATTGATCAAACCATATTACCAAAAATTATTCTTGTTAATTTATGAGCTGATTCAACAGCAGTGATGTAGATTCAACATCATAGTGTAACATTGATTCAACAATATTACCATTGATTATTTTTGATAATTTCAATATTGATTCAGCATCAGTGATGTAGAATCAATCGTAGTGTAAAGTTGATTCAATAGCATTACCATTGATTTTTATTTTATTTTTCAACATTAACTGAGGGTGCAAATGTGATGTTGATAAAATATCACTTTGTAATGTTGAATCAATACTATTACCATTGATTTTTGGTTGAAATCTAAACATTATTTCAATATTAACTGAGGGTGCAAGAGTGATGCTGAATCAACATCACTTTGTAATGTTGAATCAATATTAACACCATTGATTTTTGGTTGAAATCTGAACATTATTTCAATATTAACTGAGGGTGCAAAAGCGACATTGAAACAACATAATTTTGTAATGTTGAAGCAATATTAACACAATTGATTTGTGGTTGAAATCTGAACATTATTTCAATATTAACTGAGGGTGCAAGAGTGATGCTAAATCAACATCACTTCCTAACGTCATTTCAATGTAACCAGCGTTGACACATCAACACTTACTCAACATTGTTTCAATGGTTACATGCTATCTGGGTTGTGTGTCATCTTCGTGCCAGTTATTCAGCCAATAAAGTGTAGGCCTATATATTTCATAGAAAATTGTATCTAGTACTATATAAAGACAAAGGTTTAATTGGCATCTTTTTCCAAACGACCCAACCGACCGTGACCCGAATATCATTAAAAATATTTTTGGATGACCCGTAACCGCGGGTGACCGCAGGCACCCGCTCATTTTGGATCAACCCGCGCATCACTGGTGTGGAACTATTTCAAAGTGAATGGCTTTGTGTTAGGAGAATAACTTTACTTGTAGTCGCCAAGTTACTTATAGTCAGTTGAATGTCTGTTGGGGGACCAACAAAATAAAGTGTTAGCAGATATTAAGCTGACAGTCTACTAATACTCTAATGACAGTTAGTTGACATGTAGTTGAAAAGTTACTTATAGTTAGTAGAATGTCTGAAGTGGACTATCGAAATAAAGTGTTACCCAAGTAATTTAATCAAGCACCTAAAATCCCGTATATAAAAATATTTAAATCATGTTTTTTTTTAGTAAGTACTCAAGTATCGGTATTGGCGATTACTGAAATGCAAGTACTCGTACTCGTTTTCCAAAAAAGTGGTATCGGTGCATCCCTAGTTTTAATGTTAGATAAAAAATGTCCTGCGCTCCACATAGACCTGATCTTGATGCTCATCTCAGGGGAAATCTTCGCCATGGTTGATAGTGTGGCAGAAAGCTTGAGCTCAAAAAACAGGACCAGTTATAAAGTCTGAAAGAGACCACCCCAGTCATTTATTATGTTTTGATGTCCTGAGTTGTCAGCATTGGTGTTAATATTAGGGTGATTAAATGGTGAATTGTGAGCTAATGTTACAGGGATTAAAATGTAGAATATGCATAAAATAGGTGTTTGTTTAACAGTTATGCAATTATCTAACTATTCAATATAAAGCAACATTATTATAAACATTTAAATAACAACCAAAATCTTGCTAATGATGTTAATTTCCCAGGTAGGCTATATGGAAATAATGCTGCTTATGGCTCTTTGTCTGGGTAAATGATTCCATGACAACCCTGTAAATTTACATGTAAAACTGATCATTTTGTAACTATGTTGGCTATCATGAGCTATTAGTCAGACAATTTGTGACCTTTTTTTCTTGTTTAGGCATAATTAGCGAATGGGGCAGATGTAGGCTACCTAAAACACAGTAAACATCTCCAATTGTTGACAAGCGCCTGCAACATCAGAACACCAATTGTGCAATAGGCTATGTGTAAATTGTATTTCTTTAAAGCGCCAGTATGTAACTTTAGTTGGGCACAAGAGGGCGCCGTTTCCAACAATAACAAAGGCGAATGTATATGACGCAGTAACGAACTGAATGATGGGACTTGCTGTCAAGCTGATGGATCTAATAACGTTTAAAGATTAGTGAAAACACTCATGTTTTTTAACATTATAGTGGTATGAAGCAGGTCGCGATTGCTAATAAGATACATATATCACACGCGAGTCCCGCGGATATAAAGGAATAAGGACATTTCATCCTATTGAACTACACGCAAGTGCTGGATTACTCACACAGGTCAGTTTATTAGATGAATTAAATTTGTGAGGGAAACGAAGCGCTGTTCCACTTGGAATAACGTTACACTATCACACTAAACAGCATTTAAATGTGTATTGAAAGTCATAATGTTATTCTACGTGTTACTGTAGTTGGTTTGCTATACGAACTAGCAGCTAGATCAACATAAGAATAACATACTGACCATATTCTAACATTTCATCATGTCAAGCTAACGTTATAACATTGATTTGTTTTATAATTTTGCTCACCTGTCCAATGAAGCTGTAATGTCGTGACTCGTGAAGTTCTGTCAAGTCCAAATTAGTCACGGACGCTACGTAGCTCTCTGTCGAGTGGAAGTCAGTCTCGGACGCTAGCTATCGGCATCTCAATAACATCACGCTGATATTGATCCTCATTCTAGTCTGCTTGCCATGGTCTGTGTTTGAACAAAACAAGAACTGGGTGCCGCTAGATGTTACTCACTATGCAGTTGTCCGCGTACTGTCGCCATGTTTACGTCATGGCTATGGCAATACGAGCGGAAACGAGGATAGCCGAGAATAGCCGAGGATAGCGCGGATATTGCGTCATTTACAGGCGACATTTTTTTCCGGGACGGACACTTTTTAAAATTGGAATTTCTCTGAAATAAAAGAACTTTGGAGACTTTGGGGATATTGTAAGTACACAACTGCAGGAAATATATCACACCGTGCAAGTGATTTTTGGATATTTTGTTACAAAATCCTTACATATTGGAGCTTTAATGGTTGTATATTATATGTATGTGTGTGGTGTGTTTATGATAAGATCAAAAGGTCTCTCAGTTGTGTGTGTGTCACACGTTAAATGTTTTAGAATGAAACACAACATTCAAAATGCAAAAATGTGCCCTCCCCACTTTAAAGTAACTCAAGCCAGCTCCTGAGATTAGGCTGGCTATCCAGTATGTCGTTTTTTCCCTGGCTCAAAACTGAGCTCCCAAGCATGCTTCATTGAGCATTAATACTTAAAGCCACACTGCGGAGCTTTTGGCCACTAGTGGTGCTCTGACCTGTAACTTTCACGTCTAGCGTCCCTAGAGGCCACAAGCTCTGCACCACTGCTGCAAATTAAAGTCATTTACTACAGAGAGCCGTAGATCACAGACAAGCTGAGCCAAATCACGTTAATATCGAGGACGTATCGCCAGCGATTTTAACGCGATATGGCTCAGCTGGTCAGTGATCTACAGCTCTCTGTAGTAAATGCCGCTCCATCTGAAAGCAGGTGAAGGTGATTTACTGCTAATCAAGGAACCGGCTTTACTAATTAGATGCGCATAACAACATCGTGCAATTAATCGTACAGCCCTACTTTAGATTGTGTGCTTGCAGTGTTTGAGGCGGGCCGGGCAGCCTTGCCACGCTCGATTCTCTTATAGCAGTCAGCTGAGAGAGAGCGAGTAATGTTAGGGTGAAGCCCCGTTGGGCTTATCATGTCTGTGAGTGAATGTGGGTGTGGGACAGTGAGCGGGCACATTCACTGCACTGAAAACACCGTCGACCTGAGCTGACTGTGTGTTGGTTTATTTTTACAGAAACCGTGGGACATGTGGTGTGTAACGTTAGTGTTTGTGGGTACTACTGAGTCGTTCACTACATTTAATGTAACGTTACATTTGACATGAGTCGATTTTATTTGTGCGAGCCCTGCACTGAGGCGGGCTGTGTTTGTGTGTAGAAATGAACACTGGGCTGTGGGCATTTTAATACACTCTTAACTCCATCGGCTGTGGTCGGAATACCAGAAAAACTACACTGCTTATATGAATTTATCTGGGTTACCTTGGAAACGGTATTTGTGTGCAGGCAAGCGTCAGCATCGGTCAAGCACTCTTCCTCCTCTGTTAGCTCACGCCAGAAAATTATACATTCCTATTATTCAAATCAGTTAAATAATTATTAGGCTGCATAAATAAGGTCCGGAAACACTTCCTTTAACACCCGATGTACTCGTTACATCATAAGAAGAATGGCATCTACATCAACTTTACTGTAGTCAGCCGGATCCGGGCCGTATCCAGATCAGATGACCTGCACCCAGACATGACCACAATGCATCCCTGAAGTGTCAGCAGAGATTGTGTCAACTAGGCTTTCCCCTGTGAAGGCCTCTTCTGACACCGATGTGACTTCGATCTTCAACCAGATGGAACTGCATAATATTCTGATTATTCCAAACCAATCTGACCAATCAAACTCAGATCTGTAATGCTGCCTGAATCATAATCATACACTGTTAATTCGCTGGCCAGACTAGAACTGGCCCCCTGAATAAGCTCGGTTTCTCCAAGGTTTGTTTTTTTCTCCATTCTGCCACCTGATGGAGTTTTTGACCTTGCCACAATTGCCTTTTTCCACCATTGTTGCCATTGGCTTACTTAGTTGGGGATAATAAATGCAACATTTAATTTAATATTCAACAATAATATTGATCTGCCCACATTGACACTATTAAACAAGAACTAAATTGAGCTTGGTGATGACATCACAGTGGCTATATATATATATAAATTGTAAAGTATATATATAATTGAAGTAAATTAATAACTTCAAAAAAAAATAGAAATGAAACATTACTGAATTTACAGGACTTGTGTTCTGGAAACAAACTTTTTTTGCATTTCCCTCCTGTTATCTCTGTTTTGAGATTTTTTAGTTCTCTATATCAGCTTTTATTAGTATATTTTCAATTAACGAAAATAATTGATTTAATTTTAGGTGACAATAATGGAACCCCAGAATGCACTGAAAAGAGCTCAGTAGACATCTTTCAAGACTAAATATTCAACAATATTTTTGATCTGCCTGCATTGACACTATTATATGAGAACTGAACTGAGCTGGAATATGACATCTGTTTTCTCCAGAGCAGCTACAAAGCTTTTTTACAACAGAAATGAACCATCACTAAACTTACTTAAGCTGAATTATGACGCTATTTTCTTCTAGATCTGCTGTACAGCAGAAACAAACTTTACAAACTTTTGGATTATTTTCCAGGTATCACTGTAAAGCTGCTTTGAAACAATTAATATAGAAAATTAGGTGACTTGACTTGACAAAGTTAAGACTCAGAGACATGTTAACTAGACATTGCCAACACAGTGAAAAACATACAAGACATACTACTGACAATTATGATGGGAATATGAAAAACAATATATAACATTTCTTTAGAAGAAGAAAAATCTAGAAAGAAAATGATATGATATAAATAATCCAACCATTGTCAATAATATAGGGAACTGCTCCGTGTGTACGTACTGAACAAAGCTGAACGTGACTGCCGCATAAACTGAAGCACTATGCTGGGTAACCAACTCAACAAATGCATCCGATCCTATACATATGAAAATAATCACACACACAAACATACACACAAAAGTATTACATCTTCACAAGTCAGCTTGAACTAAGATGAACTGGATGCTCTAGTCAAATGAATGATTAATGATTAAAATGAATTGGTATTTCATGATGAGACATTATCTACAACTCAAAAGACAACAAATATGACTAAAAACATGATGCAAATACACAACCCAGTTGAGAAGCACTCAGAAAATATACTGAACATGAAATATATAATTTTCCACAGACAGTGAGGCCCTTAAGTGGTCTGTGTCATGCTGTTGACTCATCAAAACAAGAAGCCAAAAGATCAAGACCAAAGTGAGTCAAATCTGACAATGTTCAAAATTATAACACTGAGAAATCTCAAGATCCATAACCTCTGCCCTCCAACAATCTAACCCTGCAACCAACTGCCAAACAGAAGTGGATAACTGATGGATAAGCAGAACCACATTTTGGCCGTTGAACAATCCACATCCACATTTGCATTTCACCAAGAAAATGTAATGGCAATAATTGTCCATTCCACAGCTTTAGAACATAAATGTCATACATCAAAGTGACTGCCCTGTGATTAGTTGCCCTCTATGAAGTGCATTCCAATTTATGAATGCATCAATAAGACAAGAGAAAAAAAATAAATAAATGAAAAGACCAGCAACAACAATAAAAGAGATAAGGACAGATAGCGAAAACGAGTGGCAAGGAAATATATGGGTTTCCAAATTAGTATTAAAGGGATAGGTCATCAACAAACTGTCATTAACTCACTATCATCTTGTTTTATTTAATTAGATTTGTATACACTTTTATTTTGTGAATTTACTCATAGAGATTGTTTTTATAATTGTATAGTTTTTTTTGTTTTTCATCAACTTTTGATGTATATAAAAACTTGACTTATATAACCGGCAAAATGTTCAGGATGCTCTATTCTATTCAACAAAGGTGTACACTGTAGCAGCTTGATCTGTTGAAGATGAAGAAAACCATAAAAGTTTCGTAATAGTGGTCCATACGATTTGTGCACAATATTCTAAGTCTTGAGAAACAAAGCAAATGTAAGCTGCTATTTGCAGAAAATCATGTCCCTATATCGGTTGCTCCTAAATATCACATTTGCACTTAATTCAACTCATCACATCATTATTGGCCACAAGAGCTCAAACTTGGCACAGCACATATTGAGGCACTATGTTTGAATTAGCATTAGCGCAAATTATGACAACATTTTCACTAAAGGAGGCTTATAGATGGCAACAACAGGAAATGAGTGTCATCAGAGCAACTTCACTGAGTGTCTTATTTTTCCTCATCAGGCAATGCAAACAAACAAAAACACAGTCTCAAAATCTGCAAGGCGAAAGAAATCAAATCGAATCTTGACTGATGTCTCATATTACTGTTACCTGAGTCTCTCCTCTTCCTTCTTACGGAGATCCATGTCCCTCTGTACCACTCTGAGTACATGCTCTGCTTCATCATTGCTCAGACCGGACAGGTGCCAGTTTACAGTCCATCACAGCTTCAGAGCCAAGGGTCAAGACGCTGGAACCACAAATGGTTGTCCTAAAATACTTTCAAGCTAAAGCCTGGAGGTCACTGAGGAATAAAAGAGAAATTAAAGTCATTCCCTATTCTATAGGTCAAAGTTTTCTATACAGTAGATTAGTGGCATCAAATCTTTAAAAGTATTTGTTTTCTCAGTTACATCTGTGGAATAATCAAGTTTGTGATTTGATTGTTTTGGGTGGACAGAAATAATAATTACAAAATTTATTTTTGTGATTTCACCTGTTTCCTATAATCTCTTTTATAAAACACCACATACAAAGCAAAATATGGTTCGCTCATATTGCATCACTAGACACATTGGGAAAACTAATTTTCTGCAGAATACCGAAGCCTTATTGAATCATTCAGTGAAACAGCACAAACCTATGGCGCTATATATTTATATAGCTACTGTATATATCTACCCATCTGTATAAGTGACGCTCATAAAGCAATACTTGACCAAGCTTTTAACTCCATATATACGCCAAAACATGATCTTCGTCCTTCAGATACTGGTCTTTTAACTGTTCCCTCAACCTGTTTGAGATTAATGGGAAATGGTGCTTTTTCTTCATTAGCTCCAAAACTTTGGAACTCTCTACTGATTGAGATCAGGCAAGCCAAATCTTTTTGAAATCTTTAAATCTCAGCTTAAAACTCATTTTTTATGTTAGCTTTTAATTGATTTATTGTCTTTTATTGTCTTTATCTTTTATTTTATTTTACTGTGTATTATGTGTCTTTGTGTGTTGAATCTTTGCAATTTTAATAGTTTTTTGTACAGCGCTTTGAGATGTACATTTAAAGATGCTATAGAAATTAAAGGTTATTATCATTATTAGGTGTTCAAGCACGGAGCGCTGAAAAACCTATTCTATTTGCTAGAAAGAAAGAGAAAATCCCTGAAACGCATCATGCAGCCCAAACCGTAATGCTTAAAGACTTAAAACTCAGCCAGATGGTAGAGCCTCAAATTGAGGAGAACCTGTCAGAGTATGAGCCCGATTGGCCCATAGGTGGCGCTACAGCAACCAAAAGTACTAAATTGCTCAGAACTCCTAGACCGTTTGACTTAGATCTTAGACTTAGATGACTTCAAGATTTTTACACCACTGTAATCCCTGCTCAAGACGGACAAGATGTATATCTCCGATTTGCATTTAAGGTCCAAAAAAAAAATTATGTCGAATTTTGTCCAAAACCTACTTTTGCGAACTAGTCCCTGCTGTTTTACCCGAACGGAACCAAACCAGTCTAGGCCTATTCTCTGGACTGTCTAGATCAATAATTATCAGAAAAAAAGTTGAAATTTTGCATTTGGTTGGCTGCAACAGGGTCATTTAGAAAGTGGTCCAAAAAGTACAAAATACAGCCAAAAGCCAATAAATCCCCCAAAAAAAGTCACAACTTCACAAAAAAATCGTCTGTAACATGGTTAGGAAGCATGCAAAGTTTTGTGAGGATCGGATCATAGGTGGCGCTATAATCGTCAAAAAGGTCTCTCATTATACATGGTGGTCCACATGGTGGCGCTATAACATAAAAAAACATAAAAAGGGTTATGACCTCATGACCTTTACCCCGATTGACTTTATATGCAGTATGCAGTGTCTTGGTCCAAGGCCCCATGTATGTGTATGAGGACATTGGCGTTATCTTAAAAGACATGTCTGCCATCAGCCAATGAAGTTTGAGCACCTATGAAACAGGGTTAACGGAGGCCAATCGGAACGAAACTGATGGGATGTTCGACTCATGGCCAAAGAGTCTAACATGTTTTATGGCTCTGTGATCACATGGTGTTGCACACATCCCCACAAAACGTATATCATTTGATAGATCTCCTAATGACTGAACAACTTTGCCTCTAGAACCATTGCTGTAAATCAAATCGTTCATTAAATATTCACAAATATGTTAAAAACATACTTTTGCAAACTAGTTCCTGGTTTTTCGCACTGATCGGAACCAGACCAGTCTAGGACAATTCTCGGGACTCTTAAATCAATAATTATCAAAAAAAATTATTTTGCGCATGGTGTCAGGGATGTCCCGAATCCGATTAAGTGATCGGAAATCGGGGCCTCGATCACGTGAGTTTCAGACTTGATCGGAATCGGATGTTACCTCCTGATCAGGACTCAGATACATGTATATATATATATATAATATATATATATATATGTATATATTCTCAGTATTTTTTAACACATCTATATTTATGCGATGGCACAGAGTGCCCTGTGACACACTGGCTGCGTGGCATGTCCGTTTTTATTTCGGCTCCCATGTTAACAGGTTATAGCTTGCAAACTGCCTGAATGACACGCGTGAGTCTTCAGGCGCGCTTCAGCCGTGAGGAAACGCGTGCATGCTAGAAATATAACCGACGCCTATTTTCACGTCGACGCGCTTTCCAGGCAAAAATTTTCTGAATGTCTGCACGTTGTGCCTGGTGAATAAACAAGTTAACTACACTCTGGCCTCGTGTAGAGATGCAACAATATAAACAGCTTCTCTATGAGAGTGATCCCTGTATTTACATAAAATGGTCTGGGCTAAGCCCCGGATGTCCTTCAATGCTGGAAACCCCCTGGTTCCACATAGCTGATTGACAGCCACACAGCCATTGACAGTCACTAAAATATGTTATTTTGTACACGAATACATATTAATATATTCAATTTTGATGTTAGAAAGTCTAGGTTTTGACATAAATTCAGATACAAATATAATTTGAAAATAAATGAATAAAAAAATTATCAATTTTCAAATATTGCACCTGTCAATACAGAACAAAATATTCTATAATATAATATATCAGTTTAAATGCTTCAATTTGTTTACATATGAAGAGTTCAGAAGTGCCATTTGAAATTTTCTTCTAAAATGATCATTTTATCAACAGATTGTATAAGTTCAGTAATTCCACTTAAATGGCAATGAAGATTACCTATTAATTGTCATTTAAGTGAAATTACTGAACTTAAATATAAAAGCTTGATAAAAATGATCATTTTAGAAGAAAATTTCAAATGGCATTTAGAGGCTTTTGCATCTGAACTCTTCATATTATATTATTATAATATGGAAACAAACTGAAGCATTTAATATAGATCTAATAGCTAAATATTTTCAACAAAAGTAAATATGTGACCTCTTTTATAGTAATCTAACCATGCCTGAAACTCCCTGTGGCGAGGGGCGTGGTTCAGCGAGGTCTGTAGCGGGGGAGAAAGGACGGAGCCGAGCGGTGAGTAAGTGGGTCAAGTTCAAATGACAAACACCTGTCTTTGATTGCAGTAATTGGAGTGAGAAGGGCGCATATAAGCGGGCCGTCAGAACGAGCACAGGAAGAGAGGAACTGGGAGCTCGTGCACGCCAGTCTGAGGAATTGCTGTCCTGTGAAAAAGCTGTATTCAGTGGAAAGAGTGTTGCTGTTCAGGGGACCAGAGAAAGCTGTATATAGTGGAAAGAGTACTGTTTGCTTTGATTTATTTTTGAACTGTCTGAGTTTGTTGAGTGAGCGCGCTGACGCGCCTTGGGGAGAAAAATATTATTAATAAAGTGCACGAGCCCCAGAATTCACCGACCCTGTGTCTCCTTCCATCACCCACACACATACCAACGAACCGTGAACCTTTACAGTGGTGCCGAAACCCGGGGATGGAAGGAGAGGCCGCCGCCAGATCTCCTCCGCCGACGCCGTTTGCGGATGTCATCCACGCGCTCGCGGGCCTCCACCAACAACACCAGGAGGCATTGCTCAGAATGGAGGAGCAGCAACAGCGCCGCTTCGAGGCGCTACTCCAGAGTCAGCAGGAGGACCGCGAGCAGTTCCGGAGCTGGTTGGACCGGGAGGTTCACGCCCCGACATCGCCGGCCTCCACCGCAGCCATGCCTCTCCACAAGATGGGGCCACAGGATGACCCAGAGGCCTTCCTGGACCTCTTTGAGAGGTCGGCTGCGGCGTGGAAGTGGCCGGCCGCGGCACTGGCCTGTGCGGCTGATCCCCCTGCTATCGGGTGAAGCCCAGATCGCCGCACAACAGCTGCCAGTCCAGAACCTCCTGGTCTACGAAGACCTGAAGCGCGCCATCCTCCAGCGGGTCGGCCGGACTCCAGAACAGAGTCGTCGCGGTTCCGGTCCCTGGAGCTCAGGAGAGTCCGGCCGGCCCTTCGTCTTCGCGCAGCAGCTCCGGGACGCGTGCCGCAGATGGCTGATGGCCGAGGGCCGCGACGTCGAGGGTGTCATCGAGCTGGTGGTACTGGAGCAGTTCGTGGCCCGCCTGCCGAAGAGGACTGCTCAGTGGGTCCAGTGCCACCGGCCGACGTCGCTGGACCAGGCCATCCAGTTAGCGGAGGACCAGATGGTGGCGTGCCCGGGGTCGGCGAACCCCCTCCACATCATCTCTCTCTCTCCCTCTCCCTCTTCTTCTTCCTCTCGCCCTGTCCCTGCACCCAGGTCCCGAGGCGGTCTCACTCCGAGACCGGCCCCCCGTTGGAGAGGAGGACCGGACCAGACGCCGCGGCCACCGCCTCGGGAGACCCTCCCCACCTTCAGCACTCCCGGGGGCCCGCAGCATGCGCCCTCCTCACGTCAGTTACCTGACCCACTTCCCGCCACAGGGGTGGCGGGAAGGCCTGGGCCGGCCTGCTGGCGCTGTGGGGACCCTGGCCATTTTATCGACCGGTGTCCCATGATGGAGATCGGGACACTGGTCAGGGTTCCTGATGCCCCGCAGGCCGCCCCGATCAAGCTGGGTGGTACCAAATTCCAGTAAGTGTCAAGGGGGGTACTTATCGGGCTTTGGTGGATTCAGGTTGTAACCAGACCTCCATTCACCAAAGCCTGATTCATCCGGAGGCATTGGATAAGAGCCGCATGGTTCGGGTTCGGTGCGTGCACGGTGAGGTGGTGGGTTACCCCTTAGTGCCAGTCACAATTCAATTTCGGGGTCAAAAGCATAGAGTGGAGGTGGCAGTTAACCAGCACCTCCAGCACCCGTTAATTTTGGGAACGAGTTGGCCGGGCTTTAAAACTTTATTGGCTCATTTATGTATGGGTGCTTCTGGGAGAGAACTAAGGCAGGGAAGGAGAGCGGCGGTTCAGGTTGGAGAGGCTGTGCCGGGACCCTCGGGTGCTGGCTCAGAGGAACGGAGTGGGTCGGAAAGAGAAATCTTCTCTGACCGCGATGATTTTCCTCTGGAACAGTCCCGAGATGAAACGCTCAAAAATGCATTTGATCAGGTCCGTGTGATCGACGGACAGCCTGTCCACCCAGATCAACCGCTCTCCTACCCTTATTTTGCCGTAATTAAAGACAAGTTGTATCGGGTGACCCAGGACACCCAGACAAAGCAAGATACAACTCAGCTGTTAGTTCCAAAGAGCCGCCGGGAAATGCTTTTCCAGGCGGCTCATTCTAATCCAATGGCTGGGCATTTAGGGCAAGCAGCTACACTAAATCGTTTAATGACCCGATTTTTCTGGCCGGGCATTCACGAGAATGTGCGCAGGTGGTGCGCGTCTTGTCGTGAATGTCAGTTGGTGAATCCACCGGCCAACAAAAAGGCACCATTGTGTCCCCTCCCATTAATGCAGGTCCCCTTCGAGAGAATTGGCATGGACCTCATCGGGCCATTAGAGCGATCTGCACGGGGGCATCGCTTTGCATTAGTCCTAGTGGATTATGCAACGCGATACCCCGAAGCAGTGCCACTTCGCAACATTTCGGCTAAAAGTGTTGCGAGTGCACTGTTTCAGCTAATCTCCCGGGTGGGAATCCCGAAAGAGATTCTCACCGATCAAGGCACGGCGTTTATGTCACGTACAATTCGCGAACTATACGAGTTATTGGGCATTAAATCGATTCGTACCAGCGTCTATCACCCACAAACAGATGGCTTGGTAGAACGATTTAATCGCACGTTGAAATCCATGATTCGTAAGTTCGTACAGGAAGACGCCAAAAATTGGGATAAGTGGTTAGAACCCCTCTTGTTCGCTGTACGCGAGGTCCCCCAAGCCTCCACGGGGTTTTCCCCCTTCGAGCTGCTCTATGGACGTCAGCCCCGCGGGGTGCTGGACGTGCTTAGGGAGGCTTGGGAGGACGGACCTTCGAACAGTAAAAATGAAATTCAATATGTCCTGGACCTGAGAACAAAACTCCACACGGTGGGGCGGCTCTCTATGGAGAATTTGTTACAGGCTCAGGACAAACAAAGTCGGCTGTACAACCGGGGGCTAAACTGCGTAAATTCGCACCGGGAGATAAAGTGCTTGTATTGCTCCCCACATCCAGTTCTAAATTACTCGCCAAGTGGCAAGGACCGTTTGTGGTCACACGGCGAATCGGAGAGCTCAACTATGAGGTTCTTCGATCAGATAGGGACGGAGCACATCAGATATACCACCTCAACCTGCTTAAGAAATGGAATGAGGTGGAGTCAGCGATGCTGGCGACGGTAGTGAGTAGGGAGGAGGATCTCGGCCCGGAAGCAGCTCTCAAAGCGCAATCCGCTGCTCTGGCCATTTGCGGGGATCACCTCTCACCGTCCCAGATCGCTGACATTCAAGGTTTACAAACAGAGTTTGCTGATGTGTTCTCGCCCCTCCCTGGTAGAACAAACCTCATACAGCACCATGTTGAGACCGAGCCGGGTGTGGTAGTGCGCAGCCGGCCAATACAGACTACCTGAACATAAAAAGAAAACAGTTCAGGATGAATTAAAAGCTATGCTGGATATGGGGGTAATAGAAGAATCCAACAGTGACTGGGCAAGCCCGATAGTTTTAGTTCCTAAAACCGACGGTTCTGTCCGGTTCTGTGTGGATTATCGCAAGGTGAATGCAGTGTCGAAATTCGATGCGTATCCAATGCCCCGGGTGGACGAATTGCTAGATCGGCTGGGTACTGCTCGATTTTATTCGACACTGGATTTGACAAAGGGTTATTGGCAGATCCCCTTGTCTCCAATGACTAAAGAAAAAACTGCTTTCACAACGCCGTTCGGATTACACCAATTTGTCACCCTTCCTTTCGGCTTGTTCGGGGCCCCCGCCACCTTTCAGCGCCTGATGGACAAAATCCTCCGGCCGCACGGTGCATATGCCGCAGCATATTTAGATGATATTATCATCTATAGCAATGACTGGCCGCGGCATATGCAGCACTTGCGAGCCGTCCTCAGGACGCTGCGAGGGGCGGGGCTCACGGCCAACCCGAAGAAGTGTGCAATTGGGCGGGTGGAAGTTAGGTATCTGGGCTTTCACTTGGGGCATGGGCAGGTGCGTCCCCAAATTGATAAGACCGCAGCAGTTGCGACCTGTCCGAGTCCTAAGACCAAAAAGGAGGTTAGACAGTTCCTGGGGCTAGCAGGATATTACAGAAGGTTTGTACCTAATTATTCGGACCTTGCTAGCCCGCTGACTGATCTAACTAAAAAGGAGGCACCAGATACCGTCCAGTGGACGGAGCAGTGTCAGCGGGCTTTCACCCAGATAAAGGCTGCTCTATGTGGCGGCCCGCTATTACAGGCTCCTAACTTTTCTCTCCCTTTTTCCCTACAGACTGACGCATCGGACAGGGGGCTGGGCGCGGTCTTGACCCAGGAGATGGAGGGTGAAGAGCGGCCGGTGCTGTACATCAGTCGTAAGCTTTCGAAGAGAGAGACTATGTACAGCACCATTGAGAAAGAAGCTCTTGCCATCAAGTGGGCCGTTCTCACTCTCCGCTATTATCTCCTGGGGCGAGAGTTCACCCTCTGTTCGGACCACGCTCCCCTGCAGTGGCTCCACCGCATGAAAGATACCAACGCGCGGATCACCCGTTGGTATCTAGCTTTACAGCCTTTTAAGTTCAAGGTGGTCCACAGACCGGGGGCGCAGATGGTTGTAGCTGACTTTCTCTCCCGTAGGAGGGGGGAGGGAGGCTGCAGGCCGGACGGCTCCCCGGCCTGAGACGGGCGGTGGGGGTATGTGGCGAGGGGGCGTGGTTCAGCGAGGTCTGTAGCGGGGGAGAAGGACGGAGCCGAGCGGTGAGTAAGTGGGTCAAGTTCAAATGACAAACACCTGTCTTTGATTGCAGTAATTGGAGTGAGAAGGGCGCATATAAGCGGGCCGTCAGAACGAGCACAGAGAGAGAGGAACTGGGAGCTCGTGCACGCCAGTCTGAGGAATTGCTGTCCTGTGAAAAAGCTGTATTCAGTGGAAAGAGTGTTGCTGTTCGGTGACCAGAGAAAGCTGTATTCAGTGGAAAGAGTGTTGCTGTTAGGGGACCAGAGAAAGCTGTATATAGTGGAAAGAGTACTGTTTGCTTTGATTTATTTTTGAACTGTCTGAGTTTGTTGAGTGAGCGCGCTGACGCGCCTTGGGGAGAAAAATATTATTAATAAAGTGCACGAGCCCCAGAATTCGCCGACCCTGTGTCTCCTTCCATCACCCACACACATACCAACGAACCGTGAACCTTTACACTCCCGCCACAGACATTTTCACAATTCTGTGTCCATCAACCATTGTCTGTGTCCATCAGCCACCACTTTAATCAAACCACTCTTCTTTAAAACATTATGATGTGATTTTATTTCACGTCTTTTTGTTTCTCAGTTGCCTCTCGTATCGAGCTATTTTGTCCACACACACGACTCACTGCCAATCACACATGCTCACATCATTCTCTTTCTATGAAAGTTGTAAACTGCATTCACCAGTTTTCACTCTACAGCGGATGGCCAGAGCACTGAAATTATTTCTCACTTAAACTACAATCAAATGGATTTCCCCAAACATTTCGTATCAATCCTCTACATGGCATTTTTTTATTTTCTGCGCGGCTTCAGAAGCGCAGCTTAGAGGGAACATTGATCGCGATTAGAACAAAGCACAAGAATAAAACACAAAATTCTCAGCTCCTCGCTTCTGAAGTGAAAATAAACCAGCACTTGTTCTAAGGTAAATGTCCCATGGATTATTCCTCACAGCCTCTGAAGACTCCGCAGTACATTAATCTGAGTATCTGACTAAATATTAGGGATGTCCCGAATCGAATACTCAGGATCGGTATCGGCTCTGATCCTGCCACTTTTGCGGGATCGGGTATCTGAATCATACGAGGCGATCCAAATCCGATATTGTGCGTATACTATTATGATATTGCTAAGCTCCACAGAAGGCACAAAAACATTCTAAAGTTCCATAACGTTTTTTTGTGCACTTAAGTTTTCTGAAGCCATTATGTGTGAGAAAAATTAATTTAAGTAATTCAATTCAAGATCACGTAAACTTTTCCCTCTCGCGGTTGTCAGTCATTCTCCATTCAGCACTCAAGCAGCGCGTCGTGTTCGGTTACAGTCAATTATGAAACTATCTTCAAGATGATTCAATGTTAATACTATTATACTTTATCTCTAGATAAAGGTATATGTTTTCGCATAAAACAACATTATCTTGCTGGACTTTATTGCTGTAACTTAATCGTGTTACTTTCTACCAGGTGTCAGATGCTGTCGGTTAAATCACAACACTAGAGTCAGAGCACTATTGTTCTTCACGCGTAAAGTGACTGAAATTTAAAACTGTTAACAGAAAAGGCTCAATAAACTATTTTATAGATAGATACTGTTTCATACACTGTCCATCAATATGTATTTCCTTTGTGCTTTGAACTTTTCAAAGCGGACTTCACGCGCAGCGCGCATACCATAGAGTGCATACTCGGCTGCGTGCTGTAACTCTCGTGGTTTCAAGCGCATCATTCTGCGCTCGGAATGCGCATAAACGATTTGTGCCGCAATGTGTTGGAGTCATTTATAATGCAGTGACGCAATTAAAGCTTCTTAACATTAATAATTATTAATGTTGCTGTCTCATTAAATAGCTGTGCTATACACTTAAAACATGTCTCAATTTTTAGTAGCCTTGGCTATATCTAAAATAATTATCTTTTTCATTTTTGTTATATTGTTTTTCATGAATGTATTTTACAACAATACAAATAGTGATATGTATTGTTCACTAATCTAGTTTATAATAGCATTTCTGTCATAGATTATGATCATATATTTTGTGAATTTGTTGTTATCTTCATAATGAAGCTGTCTGTATTAAGTAGATTGTGTTTAACACACACATTAGAATACTGCTGTTTAAATTGTTTTAACTTTAAACCTGTTGGTAGCTAGCTAGCTTTAAGTACTGAAGTACTGTATTTTCTTTATATATATATATATATATATATATATATATATATACATACATATATATATATATAGTAGTGTTTGAATAAAGGGTTTACAATATTTATATATGTACTATATCAGCCTGTTCTCATGTAAATGCGTCTCTATAACACACGTGTATTGTCGTGTAATATATACGCGAAAATCTAGTTTTTACGTGCATATGAGACGCAGTTTTTGTTCGTGCAACTGATACGCAGTTCATTTGCGTATAATACACACGCACCCCACACCACTAATTGTAGCAAGCGTCTAATACACACGCACCCCACACCTAAACTTAACCTAACCAACCAAATGCGTATCATATGCACGTAAAAACTCACTTTAGCGTATATATTACACGACAATACACATGCGTGCTCTTAAAGACGCATTTGGTGTGATCAGGTTGACTATATACTGGAGGTATATTTTAAGGGGCTAATTGAGGAAATTGCTATATTTTTTATTAGTTTAAAAATAAAATAAAAATATCGGTTCTGTATCGGTATCGCCCGATACTCCGAATTTTGGTATCGGATCGGATTTAAAAAAACGGTATCTGTTGCATCCTGAAATATGATGTGTTTACCGAGTTTATGTGTGCTTTTACAGTCTCAATGTGTTGCTTCAGATCATTTGCGTTTGAATTGAGCGTGCTCTCCGTGTCACATTGGGAAAATAATGAGCACAGCCGACATCTCTATCTTTTTATATAGATTACATTAACAGAGAATATTTATTTTAGTTTTAAATAAGATAATTTAAAAGTACAAATTTAAATGATTATAAACATACTGCTCAGGCCTAAGTGAATAGTATTCCCTTTTTTTTTAGATGTGCTCTATAAAAAAGTTCAAGGAGATGGAGAGGCAGAACGCTAGGGCTGGGTATTGTAACAAAATGTTTGATACCGAATACCGATACCTTGACTTCGAATACCGGTTCCTGAACGATACCTTTTCAATACCAATATTATGTAACCAGTTTTATCAATATAATATTTTTATTTTACATTTTTATTTTATTTTTCAGTTGTTGACTTTTTCACACTCATGTATGTAAAAAAGCACCAATGCTAAAGTTTTCTATGGTTCCTAATCATTTAACAACATGTTTTCTTTACTTCAATGAGCTCATTGTTTCTGCCTTATCTTAATGTTTAACAATGAAACTGAATGAAAATTAATTGAAATGCATTACTGTCACCTCTCATAAAAACAAACCATCACTCTAAATTGTAATTTAGAAACATGGCTACTGGCTACAAAGTAGCCATGGCTACAAATTTAGGCTACTGAGGGGCGGGATGCCTTCGCGCTCAGCACACGTGAAGCTTGCCGCCAGTGTTGCCAAGTCCGCTTATTCTAAGCGACTTTGGGCTTGTTTTTCTGTAAAGTCGCTTGTAAATAATGGGAGTCGCGGGTCGCGTTTTTTTGGGCTTGTTTCTAAAGTGTAGTTGCTTATTTGGGCTTGTTCCCAGCTCGTTGCCAAGCAGATATTTTCTATGTTATTTAAACGTAGGAGTTTGTCTTGCCTGTTCCCTCTCTCTCTCTTTCCCCATTCATAGAGTTTTTTCCCACCCACATCCTGCTTCTAATTGGCTCTCACCCAGATGGCAACGAGTACTAGCCAATCAGAGGCAGAGCAGGGCAATCGTTGTTTTTTTTCTTTCTTTTTTTCTGGTTAGTTAAACGTCAGTGAGTGATGTTAAAATGAAAATACTTGCGAGTCTGCACCATCGCGACTGATACTGACTACTAGACTGTAGGAGAGTTTTATATATATTAATTATATGTTAGATATTTTAGATATAGATATTAATTTAATATCGTTTAACTGTTAACCCTTTAACTGTCACTCCCCCTTTTTTCATGAAAATCACTATTCAAATGGTTGTAATTCAAGAATGCTTTGGAATATAGACCTATTTGATCTTGTTTTAAAGAAGACATTTGCCAAATTATTTTTGAAGTGCAGTATTATGAAATTATGAAAGTGAAGTTATAAGTTTGAGTTTATGAAAATGAACAATGTAAAAATATAATTATTTCTATTTTATATAAAATATATATATTGCAAAATATATTTTACTCTAAAATTACAAGAAAGTGTAAGCCAAAAATCTGAAGAAGTTCTAAATTTTAGGTTGACATCTCAAAAATTAGCTCTCAGTCAGATTTTATTTGGGCACAGTACCAACACTAGATGGGCAGCCAAGCTTTATTAAAGAAGAAAAATAAACTGTACCGTGTGCACAGTTTTACAAAACTGTGCACGTGGATGTAAATTGACATTCACAGTTTAAAACTATCCGATCCGTCCCCAGAGATTGTAAAACCGTGCACACAGTTTTTTTTTCTCATCCCGAAACCTAGGGGGCTCCGTAGAAAAAAAAGCGCTTTTGCTGTCGCTTGTTTTGGGCTTGTTTTCACCGGCTTGGTTGCTTATTTGTCTTGCGAGATCTGGCAACACTGCTTGCCGCAAAGCACTGGCAACAGAAGCCTAATGATTATGGATGTGTCGTGAAACAACAGCAATGATATATTTTTAATCGTTTATTAATGAACAAGTGTTTAATAAGTCGGCTGGCAGCAAATATGATTATGGCGATGCTGACTGCGTCATTCCTGCAGCAGTGAATGCGCACGCCTAACGTTATATGGATCACGTAATCAAACTAGTTATTTCTAATTGTTTTGTTTAAAAGTAGAATTATTTTGACTGACTATAGACCTATTTCTCTTGTCTATGAGGCAAGTATCCCATATGCTGAGTGTCGGTTTCATCTGTGACGCGCTCCAGTTCTTACAGTGGAAGACGGACTTTGTACTCTCAACAAGTGTGTGTGCGCTTATCAGATTTACCGTGTTACTGGTCTTGGCGGCAAATATCCTGTCGAAAATATTGCATCGCGTGCTTCTGGTATCGAGTCTGGCACACAGGTACACTTTGGATCACTTCCACATATTTTCTATCCATCTGGGTTGGGACGCTTACACGCACGCACGCACACACACTCACGTGCGACGAGCTACGCCTCTGAGCAGCCGCGTAAACTAGTATAGTGTTTTCTGCCACAGCCTATGTGCTGCGTGCTAATTGTTTCACTGACGTTGACGAGATTAACCACTTAGGTACCGAAATTTGGTATCGAAAAACAAGACATGTTTCGATACTCGGTAATAACGAATCAATTCGGCTCGGTACCTAAAAAGTACCGACATTCGATACCCAGCCCTTCAGAATGCACACCATGTTTATTTTCTTTATTTTACAAAAGCACAATATTTTATTTTGAGGTACCCACATAAAAAGTAGACATTTAACAGTTTATTTTGACATATTTCTTAACTCTGTATGACCAGAAATGATGGAGTACTTTAAGTCTATTTTTCTGCTATGTGAAAAAATCTGCCAAAACGCGCCTGCGCGTTTGCCGACCTCTAGGGGTTAAATGTATGTGTTAGTTTAGGAGGGAGAGAGAGAGAGAGAGAGAGAGAGAGAGAGAGAGAGAGAGAGAGAGAGAGAGAGAGAGAGAGAGAGCATATGTATGATATGAGTAGCCTATTGAAGATTTGGGGAGGGCCCATTCACTGGAACTTTTCAGGGGCCCAGTCATTTCTGTGGGCGGGCCTGGCCAGTAGGGGTGGGGAAAAAAATCGATTCTTTGATGCATCACGATGCGGACGTGGACGATCCTGAATCGATTCCACAAATATCCCAAAATCGATTTTCCAAAAAAAAAAAAAAAAAAAAAGTATATATATATTTATAATAACGTAATATTGACGGAACGCGAAAGACGGAAGTGCAGTGACCGGACCGTCTGACGCGTGCACATAACAGAGACGCGATGGCGCGCGAGATCCAAACATCCTCCTTGTTAGGTTAAAAGCTGACGTGTGGAAATATTTTGGCTTCTGAAGTTGAAAGGGGAAAGGAACTGGGCAAGAGCCATGCTAGTTGTAAGCTATGTAGAATAAAACTAACGACGGAAACACAACAAATATGAGAAGCCGTATGACACGTTTCCAGCCAGAGGAGGAAAACATCTCGGCTGTACCGGTCGTTATAATATTAATTTACTACAAGTAAGTTAAAGTTATGCTCCTAGTTCAGGCACACGTTTATTTTACTGTTGGTTCTTTGGAATGCTAATAAAATATATTGTACGTTAATTCTTTATGGGTCATTACTTTGTACATTTAAAGGAAAGTATTTATAGTCACACACACAAAAGATTCAGATAATCGATTTGTAACATTATAAATGTCTTCACTGTAACTTTTGATCAACTTAATTTAATTTATCCTTGATGAATAAAAGTATAGATTTCTTTTTTCTTTCTCCCAAAAAATTTAAGAAAAATTCTTACCGACTCCAAACTTTTGAACTGTATTGTTTAATGTTACAAAAGCTTTCTATTTCAGATAAATGCTGTTCTTTTGAATTTCTGGGTGATTCTCTGAATCGGGTGCCCTTCAAGCCCCCCAAACTTGCTTCAAAGATTTTCAATTAAAGGAAATCACAAAATGCATTTTAATGCTGTCAATTAATAGAACCAGGTGCCTTTGCATTATAATGCAACACAATTGTTCAAAAAATTTGATAATGGTTTGCCTAAGTAGTAGACAAGCATGTTTGCATGTCTTCACTAACCATCATTACATTTTCATTGAATATCAAGTAAATAAAAAGTGAAATTAATACCAAAATGTTGCTGCTGCTAATATAATCATATGTTGGTCTAGTGTATTTTTGTTTACTGTTGTAAATGGAAAATCAATAATCGCTAATCGAGAATCGTTAATAATCGAAAATCGACTGTAATCGAATTCGGACTTCAATAATCGTAATTCGAATCGAATCGGGAAATCAGACAGATTAACCACCCCTACTGGCCAGGGCCATTGAACAATTGGCGTTCTGCAATTGTATCATGACACTATTGAACTGGATTCCCAATGTGTCTAGCGACACAATACCATTGAACCATATCGATAGGTTACGTACTTGATTACTACTGTAGCCATGGTTCCCAGAGATAACGGAAATAAGTATTGCATAGCTGGCCATGCTATCATGCTACACAACTTCGCGTTAGTTGTTTCAGTCGAACTATTCTAAGATCAACAGCGAAATGCCCGCTTATATAGATGGTAGCCCCAACCATTTTCAGAGGGCTTCAGTGTCATAGTTTTGTGCATTTCCGCTGCACAGCCATTGACTCATACAGTTTCACTGCATGATTTAACAAGGTTTCAGTATTTGGATAAAATGTTGTTTTCCCAATACGTCTCAACGAAATACTCATTCCTGTTCTCTCAGGGAACTGAGGTTACGTTTGTAACGAGTACGTTTCTCTACAGTGAGTCCATATAAACAGATATTAACATAAACCAATAAAATGCATTTATACTAGAAAGATCCTGAAATACAAGTCGGTTAACTTTAACAAGCAAACAGGCTGTCTAAGAAAAGACCGGCACAGACCACACACGGAGAGGCATTAACCCTTGTGCTGCATTAGATTTTTAACACCGTTGAGTGCATTAAGGGCCAAAAATGGCCACATATTAAACATTGCCTAAAATATTATATATTAGTATTATTTTCCACTTTTACCAAGTTAAATCTTTTAATCAGCATCCGTCCTCATCATAACTACCAAAAATGTATTCAATTTCAGGATTTTAACTCTTTAATTACCAGTTTTGGTGGCGAAACCATTGATTTGTATAAGAGGAAAAAAACACAAATATTCAATTATTTTCAATAAACGAAATGCAAAGAGAAAATTATCACAGTCTTGAATATGCCATGAACATGAATTGTTACTTTTTCTCAAAAAACAAACAAACTATTCTATAAACATAAAACATTTCAAAACAAAATGGGGTCATTCTTCAGCTCATTGCAGGAGCTGCAGAATTGCAATGCATGCTCCTTACAGATGTAATCATCATCAATTGGCTGCGAACAAAACGGGTTTGCAGTCGGTCACAAGTTTTCTCCACTCTGTTCAATTACTAGCAGCTCTTCGCATCTCGTCAGCTGTTGGTGGCATGTCATTGTTGATTAGTTTGCCGATGTATGTATGGTATAATGTGCGTGGCTTTCCTCAGCTTTGTTTGCCATGTCGTTCTTCGGGTGCATATAACACATATTTGTTAATTTGGTCATTTGGGTCTCTTCTAAGTGAGTGGCCGACAAAGCGTAGCTGCCTTCGTTGGATTTGAAGGATAAGCTGGTTCTTTTCGACTGCTTTGTATACAGCTTGGTTACTTATTCGATCTATCTTCTTTATGCCAAGATTCTGTAGCAACTGGCGGCGAGGCTGTTGAGTGAGTTTTGCAGTGTCTGGTTGATAATCCAACTTTCGCAGCCGTACAGGAGGATGGAGATGCGCGCTGCTTCAAAGATGATTAGTTTGAGTTTGATTGGAAGAGTTTTTGATAGAAATACATCCTTCATTTTCCAAAATGCTCCCCACGCATGTCCTTTTTCGTGCTCTGATGTCTGTTTCGCTTCGATGCAATGTAAGAGCCAAGACACTTGAAGTCTTTTGTCCATTCGAGTTTTTGTCCGTCGATTTCGATGAATTGATAGAGGTGGATCGGCGTCTCTGGCCCGGCAAGCTCTTGGTTGCTTCTGTCTTTTTAATGTTTTCCTCAAGACCCACTCGTTTTGCCCACTTTGCTGTTGTTTGAAGTTGAGCTTTACAGATGTAAATGCCACATTTTGAGCAGGTATTGGAGATTTTTCTTTTTTGTTAGGGCTGAAACTGCACCTCCTCCTCCTCTTGTCATGGGTGTCTGCAGACCCACCAGCTTTTCTTCATCTTGTCGAGTTTAAAATTGCTGCACCAAAGATGTGCATACCTTTACAACTTTTGCATCAACCACACTTGTATGAAAGGCAGACTTTGTTATTATTGTCTATTATTGTCTAAGGACTGACTGCATGGCTGTGTTTGTGCCTCTTCATACGTGCAAAGTTATCAATTAACTTTGAAACATAGACTGCTAAAAAAGATGTCAAAGATGCATAAAATTCAAAAGATTCACGTTTGTGCGTAAAATACGCATGAATCAAATCGAAAGAAAACAATGCAGTGAGAAGCGCTTTCTCTAGCTAAATGTGCATGGACGCATGCACACACACACACACACACGCACACACACCACACACACACACACAGAGAGAGAGAGAGAGACAGAGAGGGACAGAGATGGAGAGAGTAAACAGAAAGGGTAAAATATGACCTTTAGGATATTGTGATTTGTCACTCGCACAAACACCATGTATTATATTTAGGCCCTACACACACACACTTTTGTCAACACACACACGTTGCTCTCAGACATCCACACATACTCAGAAACATAATTTTTGATTATTGAGCCATTAAATTTCTTCATAGCGCACTCCATACTGCCCCTAGTGGAAACCAGGAAAATAAGGTGCATTTCCACCCATAGGAAATACATATGTAGTGACGTCATCTGGTGGAATACACTATATAATGCAAATATAATGCTTTTGCTTCAAAATGAAAGGATGTTTGAGCAAAAATCATGTTTCATGTATTTATGACAGCCTCAGATTTAAACAACGTTTTAATGGGTTTCAATGGGCCATTTTTGGTCTTTATGGTGCTGAGTGTTACTATTTGATCTACACAGTGTGTGTTATACATATTTTGCAAAATGGGATCACATTTTTTACATTTATCCAAAAAGTCACAATTTTGCCAAATTTCATACCATTTGCATTAAAACAGCCAAAATGGTTGAAGAAATTAAACTGCAAAAGACCAAAAATGTCCCTGATGCAGCATAAGGGTTAATGTGCTCAGGTAGGCTAGAGGTATCGGGAGATCTGAACTGTGGGCCAAGATGTCTCTCTCTCTCTCTCTCTCTCTCTCTCTCTCTCTCTCTCTCTCTCTCTCTCTCCATTAAAGTCCTACATGGGGAGGGCATAGAAGAGATCAGGACAATTCAGAATGGGTTCAGCAGAGGTGAACAATAAAAGATAGACTGATAAGATAAAGAGGGTGAGAGAAATATGCACTATAACAAACAGGAAGGCTACAGTACATTAGTCAGGATTTGTATAGGACATATCAAACATAGATGTTTATTCTGCTAACTGAGATGTTAGGGTGCACATTAATGGAGGTACTGTGTGTGTGTGGCTGCTTATTGATAAAGTGACATGAAATAAAATAGGAAACAAGAGGAGACTGTGTGGAAGGAGGTGGGCCAATTATAGGAAGGGACAGAGATGGTATTACAGAGAAGGAGAGGGAGAGATGCTGACAAAGAGAAGGAGAGAGAGTGTATGACGTTAAATGCAGCCTCTGGGTGATGACTCAGTTAGCTGTGCCCTTTAAGCTCCACCAATCACATTACACTCCACCTGTTTACAATCTTCTCTGTGCACACATACAATACAACTAACACACACAGATAGGGAACTATTTTCTCGCCTGAATTCAGAAAATAATCATATACCTGGAAGTCTAATTTCACACACAAGTACCCAAAACTCATCACACACCTCTATATTAAAAAATCCTGGAAAGATTTTCACAAAAACTTTTTCAAACCTTTCACTAATAGAGACAGCTAATAGTGGTAGCTAACTATGCTAATGCTAACCACTTAATAAATCGCCTGATTAACAATCAGTTCTTTTTGTGTTTCTGTAAAGATTCAGCTCATTGAGTTAAATCTGTGTATGAATGTAATGCATGAAAGAGTATGTAATGCATGAAAAACATGCAATATAATAATAATTCTCCATAGGTTATAGGCTAAGCTAGCAGGCTGATCAGCTAACATAAGGCTAATATTGTAAAAATCTAATAGGATTTTGCAAAACATAAGCAAAAAAATAGCCTAGAAATCTCAGACGCACCCTAGCAGCAGCACATTTTTTTTTGAGGTCTGGCATGCCAGGCTACAAAAAAAAAAAAAAAATGCAAAGACCAATAAATGTTTAAATTCACAGTCTGTTCATTAAATGTAACATATAATTTAAAAAGACAGTCAAAATACTAGTCACAAAAAAAAATCTACTCAGACAGAGTACCCATTAAAAGTTATTTTTGTATATTGTCATTTTATTTATTTATTTTTTGGCTAGTGTGTAGCACACTGAGGATGAAAAGCAAAAATATTAGCAGAATGAGAAAACAATAATCATACAGCACAGGGGAATTTGTGTGCGGCAGAGGAAGGTTGTTCTCTAGAAGCACCTGCATCAATCAAGATTCCTGGTGGACATCTCAGCTGCAGCATATGCATACAGTATACAATGACCCAACATAACCTCTTTGTTTTGTAAACACCATCTGTTCATGGTTAAAAAATTTACACACTTGGTACAGGTTATTAACAACAACAAAAAATACATAAGCTCTTTAATCTTTAACAAAACTGTCTTACTCTCTTTTTAATGGTTTACCGTTTGTAGAGAGTGTATGATTTGAGGTGTCATTCATGTCCATAGCACACACAGCAAGTAATAGTAATGTTGGCATTAGCAAGCTCTAATCACTGTTCAAAGTGTTAATCATAATGGCATGAAGGTTAATTCGCGAATGGGGAAAATTAAATTAATATGTAGCCATAATCAAAAACACTTTTAGCTCACCTTTGCCGAATGGCAAAGTCAGTCAGCTGGTCATTATGTCAATTTATTACACGCACTGTGGAATACTTGATTCTGATTGGTTAATCACGCCATCCAGCAGTAAGTTATTCCCATATAACAACCGTTCAAAAACAGATAACGCAGGCTTCATCCGGGTCACTGAATTCAGCAGTGCTATATGCATGCTAGGAACATTTTTTCTTTTGTGGATATTTTGCGTTTGGTGAGCTAATAAAATATTAAAACTCAGTCGAATCAATATTTTGTGTACAGTTATTTTAATAATGTCATCCACTATCGTGGACTCACTCTCACGTTCCATACAAACGCAGCTGCTGCCATTTTGTGACTAGTTTTGTACAAACAGGAATGATTTTAAAACAGTTTAATCTGAAATCAATATATCTTATCCCCATAATTATTTATGTGGTGAAATGCTGTGTAATAAATTATATGAATGACTGTTTCTCCCTAAATGTCAGTTTAGTTTGAACTTTTCATGTTGCAGTGGTTCTCTCTGCGGAAGCTTTACGTTTAAAGACCTAATAAAATACTTCAACTTAGATCAATAGTTCATATCTAATGTGGCAAGTAGCCATGTAACAAGCAGGATAACGTAAATCCAGCAGGTGCTTCTCAAAACAACCGCTATCAGGCTGATCAAGACCTCATTATTCTGTTGGGGGTTATTTTGAGAGAACCACCGGCTGGATGTACATTATCCCCTACATAAAGTGAACCACAACTGAACCTCAATACAGGTCACAAACACCCTGAAAGGGTATATTTTGCAATTATGACTGCACATTGTCCAGCTTTTTACGTGACTACTTGGCAAGGATATAAATAAATGGACATGAAATATACATTTGAGAAACACAAAACTATTATATCGTGCTCTCGTAATGTACAGCAGTCAATTAGGCAGTTTAACAGTCATCATATAAAAATATTTGACCACAGAATGCTGAGACTGGCAAATCAGAATTAATTAAAGAGCCGAGTAATAAAATACTATAAGAAAAGGTATGTTCACTAATTCATTGGTTAAACAGGTATGAAAACCCTATCAACGTGCAATGTCTAAAATGGGTACTAGTCTATGGGGTTAAGTAAGTAACTAACTCTCCTTTCTCTTGTGACCAAATCTCCTTCACAACAATACTAATAATCCATAAGCAGTCCTGTGACCCTTTCTTAACGGTGTGTGTTTTGTACATCCCCAAAACAATGCAGCAAAACAGCAGGCATTAGTCTATTCATTATACACTGCTATGTTGAATCAAAGCAGCTGTGCAGGCAGGTTGGCTCAATGCATGCAGAGAGGATGATTCATTGAGCTGTCTTCATCTACCACTAATGCAACCATGAGGCAAAATGAAGTGGCACACAGATGTTACATTCACACGATGCATTCTCTGCAAACATTCTTTGTGATCAGCTGGGATTTACTACTGCAATTGTGCAAAAAAGTATGAATGAATGTAAAAAAAAAAAAAAGCTCTCTCTGGGAAGAATATAGCATCACTATGAGCAGAAGGGGGAAAGTATGGCAAGCTGTCGTAGCATTTATTCCTAAAAACTATATTCACATCTAATAATAATAATAATAGTTTGTATTTGTTTCATTTATATAGCCCTTTTCAAGGTACTCAAAGCACTTTGCATATCTCCTCAGCCACCACCAATGTGCAGCATCCACCTGGATGAAGCGACAGCAGCCATACTGTGCCAGAACGCCACCACACACCAGCTTATTGGTGGATAGGAGACAGAGTAATGAAGGCACTCATTATACACTCACCTAAAGGATTATTACGAACACCATACTAATACTAAGTTTGATCCTTCAGCTTCAGAGCTGCCTTAATTTTACGTGGCATTGATTCAACACGGTGCTGAAACCATTCTTTAGAAATGTTGGCCCATATTGATAGGATAGCATCTTGCAGTTGATAGAGATTTGTGGGATGCACATCCAGAGTATGAAGCTCCCGTTCCACCACATCCCAGAGATGCTCTATTGAGTTGAGATCTGGTGACAGTGGGGCCATTTTAGTACAGTAAACTCATTGTCCTTGTTCAAGAAACCAATTTGAAATGATTCAAGCTTTGTGACATGATGCATTATCCTGCTGGAAGTATAGCCATCAGGGGATGGGTACATGGTGGCAATAAAGGGATGGACATGGTCAGAAACAATGCTGAAGTAGGCCTTAAACAATTGAATCAATGCCCAATTGGCACTAAGAGGACTAAAGTGTGCTAAGAAAACATCCCCCACACCATTACACCACCACCACCAGCCTGCACAGTGGTAACAAGGCATGATGGATTCATGTTCTCATTCTGTTTACGCCAAATTCTTGACTCTACCATCTAAATGTCTCAACAGAAATAGAACTCATCAAGACAGGCAACATTTTTCCAGTTAAAATCTGTTAGTCCTTTCAATGTATATTATATATGGTGTGTAATAGTAATATATGAATCTGTTATATATATATATATATATATATATATATATATATATATATATATATATATATATATATATATATATATATATATATATATATATATATACATATACATAGTTGTATATTGATTGATGTATTTGCAGGAGTACTTGTGTGACCCGCGACCTAGCGTAACCCGGTCATTTGACTATGCTTGGCAAATCGCATCTGGGCATGAGTGTTTAATCAGCCGCGGCGTCTTCCTCATTCAGAGGTGTGGGGAAGTCGATCGGCGGCTGTGGACAGGTTTGTGATTTACAAACTTTTACTCTTGTGATCGATTCAGTGCTTTCAGTTAAGCATATTATTGTAACTCTTTAGAAAAACTTATTGGCTGTAGGGAATCTGTTCGCCGCCATCAGGTTATGCTTAAAGAAGAACTGGTGAGTAATCTGAATGAATGAGCTATATGTTGGATGCTAATCGGTGGCTCTGAACATTAATATTAGCATTGCCTGCTTTAAACAAATGTTTTGATTCATTGTATGTTATGAAGTTTGTTATTTTTATTTGGTTTACAGAATGGATTTGTTTACTTTGTATTAAGTGTGTTTATATGCACTATGGCAATTGGGTTACAGTACTATTAGTTTAATTGTTTGAAGTTTGTGGATAATTGGAACTTCACTTATTGTTTTTATTTTTTTATTTGTGTTGATATAATATTGCATTTAATGTTTATTAGGTGTAGGTTGTACATTTATTGATTGTAAAGATCTACAAGTTAGATATACATGATAATGATATTTGAGTGTGATTAAATCTAAAAATGTAATGCAAACCTAGTTCCAATTCAGCTCTATTATTTACAGGTCCTGTTGTGTAATAGGCCCCACTGTCTTCGTTAAAGGGGTAGTTTACTGCTTTTTCTCTTGCATGATTGTGTTTATGGAGTGCAATATAACATGTATTCATGGTTATTATTCATAAATTTCACCTTTATTGTAAGCTGCTTTTTCATTTAAACGACCAAAATAGCATAACTAAGTGACTATAAAGCCAGCGCTGGCATTTGATAAAACTAAAACATTATGTCTGAAATTAGACATGCAAATACATTTAAAATGATTAAGTCTTAGCCTACTTACAGGTTGTGGCCAAACAACTGCTGTCTCTGGTTTTAAAGTTGGAACTGCTTCATGTTTTAGTAACAGTTTCTTGTTGAATCCGGCATTGAATTGGTGAGAGATTCTGGAACCACACCCCAGGACCACACCCCTTAATGCATTGAAGCAACTACCATGTGGTTGATTAAATAATTGCATTAATAAGAAATTAAATAGGTGTTCCTTATAATCCATTAGGTGAGTGTATTCAGGGATGATTAGGAGGCCATGAAGATAGAGAGAGACCAATGGGCAAATTTGGCCAGGATGTCAGGTTATTTTTTATTTTATTTTTAATGACCACAGATTTCCATTACACATGAGTAGATGTTAAAACTTCATGCTGATTAAATAAATGTTCAGCGAAATTCGTGCAGAATATTTTAGAATTTTGGCACATTTTTTTCTCTATAGTGTTGAAATGGCAACTAGTAAATACAACAGTTTCGTTATGCTGGCATGGGTGGAAGTATTTAAAACAAGTGTGTTACAACTGAGCCCTGTGTTACGTTGTGTTAGGAAGGTTACTTTGGAAGGTTACAATGTTCAGAAGGTTACTTTGGAAATGTAATTGCTCACTGTTAAGTTAAAGTTACCCATTATAAATGTGGTTTAGATTACTTTATATGGATTACTTTATCAATGTGAAGCAATTTCGTTTTTAATTTGATTAGTAATTCCTTAGTAATACAACTAAATACAATTACATTAATTTTGTAATTCAATAACATAATTTCATTACCGGTAGCTAGTACACCACAACCCTGCATACATTTTTGTTCTAAATTAATACACATATGTACTATACACACAAATGTCCACCTCAAAAAACAGTTTTTTCCCTGAAGATTTACTAAAGAAAGAAGTTCCACATAATTACAATTACAATAAATCTTTCTTTAAGTTCTGTGACAAGAGCTTTTAACATTCATTGCTGGGGAAAACATTGTTGGTAGTTAAAACTATTGTAATTGATATAATATGTAATTGTGGTGAGGGGGCATGGTTTTCGCGCTGTCTGCACTGAGAGACGAGTCAAAGAGCTGTGTGGTGAGTAAGCGGGTCAAGTGCAAATGATGAACACCTGTGTCTGATTGCAGTGATTGGTGTGGGGAGACGGATAAAACCGGCACAGCGGGAGAAGGAAGGGGGAGAGAGAACTTACTGGAGCTTGTGCTGGGAGCTGTGCGTGGGACTGAGTACTGTGGACTGGGAGATTGTCATTCTGACGTGGAGAGAGTTTTTGTTTTATGAATGAGAAGTGCTGTAGCACGGGCTACGGTGAAGGCGCTGTGAGCGCGTGCTTTTGTTTTGAGTAATAAAAACCCCTGTACAAGTTCCCATATCGCCGACCCTGTCTCCTTCTTCCTAACAACCTGATACGAACTTTGTTACACTGGTGCCGAAACCCGGGGGAAGGAGACCGCCGCGCCATGCAGAACCCGTCAGGATCGCCATTTGCGGAGATCATCCAGACACTCGCGGCTCTTCAACGAGACCAACATCAAGCCCTGCTGAGCATGAAGGAGGAACACGAGCAGCGCTTTCAAGTGCTGCTCCAAGGCCAGCAGGAAGACCGCGAGTTGTTCCGGAGCTGTTTCGACCAGGGATTCCGGCCACCCCCCCTCCAACACCCGCCTCGGCCTCTCCGTTGACCTTGGGGAAGATGGGTCCACAGGACGAAGCGGAGGCGTTCCTGGACCTGTTCCGAAAGGTCGGCCGAGGCCCGGGGGTGGCCCAAAGGAGACTGGCCTCTGCGTCTCATCCCACTGCTGTCTGGAGAGTCGCAGATCGCCGCCCACCAACTGCCAGTCTCGAATCTCCTGGCCTATGACGATCTACGGCACGCCATCCTTCCAGCGGGTCGGCCGGACCCCGAACAACACCGACAACGTTTCAGGTCTCTGACCCTGGAAGAGTCCGGCCGGCCCTTCGTGATGGCGCAACAGCTCTGGGACTCCTGCCGCAGATGGCTGATGGCCGAGGGAAGCGACGTCGAGCGGATTATCGATCAGGTGGTACTGGAGCAGTTCATTGGGAAGCTACCCAAGAAGACCGCACAGTGGGTCCAGTGCCACTGCCCGACGTCGCTGGACCAGGCCATCCAACTGGCGGAAGATCACCTGGTGGCGTGCTCGGGGGTCTGCGATCCCCTCCCATCTGTCTCTCTCTCTCTCCCTCTCTCTCTTCCCCCGTCTCTCTCTCTCCCAAACCTGTCCCCGCTCCCAGGTCTCGAGGGGCTCGACGCCCCGCCCCACGCCGCGGTGGAGGTCCGGCTGGCCGGCGGAGAGCGGTTCCGCGGGAAAACGGGTCTGCGCGGGACAATGGCGGGGGACACATCCACCCCGATTCCGGGGACACCACTCTCCCCACATCAATCCCTTGGCCCCCTTCCCGCCGTTGGGTCAGCAGTAAAACCTGGGCTGGCCTGTTGGCGCTGTGGGGACCCGGGCCACTTTATCGACCGGTGTCCAATGATGGAGGTGGGGACACTGGTCCGGGTCCCCGACACGCCACGGACCGCCCCCGATCAAGCTGGCTTGTACCAGATACCAGTAAGTATCAAGGGGGGTACTTATCAGGCTTTGGTGGATTCAGGATGTAACCAAACCTCTATTCATCAAAGCCTGATTCGGTCTGAGGCATTGGATAACGGCCGCGTGGTTAAGGTGCGGTGTGTGCACGGGTGGTGGTGAGTTATCCCTTAATGTCTATAAAAATTCTATTTAAGGGACAAAAGCATAGTGTGGAGGTTGCAGTTAACCCGCACCTCCGGCATCCGAGAATTTGAGGAGGAGGGGGAGAGCTGCAGGCCGGACGGTCACCCGGCCTGAGTCGGGCGGTGGGGGTATGTGGTGAGGGGGGCGTGGTTTTCGCGCTGTCTGCACTGAGAGACGAGTCAAGGAGCTGTGCGGTGAGTAAGCGGGTCAAGTGCAAATGATGAACACCTGTGTCTGATTGCAGTGATTGGTGTGGGGAGACGGATAAAACCGGCACAGCGGGAGAAGGAAGGGGGAGAGAGAACTTACTGGAGCTTGTGCTGGGAGCTGTGCGTGGGACTGAGTACTGTGGACTGGGAGATTGTCATTCTGACATGGAAAGAGTTTTTGTTTTATGAATGAGAAGTGCTGTAGCACGGGCTACGGTGAAGGCGCTGTGAGCGCGTGCTTTTGTTTTGAGTAATAAAAACCCCAGTACAAGTTCCCATATCGCCGACCCTGTCTCCTTCTTCCTAACAACCTGATACGAACTTTGTTACAGTAATGCAATCATATTCGAGCCCGATCTCATGAAAGTTAGTATCTATGGCACGAATGTCATTTCCCGTGGCATTTATACACCAAAAACAGTTTTTGCATGTATATGGCACCCGATTTTCGCGTACATATGATATGCACTTTTTGGCGTATAATATGCACAAACTCCCCACCCCCTCCCCCCTAAACCTAACCCAGGGTTTTTTAGTGGGTACCATATACACGCAAAAAAAAAAAAAAATTTGCCGTATAAATGCCACGAGAAATGACACTCGTGGTATAGACACGCATCTTCATGAGACTGTGTTGTCATATCTGACATACTGTAAAGCTTCATTGTTAAACACTTCACTTAAAATATCTATAAGAATTTCTTAGAATTTTTACTGAATTGCAATTATGCTTCCTTTAATTAAAATTTGTATTTGTAATTCTAGATCCTGTTTTTGACATCAATTCAAATTCAATTCAAGAATTAGAATTGAAATTCAGTCATTCTCAATTCAATACTGAATTGTGCACAAGCCTGCTCGACAGTGACTCAGGCATCCCAGTTTCTTCCTCTCATAGCATCCTCCCATGGCACTCTGATCAGTTGAACAATGCGTGCTGATCCACACCACAAAACAATATCAGTCATCCTTTTCGGTAACAATTTATGGTAACACTTTACAATAAGGTTCATTTATTAAACATTAGTTCATGCATTAACTAACATGAACTAACCATTTGTTACTGTATTTGTTCTTCTTTGTTAACATTAGTTAATACAAATCTAGCTGTTCATTGTTTGTTCATGTTAGTTCACAGTGCATTAACTAATGTAAACAAGATTTTAATAAAGTATTAGTAAATGTTGAAATCAACATTATCAAAGATTAACAAATGCTGAAGAAGTATTGTTCATTCTTTGTTAATGTTAACTAATGTAGTAACTAATGAACCTTATTGTAAAGTGTTACCCAATTCTATAATAACTACACGCTAATAATCATTTGTTAAGCATGAGTAAACAGTTAATTCATCATTCATAAAGCATTAATAGGCATGAATAAGCAGTTTACAAATACAGCTATAAATGCTTTCTTCTTGATTTAAAAGCAATATTTATAATTTGTTTAATAACTTGTATTTTCATCATTTATTAATGATCAATTTATCATTTTCAAATGAAGAATTGCATTTTTTAGAAACCATCTGTATCACTGTGTTGTGTTCGTCACATTTTACTGTTTAGAAGATTGATCTGCATTTAAATCTCTTTTATAAATGCTTTTTAAAGGCATGAATAGTCCTCACTTTAGATGAGCTCACAAAATAGGTAAAGGGGGGCTCTGACTGCGATTTCACTTTTTTATTTTAAATAGTGTGTAATGTTGCTGTTGGTGCATGAACAGTATCTGTAAAGTTGCAGCGCTGAAAGTTCAATGTAAGCAGAGATATCGTCTTTAAAAAATCAGGAAGTATATTGCCTACAAAAACGACTTGATTGGGACTACAGCTGGGTTTTAGACGTCACTAACCCATACATTTACATCAAACCCTCCCTCTGGAATATGCAGAAAAGGGCATGACCATATTTTTGCTGCTCGTCGACTGTGTGGTCTTCTGTGTTCGAGATCCCACGGACGCTGTACTTCGTCATAGAGTTGTTCCTATTCCTATACTAGTATTGGAAATGTCGCCGATACCAATAAAAATTCTGGAATCGGTATCGGCGAGTACTTCTATCCGCGTACCAATCAGACACCATTTTATTAAACAATGTCTAGTTATACACGCTAGCTTTGCTTAGCAGACGTAGACGTGCGAAGACGTAGATCAACTCTTCTTCGCTGATCTAAACAGTGGTTGCTAGTGGAAACACAGGAAGTCATGCTGTTGCCACAAGCAACCACTGTTTAGACCAGCGAAGAAGAAACGCGCGTGCGTGCGCCCTGGCATAATGTCCACAGTTTGACTGTATTGTGTATTTCAGACTGGACCAACCAGCCAGTACAACGGCGACATGTCTCATGCCATACTGCAATTTCGAGGGGTAGAACAAGTATTAGCAACTTCAACACAAGTAACTTAAGCATTTGAAGACTCGCCAACCCACAGAACACGAATGGCAAGACGGAGGATGAGCCGCATCAGAATGAACAATCTCTGAAAGCTTCATTAAGGCTACAGTATGTTTACACGGAAATGATTCTGAAGAGAAAATGCAAAGTGGCGTTGCGTTATCACTTTTTATTCTGCGTTTAGATGAGCGTTTTGGGTGTGAAATCTGCGTGCAGATGGTGACGCAAAAGTCTGTGAAATTCAATGTAGTGCACTGCAGGTGGCTAAGAGTGCATACTACAACAACACCAAGCCCGCGCTGCATACAACCTTCACTGTCAAGCAGACCTTTGTGTTTTTACCATTTACACGGAAGCGCGGCGGTGGAGCATTTTAAATATTTCCACTCTGGAGGGTGGTTTCACTTTTTTGCGTTTTTAAGCCCCAAAAATGCAGTCGCCGTGTAAATGAAAGGCACATCCGATAAAATATTTTTTACGTTTTCACCCGCGAGCGTTCTCGTGTAAACAGGGCCTCAAATGAAGAGAAATGTTTTCAAAAGACAGCCAACGAACAATAAATATAACCAACAACATGAAAGTTATTGAGTTTATTATTCTGGATGACCAGCCGCAGTCAAAACTGAAATGTCGTTTATTTAACAAAATTGTTTATTGATCTTCAGTTATAAAGAGATTATTTTCTTATATTATTCATAATCTTTTTAGATTCCTAGATTTATTTGATGCACTTTTTTATATATATAGTATATTTTGTAAATCTAAAATACCTTTTTTAGTTTACAGCATTAGATGTGTAGCTGCATTTTAAGTTCTTTTTCACTTAAGATAAATATTGCTATGAAATGTAATTCAGATAATAAAAATACTCTAGTTCACTCTACTGTATGTATTTGTTCATGTTTAATTTAAGGATAATTTAAAGCACACCATAATAATTCTATCAATTCATACAGTGCTAGAATGAAATGCAGCTGAATAGATACTATACACACCAAGGTATCGGATTCGGTACTCGGTATCGGCCGATATCCTGAGTCCAGGTATTAGAATCGTATCGGGCAGAGAAATAGGGTATTGGAACATCTCTAGACCAAAGGTCTTGCCAGCCCATCTTGCGTTGTTCCACACTCTGTTATCTCAACCTCTACTTGCTTGCCCTGGGAAATGGCCTTTATACACCTCATCCTCTCCTCCTGCTTTTGCACATAGTTGACAACCAGCTTCCTCCTTTAAGCTGGGCCTGCCTTGTGCCATTAAGAGGGGTTAACTTACCCAAAAACCGATTAGTGCAGGCTACTGTGCAGGCTACTACTCCTATGTTCCAGGAGTAGTTTGTACTATTTCCTTCCTTTTTTTCCAAACCAATCCTCTCACTTCCATATGTGTAAATGATGTCCGATAAATTTATCCAGCATCTTTTCAACTGTACCAGTTAATCTTTCCAATGCAAAGCATAGATCTGCGTTTACCATTTCCCATATGGTTATCTCACAAACTCTTGGCCATCTAACTCCAGGCCTGTGCCTGTTGAGGTTCATTTCTCTCTTATGCTGGTTTGTCTGACCGAGTTCACAAGTATCAATGTGTTCATCACTGAACTGTGCAAACCTTCCTCTCCTCTATGACAGGGGTGCAGATATCCTGTGAGCTGTGGTTTGCTTCCTGTCGTTGGATTTCATTTGACTGATTTGACTGACTTGGTAAGAAGTACTGATGATCAATGACGAGGCCCTTGTTTATGAAGGTAAAACAGTAGCTAAACTTGAGAGCACGTAAATGTGAATTTGAGAACTTGTACAATAAATATTCGTACTTGTATGTGAACATTTACACTCACAGCTCCAATTTGAAAACCTGTAAAATAAAAATCTGAACTTGAACGCTGAAGATTTGCACTCACAGACAACAGTCACAAACCTGTATTCTGAATCTGAAGCTGCAGACAAGCAGTCACAAATGTGTAAAATATATTTGCACTTCTTCTAACATTCAAATTCGTAGTACAACCTCAAATTGGCACTTGCAACTTCTCAAATCTGTCACTGCAAGTTCAAATTTCGCGCCTTGACTTTTGCTACTCTTTTCGCGCATATATGAGGTGCAAAACTGCATTTGTAACTCAGTCGCGCGCGAGAGAGAGAGAGGGCGGGAGCTGGGTGTTCAAACGAGCCGTGTTATTGGTTGGCGCCTAGCCAATGAAATTGGGATTTCGGCATGATGATGTCACGAAACCCGCCTCCTCGTGGATGTTCTGAAACGCTGAACATTAATGCATTAGACTGATATTAAAAGAAATAAATGATATTATCAAACTTAGTAAACCACCATACTAATAATGCCTACTAAAGAAAAGCAGATGAACACAGAATATGATGAAAGAAAGCAAATTTGTGTTCAGTGCAAATAAACCAGCTGCCTGTGCTTTATTAATGATGTATAACGAATTGTGTTAATTGCTTTTTATTTTATAACTGTTGGTCCATTAAACCTCATTAAGTGTTTTCTTGGGTTTCTATGAGAGGAAAATGCTTAACGTACAATTAAATGAGTTGCGTTCATATTCTGCTCAATTGCTCCTCTGTATGCTTTATTTATGGTGTTTCCTGAGTTCTATGGTGTTTCCTGTCTTAATCTAACGTGTTGCGTTCATATTCTGTGTTCATCTGCTTTTAGTATGCATTATTAGTATGGTGGTTTACAAAGTTTGATAATATCATTTATTTCTTTTAATATCAGTCTAATGCATTAATGTTAGCGTTTCAGAACATCCACGAGGAGGCGGGTTTCGTGACATCATCGTGCAGAAGTCCCATTTCATTGGCTAGGCGCCAACCAATAACACGGCTCGTTTGAACACCCCGCTCCCGCCCCTCTCTCTCTGCCGCGACTGAGTTACAAGTGCACAAATCAGTTTTGCACCTCATATATCGCGAAAAGAGTAGCAAAAGTCAAGGCGCGAAATTTAAACTTGCAGTGACAGATTTGAGAAGTTGCAAGTGCCAATTTGAGGTTGTACTGCGAATTTGAATGTTAGAAGAAGTGCAAATATATTTTACACATTTGTGACTGCTTGTCTGCAGCTTCAGATTCAGAATACAGGTTTGTGACTGTTGTCTGTGAGTGCAAATCTCAGCGTTCAAGTTCAGATTTTTATTTTACAGGTTTTCAAATCGGAGCTGTGAGTGTAAATGTTCACATACAAGTACGAATATTTATTGTACAAGTTCTCAAATTCACATTTACGTGCTCTCAAGTTTAGCTACTGTTTTACCTTCATACTTGTCCCTTCTGCCTCAAGCATCCAGGAAGCCAGGACCTAGGTTTAACATCTCATCAGAAGGATGGTGCAAACAAACCTCCTTCCCCTAGGAGGTCTTCCACTAGGCGTGACCTCTCAGGTGGCTGTATTGCACCCACTGACACCCATCAAACAAGAAGAAGCAGACCAGGCCGCACAGCTGGCCTACTCTGAAGAATGTCTGAGTCAATAGGGCTGGGCGATATGACGATATTATCGTATATCGACGATGTCTCGCATGTATCGCTGAGATCGATATCTAAGTCTGTTTCCAGACGCATAATCGTCAATAAAAAAATAAAAAAAGACAAACATATTTCGCATAGCCCTGTAGTTATACACATATTTATTTACATGCAATAGCATGATTTAAATATTTTCTGTAGGCTAGTAGGGTTAGGAATAGAAAATTGATTCTTCTTGATAGCATTCTTTAAGCGCAGAGCACGAGAGAACACTTCTGCATGAGCGCTGTTTACTGAGCAGCACACAGCCGCTTCTCCTGCACGGACAAATGTGCATACAATATCACACAAATATACTTCTTGTTAATTTATAGAATGAAATAATAAACATGATTAAACATCAGAAGAATTGTTTCAACCATGGAAGAACGTCATTACACATCTTTTTTCAAGTTCGAAATATCCTCGACCTGTAAACACAGTCGGTAAGCAGGCCTGTGTCTATTGAATCCGTGCATTGACAGCCTGTACTTGTGCCAATATTTGAAGTTGATCAAAGAACAAAGGATAAAGAAAATCTCTCTATGAACTTTTGCAGGCTATTTTACAGGCTTAATATTGTGTGCCTGTTGTTTGCGTGCTGACTGCTCCAACTGCAACATCAAGTCTGTGTTGGACTCAGCATGCGACTTTTGAGATGCGTTACCTGTCAAAGCTAAACATTTTTTCCTGGATTTCTTGATTTTTATATTTTCGTTCTAGACGAAAAAAAATAATCCTGTTAATTCAGAATAGCAGACATCTCCAATATTTTATTTCTGGTTTAGTATAAAAGTTCATCAGAAAAGTAACTTTACCCGTTTCTGAATATTAATTTAAATGTTGCACATAATAAACAGGCCTTCTAAAAAACAAAAAACATGACCATTGTAATTAAAATTAAAATTTCGTTTATATTGCAAACGGATTGAAGAAATTGCGTTGCTTTGAATATCTCTGTAAGGATGAGGCTGAGGCACCATTAGAATCCATTTGTGGTTGTTTATTAATAGTAGATTTAAGTGGAAGGAATGTTAGGCCAGGCAATAGGTCAGAATCACAATAGCAGTCCGATCTAGCAACATACACAAGGATGATCCAAAAAGCAGATATCAGGAAACAGGCAGAAGGTCCAAACACAGTCATCAGTCCAAAAAACAGGCAACCAGAACGGAAGGATAATCCAAGAGGCGTGAATCAGAAAAACAGGCAGAATCATACACTAGGACAGAATACAGAGAACAAAGGTAACGCTTGGTAAGGCAGATGAACTGGCAATACTTCGCAATGTGCAAACACACAAACTCTTCTGAAATACCATTCAAACAGGAAATGAAAGTAGAAGCAGAGGGAGCGTTAACCAGTCAATATTCAGGAGAGGGCTCCCTCTGCTGGCGTGGGCGTTACAGAATCCCCTCCCTTAGGAGCGCCTCCTGGCGCTTGACGTGGACGTCCCCGTGGTCGTGGCGCTGGTCGATCAGGTCTTAGCACGACTGAAAATCCTCGATGAGAGAAGGGTCCAGAATATCACGACCGGCTACCCATGATCTCTCCTCAGGTCCATAGCCCTCCCAGTCCACCAGGTATTGGAGCTGACCCCTCTCTGTCTAGAGTCCAGTAACTCATTCACTTTGTAAGCTGGAGTTCCATCAACATCCAGTGGAGGTGGTGGCTCTCGAGCCTCAGCGTTGGGGTCAGACCCCGGGTGGAACCGGTTTGAGGAGGGAAACATGAAAGGATGGAGAGATACGATAATTAGCAGGAAGCTCTAGTCGGTATGTGACCTCATTTATTCTTTTTAGAATTTTGAAAGGACCAACATACCTAGGGCTGAGCTTCCTGCTCGGTAGCCAAAGCTTAAGGTCCCTCTGGTAGAAAGCCAGACCCGCTGTCCTGGTTGGTAGGGAGGATGTGGGCGGCGTCGCCTGTTGGCCTGGAGTTCTTGAACTCTTACAGCTCTCTGAAGGCGGACATGTGCACTGTCCCACACCCTTTCACTACGTCGGATCCAATCGTCCACTGCAGTGACCGATGAGGGTTCGCCAGACCACGGGAACAAAGGAGGTTGATACCCAAGGACGCACTGGAAGGGGGTCAAGCCAGTCGAAGAGTGAGTTAAAGAGTTTTGTGCATATTCTGCCCATGGGAGGAATTCCAACCAGCGGTGTTGTTCTCGGCTGCAGTATGATCGAAGATATCTGCCTATTCTCTTGGTTTAATCGTTCCACTTGACCATTAGACTGAAGGTGGTAACCTGACGCGAGACTAATGTTGATGTCCAGATGCTTACAAAAAGCTCTCCAAACTTGTGAAGTAAATTGAGTTCCTCTATCGCTGACAATATTCATTAGGTATACCATAAATTCGGAAGACATGATGAAATAAGGCTTGAGCAGTTTCCATGGCCGTGGGGAGACCTTTTAGAGGAACTAGCCGACAGGACTTGGAAAAGCGGTCAATTATGACAAGGATAGTAGTGAAGCTATTGGAGAGAGGTAGGTCGGTCACAAAGCCAATGGAAAGATGGGACCAAGGACGGTGTGGGATAGGTAGTGGTTGCAGGAGACCAGAAGGTAACTCTTTGGGGTTTTAGATTGGGCGCAGACTTGGCAGGCTTTGACGTAAGCAGCTACATCCTTGGTCATCGATGGCCACCAAAATGAGTTCCTTAGTAGTTGGAGAGTGCGAGATATACCCCGATGGCCAGAGCTGACAGAAGAATGGACCCATTGCTCTGTGACGTAGATTATGTGGAACATACTGTTTGTCAGGAGGGCAGTTATTAGGTGCAGGCTCTTGTAGTTGTTCCCTCTGTATTTCCTCCATTAGGTCCCAGGTGACTGGAGCGATGACAATAGAAGGTTGGAGAATACATTCTGGTGTGATGTTTCTTGTGGGAAGGTCATAGCGCCTAGATAAGGCATCTGCCTTGCTATTTTTACTGTCTGGTCGATATGTTACAGTAAACTGAAATCAAGTGAAAAACAGAGACCAGCGAGCTTGGCGGGAGTTGAAGTCGTTTGGCACTCTCTGATGTATTCTAGATTCTTGTGGTCGGTTATAACTTGGAAGGGATGGATTGCTCCTTCAAGCCAGTGTCTCCACTCTTCGATGGCTGCTTTCATGGCCAAAAGTTCTTTGTTCCCCACATCATAATTCCTTTCTGCTGTACTTAACTTTCTTGAGAAAATGCACATGGATATAGTTTACCAGGTTGGCCGTGACGTTGGGAAAGTACAGCTCCAATTCCACAGTCCGAAGCGTCTACTTCCACCACAAACGGGAGCTCAGGATCAGGATGTTTTAAGATGGGTGCTGTCGTAAACCTTTCCTTCAAGGTATTGTATGCCTGGTTGGCCTCTTCATTCCATTTTAGCTTCGAAGGTTTTCCTTTTAAAAGGGATGTCAAGGGGGAAGCAATCATACTGTAATTTCTGATAAAGCGCCGATAGAAGTTGGCAAACCCCAGAAACCTTTGTAGCTCCTTTACGGTGGATGGTTGTGGCCATTCTGTGACTGCCTTGATTTTGGATTCATCCATTTTAACTCCTTGATGACTCGATCTTGTAACCCAGAAATGTAGTTTCTCTGACGTGAAATTCACACTTCTCTGCCTTGACGTAGAGTCGGTTTGCGAGTAGGTGAGAAAGGACTGTCTTGACATGGTTGATATGTTCATCTTCATTCTTTGAGTAGATTAAAATATCATCAATATAAGCAATTACATACTGGTTCAGAAGATCTCGGAAGATCTCATTGATGAATGACTGAAACACAGCTGGAGAGTTAGCCAGACCACATGGCATAACTAGGTATTCATAGTGCCCTCTAGTGGTGAAGAAGGCAGTTTTCCATTCATCGCCCTCTTTGATTCTGATCAAGTTATAGGCACTCCGTAGGTCAAGTTTGGTGTAAATGGTGGCTTCTCTGAGTTGTTCCAGGGCTGAAGGAACCAATGGAAGGGGGTAGCGGAATTTCACTGTGACGTTGTTCAGACCTCTATAATCAACACACGGCCTTAATCCCGCCATCTTTTTTCTCAACAAAGAAGAATCCAGCTGCAGCTGGAGATGTGGAGGGTCGGATGAAACCTGAGCTTAATGCTTCTTCGATATACTCCTCCATGGCTTGGGTCTCCTTCCTGGACAGGGGATAAACTTTACATTTAGGGGGCATGGCATTGGGAAGTAAATCAATTGAACAGTCCCAGGGGCGATGGGTGGCAATTGCATAGCTTTGGTTTTACTAAAGACTTCTGCCAGATCAAGATAACACTTGGGAATATTCACAGTTCTGTCAGTTTCAGGGCTTTCAATGGTAGTAGTGAAACATGGTTGGGGAACTTGGGAAAAGCAATGATCTTTACAGAAATTAGACCAGTGGGTCAGCTCACCATTATGCCAGGAAATAACGGGGTCGTGAATGGATAGCCATGGAAATCCGAGGATCATTTCGTGTTTAGGAGAGTCAACGATATACAGAGAGAGTAATTCTTTATGAAACAAGCCTACTTGGAGTGTTAGTGGTATGGTTTGATGAGTAATCCCTGTTCCAATGGTGTTGTCATCTATGGCTTTGATCTTGATAGGAGGATTACATGGTTGGGTGGGAATATCATACTTTGTGATGAGTTCCTTATGGATGAGGTTCAGAGCTGCTCCAGAATCGATCATCGCTGTTAATGAGATACATGCATTTTCAGTCTTGAGTTGAATGGGAAGCTCTAAAAGATTTGTTAGTTAGAAGTGAAAAATGTTCAAAATTTACCCGGGAGGTTGTTTGGATCTTATGTGGACACCCTCTGACTGCGATGGCCGGCTTCACCGCAGCAGAAACATAGATTGAGTTGTCGTCTTCTCATACGTTCTTCCTCAGATAATCTAGATAGACCGAGTTGCATAGGTTCATCACTAGGCTTGATAGCAAATGTAGTCATCGGTGGTGAGGTGACAGGCGTAGAGTGTTGAAATTTCCCCACACTCCTACGTTCGGGTGCTTGTCTCATCAGATTATCAATCTTAATAGCCAGAGTTACAAAGCCAGAAAATGATAAATCCTCTCCTTTACAAGCCAGTTCAGTTTGCAGGTCAGGGTTGAGATTCCATTGAAATACAGCTTTCAGTGAAACGTCATTCCATCCACTTTGAGCAGCGAGTGTTCTGAACATGATGGCATAATCAGCAGCAGTACGGTTACCTTGTGATATTTGAAGAATTTGTGCTGATATATCCTTGCCCCCAGCGGGATATTCAAACACCTCTTGCAATTGTTGGACGAAATAATTGAAAGATGTTCTAAATCGCACATCCGTTTTCCCAAATTGCCGCAGCCCAATCCAGAGCTCTGCCTGATAATAACGTCATCATAAAAGCACATTTCTTTCCATCTGATACAAATTTGTCTTCTTGGTTATCAAAGTAAATCTTTACTTGACGAATAAAGCCTTTACATTGATCAGCACATTCATCAAATTTGTCTGGCAACGCAAAGCTTACGTTTTAGGTGTGGTCGATGGGAGAGACTGGATGTAATGGGTCAGGTGTTCGTTGACAGACTGAAGCTTGGTGAGTTGATCTTGGTATCCCTTTAACACTTCACTTTGATAAGCAAAAGCTGCTTGCAAGTTGGAAACTTCCGCTGGATTTAGTTGTGGCGAAGTATTCTGTAAGGATGAGGCTGAGGCACCATTAGAATCCATTTGCGGTTGTTTATTAATAGTAGATTGAAGTGGAAGGAATGTCAGGCCAGGCAATAGGTCAGAATCACAATAGCAGTCCGATCTAGCAACGTACACAAGGATGATCCAAAAAGCAGATATCAGGAAACAGGCAGAAGGTCCAAACACAGTCATCAGTCCAAAAAACAGGCAACCAGAACAGAAGGATAATCCAAGAGGCGTGAATCAGAAAAACAGGCAGAATCATACACTAGGTCAGAATACAGAGAACAAAGGTAACGCTTGGTAAGGCAGATGAACTGGCAATACTTCGCAATGTGCAAACACACAAACTCTTCTGAAATACCATTCAAACAGGAAATGAAAGTAGAAGCAGAGGGAGCGGTAACCAGTCAATATTCAGGAGAGGGCTCCCTCTGCTGGCGTGGCGTTACAATCTCATGCACGCGTTCAGAGTTTGCAATGTTGGGAGGTCGGTTACAGATATCGAGCGTTATACTTTGCTTTAGATTAAAACATGAACAAAAATACATAAATAAAATACCAAAATATATAGCCTAATTATTAGTAACTTATGTTTCTAAAATAAATAAAGCAGTAATTTTTATTGAGCGGCTTAAGTTTTTGCTCATGCAGAACAAAACAATTGGTTCTAAAACCTAATTTTAGACAAATAAAATAACAAATATATTATAGTTTGAATACAAGTTTTAAAAAGCGCACGTTATAATTAGGAAATTAACTTAGGCTATCATTAAATCAGTCGATAACGCTAAAAAAAAAGAAAGAAAGAGAATCGAACCTTAAAACAAATAAGCACCTGTCACCTTGACATCAACACGCATTCACTGTTCTTACAATCATCAAATTCGGTTCTGTTCTGTTCTCTATTCAATATTGTAGGCTATATTATATATTGAATTATATATTATATATATGAATTATATTATATATCATTTCTCCTCGCAAAACGAAATTCGTTTCAAACAGGCGATTTGATAAGAACAGTGTGGAAATTTTTAGCTAACCACACAAAGCTAATGATTTATGCTCGTTCAAGCTCAAACTAAGCGAAGTAAAACCTTTAACGTGCCAATCATTAAATTAAACTAGCTGAATTCCTGGCTATCATTAGATAAAGTGCAGCCAGACTCAACGGGGCTGTTTACACCTGCCACTTCATGCGTTTTCTCAGATCGGATAGCTGATTTATCTGAACTCTGATTTATCAAAACGATTCCATTACACCTGGTCACATAAATGTGTTTTTGCAAAACGGATAGCCTAAATCCGATCTTCAATTCCCGCGCTATATACAGATTTAATGAAGTGCACGTCACCGAAAGCAACAGATGCGCTGCATTTTATTGATCATCATCAGCAAAATCACCAAAGACGGCAATAAGAGAGAGCGCCAACAGCCTGGTGGTCAGATCATTTCGTTTCTTTACTTTTAATGAAGATTTAAGATTCTGCGACTTACTTTCACTTTCATTTGCGATTGCGGCGCGTTGGCTTAGATGCTCAGCTGCTTATCTGAGGTGATTTGTGTGCAGTCGCGCCGTCATATCTGACTAAAATAACATGACATATGGCCTATAACACGCGGCGGGTGTGTTGCACTTTTTCCACACCCCAAAAAAGGAATGCCGCCTGTATGGGAGTTCTTCGGCACAAAAGAAAACAGCAATTTAAAGGGAGATGTGAAGCGCAGCGCCACGTCTTTAAAATTCAAACACATTTTGTCTATGAGTGTACACACACCGGCGTTGCCATTCGGCGTTTGGCAGCGGTGCCCAGCAATGGCTCAGGACCTTGTTCAAAATCCTGCCGTAACACTACATCATTTGTGTTATTTAGAGCGCTATTTACATCATTTTATATTACATAAGAAACAAACAAATACATGGCGAAAGAAGTGGTAGACAGCAGAAGACGGGATTAGGATTTGGGATGATTTTTTATGAAACTTGGGAGGCAGATGGAGGTTACACTTTAACGAATCATGCGGTGTGTGCATGCCTAATGCATGCATTTGTATGTGTGCGTAATGAATAAAAGTGTGTGTCCTAAATGACAAAAAAAAAAAGACTTGTATATGTATTATAGTTCAGTTTGACGAACGATGTGTGAAATAGTTCGCCTCAAAGTTTTTTTATTTGTGTATTTATTCAATTTGTATTATTTCTACCTTAAATAGCCATTTTTACATTGCCTTTTGAAATCAAATCTTCTGCCAGTGTCTTACCATTCAAGAAGGAGGTGAAATCTGACTCCTGCTAATCTGTACTGTGGACTCTTGATTCGGCTCAAGCATGTCTCACGACATGACCAACTTGACCAACTTGACCTACACACATACAAGACTTGACCAACACATATACAATCAGCTCAGGTGTTTTCAGTGCAATAAATGTGACCACAGGGCTCAACCGCTCTCTCTTTCTCACCAAACTGCTATAAGGGAATCAAGTGGGGCCAGGCTGCCCGCCGCGAGGCATGCACTCCGCCTTAAATGCTGCAAGCACAGTGTGTATGTTACAGCACACCAAATGAATGAGCACACCAAATGAATGAGTCTGAGGAGATTAGTCAACAACTCTGTGCACGGGAAAAGTAAATGTTCTACTTGCTTTGCTTGAATTATTCAACTTTATTTAACATAATAGACATGCAAAAATGAGATTTGAGACATAGCCTAAATGCCTGATATAGTTTATGTATGCAGCTTGGTTCTAAATTGAGACGTATGGTCACGTATGGTAGGCTAATCCGTCATGCCCTGCCCCAATAAAGACGTAACTTTACATGAATTAAATAAAACAGACATGAATGAGTGCATGTTGAAAACAAAAGTGCTGAATTTAATTCTCTATCTGTTGTATTTGCTCACCATTAGTCTCAAAAAAAAAAGTTAGTTCATATTGCTGAGCACTCAATGGGTTGATGATCAGGAATGTTCAGGCCACTGAATGAAACTTTTGACAAGATTATCTTGTTTAAACACCCTAGATTATATTGTCATTTACTATATCAATTATTTCGCTGATCGAGATTGCTAAGACATATGACCAACTGGGCGGCAACGTCATCAGAACGCCAAAGAATTATGGGTATGTTTGGCCAGTTTACATGGGCTGGCATAGCAGGCTTGCTTTCTAACATGACATAAAAAAATAAATCCTACAAAATGCAGCGGGCTAAAGATAACATTTTTAGAGCCCGTGCTCGAAGTGGGGCAGTACTCACCAGTACGCAGTACCAGCACTTCTACATTTTACTCTTTTAAGCTTACCTGCACTATTTATTGCGCACCGCTGACTCTCGCATGTAGCCGTTACTCTATACCACTGACAGAAACAGAATAAGTGTGACGGCCGGTTAACCCCTTATTTACTGCACATCTACGGCGCGTTACGGCTGTGATACGGCTACCGGAGCTGATCGTGGCCACCGCAAGCGTGATCAGCACGTATATTTTTCGGTTTGCATGTTAATCAGAGAGTGCGTCACACCGCGCAGAGTAGCGGCGCGTGAACAGCAAGTGGGGGTTCAGGCCGAGTCTATTTGTGTTGTGCTGCGCTCATTTAAAGTGAAAGCACACTTTTAATGGATAAAATAAATATGATTTGACACAAAAAGTGCCCAAAATGCACAGAATTTGGCATGTCTACTGTGTTTTAACAAGGACTGGAGCTATGTCAGAAAAAAAATGAAAACTCAAAAATATTTATACAAGATTTAGCCATTTAAACTTGTCTTAATTATTCAGTTTGGGTAAAACTATATGTTTTATAAACAAATTAAATGACCAAACTAGTCAGAATAAAAGCTTTCTTTTAGTTTATGTAATAGCCTACACAGACAGGTACATGCCCAAATCAAACCTGAGTGTACTTTTTTTTAATGTTTGCTGTCTTGTAAACGTATGGAAGTATGACTGAAAAGACAGCATCAGACTCAGAGCTGTTTTCTTGGTTGTTTTTTGTTGTTTACCAAACATGCAATTGTTGTATACCTCCAATCTTAACAAATTTCAAAAATCAAAAATTTCTATAAATCAAGTATTAATGACCAACTTCTAAAAGAGAATTTTTTTTGTAAAGAAATGCGTGCACACACACTACTTGTTTAAATACATGTATGTTGTTAATAAATAACATTTCTTGTGCCAGCTATATTTCTGAGTTTTGTTTTTCACTGTAGAAATTTCAAATGTCATGATTTGCCAATGCAAGAGAGTACCGGCACCTTTTTTCTCCCACTTTAAGCACTGGTCGGAGCTAAACCTTATGCAAAGACGAGATATGAGGAGAAAATAAAGGGAATCAAATGACTGGATTCATGCGACGTCAACCTGTTGCCCAACTTCCAGCACTCATACACAACTATATTAAATGTTAGAGCATACACACACACAAAGTTTTCAGCAACTTCAAAGTCGCTGCAGCAGGCCCAAGTCATTTTTTTTTACAGATGGATGGGTCCAGGACCTGGAGATTGTAAAAACGGGGCAGGAAACTGTCGTCCGTTCAAATGTATGCTAATGTTTTAAGCACTGCGCTCATCGCTCTCTGTCATCTATTTGCATGTAGTCAGAATTCATGTCAAGATTGCAATGCTGGAGATAGTGTGCGTGTGTGCCAGCCAAAGAGAGAGACGCGGACGCGATTGAAGTGCGTGTGTGTGAAAGAGAGCAGCTCAACAGCAGGTAGACAGCATCTTGTACACTGTTTGGATTCCCAAAATGCTTTGCGTTCACCACTGGTAAAATGTCACTGGTGACGTCACATTAGCAATCTCTATACACATCTAAATATAGGCCTTCCGCTTTGTGGAAATTAATTATTCATTATCTGCACGCACGCGGTCGCGTTTTAGTAGTCAGTTATAGTTCTGTGTAATGCATAGATAAACTTTTGTCAGAAAGCATTTCATGATCTAGCTTTCTGATCATGAAGCAATCGGGAACCTATAAATGGCTCGTGAGCCACACCTGGCTCTTTGGCAAAATTCATGTGTCTCGCGAGGTCTCTCCCCTTTACCAACAAACGAGCGAAAAATAAGACACATCAATACAGATTGGCTCTGTGCAGAACAATCTGCCAGTTACAATTCCCTTGTAGCACAGTCTACAGAAGTTAGTTAAATCTTTATGATAATTATATTCTTGTATCGGCAAAAATGCATATTCAGTGCTGGTCACGCCCGTAAGTGTTACGAGTCATAGAGCAATGTGATAACCTACAGCTTCTGCACTGGTATTCAACTGGTACATGAACTGAGAAATCAAATTTTCCTTGAGCTTTTGACATCTAAGAGGTCATCCTATTATAAGAATATCCTGTAAGTTTCAGAACTGAAAACGACCTTGTTAGTCCAATAAAAGCTTTTATTGACACCAGCCTCAACAAAAGCTTCGTTTTTGAAAGCGTGGAAGTATGACGTCAAAGACGAAGAAACCCCATACGCTCATCAACGCCTACTTCAACACGGCCGGTTTAGCCCCGCCCACCGATTCACGCATTCACGCATAGGTAAACAAAAGCATACCTCGTGATGACACACCGGAGCAAGCTACCAGCAATAAACATTCCGTTGACAAAATGTTGTGCCGTGCCTGGCTGTGGAAGAAGACAGTTGCTGCATAAGCTTCCTCTGGATTCCAATATTAGGAATGCCTGGTTAAAATTTGTTTTTAAAATGACGTTCCAGCTGATGAGTGTAAAACATTATCCAAATGTTCGCTTCATTTCACCGAGGATTGTTTTGTCAAGAATTCGAGGCTGGATTTGCAGACCGATTAAGAGAAAAGAACGGTGCTGTGCCGTCTATATTGGATCTGACAGGAATTGTGCAACACACAGACTCTGGGTCGAACATGTATGGGCGAATCCGGATGCCATTTGACAACATTGGACGTTTTCCCCCACGTTGCACCGATGGGTAAGTTAAACTCATAATAATAAAAGAGGGAGATATGAAGACGACACAGATATGCATTTTGTGTATGACCTAGAAGAATTTATTCAGCGATCTAGAATTTATTCAGCGATCTAGAATTTATTCAGCGATCTAGAATTTATTCAGCGATCTAGAATTTATTCAGCGATCGATCGGCGTTTATTCTCCGTTGCTGTTGAAAACGTCCAATGTTGTAAAATAGCAACCGGAATTTTCATGGAAGTCCATGTGTTGCACCATTCCTTTCAGATCCAATATAGAAGGCAGAACACCGTTCTTTCATCTTAATCGGTCTGCAAATCCAGTCTTGTTTACAAAACAAACCTTGAACAGATGGACAATGTTTTACCTCATCAGCTGTAACGTCATTAAAAATAAAGTTTATCCATGCAGTCCTATTGGAATCCAGAGGAAGCATATGTACAGTAGCAACTGTCTTCTTCCACAACCAGGCACTGCACAATATTTTGTATTGCTCGGTAGCTCGATCCGGTTTGTCTCCACGAGGTAGGCCAATGTTATTTAGCTATGCGTGTAATGGACAAATCGGTGGGCGGGGCTAGACCGGCCGAGTTGAAGTAGGCGTTGATCTTCTTCTGCGGGGGTGGTGTTTTATCCTCTTTGACGTCATAGTTCCCCACTTTGAAAAACGAGTCGTTTCCTGAAGCTGGTGTAAATAAAAGCTTTTATTGGACTAACAAGGACGTTTTCATTTCTGAAACTTACAGGATATTCTTATAATATGATGACCTCTTAGATGTCAAAAGCTCAAGGAAAATGTGATTTCTCAGTTCATCACCCCTTTAAAGAAAATGAGCTTCCCACTCGTATTTACAACATTGTGGTGGCGTTCACGTGCGTTCAACTCGGAAATAAAATTTTTACGAGATGACTTGAATGCACCATTACTTACAGTATATTAGTTATACACTTTTTGTAATACTGTTTGAAACTCTATTTATATCCTGATAACAATCAATAATGAAAGTGGTCTAAAAATATATTTTTTACTTTCTCAGAAATTAGATTAGATTTATCATAGAATTAGATTTTATCTTAATGTGTCAGGTCACTCAGTGTCCAGGACCACGATTGTTCACGCTCGCTCACTCAATGCATGGACGATCTGACAGGATTAACATTACCTCGGTTGAGTGGCCTGACTTCGACACCAACCTTATAGAGAAACCGATCGTAAGAGAAACTGAGGGCATATAAATCTTTAGATGCCTATAACTATGTGCTGAATGGTCCTGTACAAGACTTGTGTGTACGATCTGCAGTTCTGCCGAGCCAGCGCCGAGACGACGACAATGTAAACAGTGACATTACAGTGCGATTTTAATCATGTGAATATTTTCTAGAAATAAAATGTCCAGATACCGCATATTCATTTTACATTGATACTAGCACCAAACAACACAATACGATGATATTTAATAATAATAAAAGTATTTTAAGCTCCTTATTATGTAGCCGAATCTGTGCTGATTTGCATTGGCCGCCTGCAGTTTTCACTTTGTTTTGCCTCCAGCTAGCGCCGTGACGTAACTGTGACGTCGGCGCAAAAGGGGTCTATACCATCAAATAGGGCGGTATTTGAGGGGACAGCCATTTGTAGTGGTGTCTGAAACCATAGTGGATGTTATTGAGTGCACTTATTCAATTCCACATTGCACCAAAAATAAAAAATAAAAATGTTTATAAAATATGAAACTTGTATTTATATTTTTACTGTTTATTCTTGTGATTTATATATGCAATATGGGTGTTATTCCAATTGTTTAGACGTTATGATGACAAATGTAGCAGTTACGCATAATCAAATAAAAAACAAATGGTAGAATAAGCAGTGCTTTTACAGCCCATTCATTGCAGACGACAAGTGAAAAACCCATGTTGCGCATGCGCACTTCGATCCTGTATTCTTTAACATGTACACAAAAACATGTACCTTTGGACGTAAATATGCCATGCCCATACCCATCTATGTTACATATCAGACATGGACCAAATAAAATTGATATATTACTGGACACCAGTGGTGGAAAGTAACTAATTACAAATACTTTCGTTACAGTACTTGAGTAGATTTTTTTCATTTTTTCTACTTTCTTGAGTATAATTAAATTATGGTACTTTTACTCTTACTTGAGTAAAATAAAAATAAAGTATTCAACTTCTCTACATTTATATTTCATAAAAAGTACAAAGTACTTTGACAAAGGTGCCGAAGGAACAACAGGGCAAGCTGACGTTTGACAGACAATTCAAACTACTGCGGTGGAGCACTGCGCTTCAGCCAATAACAGACAGATCTGAAGCCCTTCAGCCAATGACAGACAGGTCTGACTCGGGTGCAAAACCAATTAAATCTCTAGTTCGGCTGGGGGGCGGGGCGTTCAAACCGCGCTTGACATTCAATCACTGACGCTCGTGTTTTGAATCAGTAGCGCTAACGTTTCCATATTTCAGTGAATGTAAGTGAGTATTCTGCTCATATTTAATTATGGCAACTACTGAAATGGGTCATACCATTGATAATACCAGAGCAGTGAGCAGTTGCAGTCAATAAAAAAGCTCGGCTCATAACATGGACGTGGTTTGCATGGACGGAGCAAGAACAATGTAAGTGTCTAATGCACACAGTTCAAATTAATTGTAAAGCTCGTCCTGTTTAACAATACAGTTAAACTAAATATACGAAGCAAACTTTGTACAAAGCTGAAAAAAGTGAAATAAGATCGCATGATTTAGCTGTCAGTCAGATGCATATAAAAGTGTAGTTCGTCCCTATAGCAACAGTGGGCTCCCAGCATATTTTCGGTAGGCTACAACGAAAAAAAGATAATTTAATTTAACATGTTAACCATACCCTACTTATTTAAAAAAAAAAAATTACTGGAAATTTTTTATTCATACTGTTTTATTGTTTTCATACCTTTTTCATCTGGACCTCTCCATTAACTTTCTTTGATTTCAATTATGAATGATTCAAATCCAAACATTCAAATGATCTTACTTGGACTTACTTTTCAAAATTAGTAATAAAAAATTGTTCTTGACAACAGAGAAGGCTAGTAGTCTATATGTGGAGCACTTTTATCATTGATGGATGCACTTTTTTGGGCTTCAAATTTTCTCCAGTCATTCACTGCCATTATAAAGTTTGGAAGAGCCAGGCCATTTTTTAATATAGCCTAACTCTGATTGTATTCGACTGAAAAGAAGAAAAGTCATATCTTCTAAAATGACTTGAGGAGTGTAAATCATGGGCTAATTTTCATTTTTGGGTGAACTATCCCTTTCAAGAACTATCCCTATCATTCTTTTGAAAATATCTGATAGTTTGATGAACACAGATATATTATAGCTATAATGTGTTTGTCTTCATGTTTCATCAGTCAAAACATCACTATTTGCACGTTATTATATCCATATAAGGCATTTCCTGAAATGTGTAAGTTTAATACTTCTATGCATCAGTACTGGGCCTTCAGAATGAAATAATGACATGAGAGTTTTCAGCGCTCCATTTCGCTATCATCTCCCCATTTTGGGTAAAAATAGAAAAATACTAAAGTACTTTGTAACGTAGTTACTTGAGTAGTTTTTAAGCAAACTACTTATTTACTCTTACTTGAGTCATATTATATATTTCAGTACTTCTACTTGTACTCAAGTAAATTATTACTTAAGTAGCAATACTTTTACTTAAGTACAATTTGTCAGTACTCTTTCCACCACTGCTGGACACATTTGCGTAGCTAAAGTCATTACACCACTGCTAGCATATGCCTTATCCCCGCCAAATTCAAAGTCAAAATGATAGCACTCGCTGTGATCAGAGAGTTAAAGAGACACTTCACCCATTTGCATTAAGCTTTGTATCTTTAGAAACCCAGTCATATTTTTGAATGGTCATGGTTTATTCCCTTATTTTACCCTGAGATGGGAGAAATAAGGATTTAAGTGTTTTACTTCCTGCTTATTATTACGTAAAAATCGTAATTTTGCGTCATAATAAGCAGGAAGGCATATTTCATTAAAAAGTCTAGAGACTACAAACATTCGCTCATTATTATTCAAGGGTTTGGGACCCACTCAGCCTACAGGCCTATTACAGATCAGTCGGTGGGACTTCACTTGCAGATACAGAATCAATATATCAGCCATCTTGTTTGGAAGCTAAGCTAACAAGCCCTGTGATAATGATGGAAGAAACTAAACATATGGAAGAGGAGGATTTTGAAATTCTGCTGCTCGAATTCGATGTTTGTGGCTATCTTTACGAGTCGCAGTATAGTGAAGAACAGCTGAGGCTGATGAAGGAACTGAAGGCGGCTGCCTGTCGCGGTCAAGGAGCCCAGACTGGCCCGAGCTGAGGCGGACTGTTGTGCTGTGATGTGCTCTCGCTGTGAACTACAAACACAGATAGAGTCCGTCTGCTGCATAGAATGTCAACAATGGCAATTTCTCCTGAACGAAATCTCTGAATCAGACGAGCACACGGCCGTTTGTGTTGTGATGTGAACCATCCTAGTTTGGCTTGACTGAAGATCCAGGTATCATGCAGTAATTCACCAAATTTAGCATATAGAAATAAATACAAACGAGGAGTAATTCACTAATGAGTTTGCCAATGTAATTTTAACGGGGTTTGTTGTTATAAGAAGAAGGAGGCGGGAACCGGCAAACATTTAAACATTTTAATAGTTAAATGAACAAATACAAAACAAAAGATGACTGCTGTAACGTTACTCACAACAGAAAGAAAACAAAAAATCAGGCCTGTTTCTCTCTCAGCCTGCCGTCGTCGCTCCTCATTTTCTGCTTTCGCTCCTCCATGAGAGACGCGAGACCGGTGTGCGGTGTCTTTCATTATCACTCACACCACCGGCCTCGCGCCATCCTCTTACGTCCCTTGCCCTTGATCGTCCTGCTCGCCACCGCCAACTAACTAGAAATTTTTTGTGAAATGAATTTCAAACTCTGGTGGCAGCTAACATTAGCCTTGTAGACAGAAGAGTGATTTCTCTGATGTATGCGCAGTTCTGGATTAGTGGGTATGGCTTGCGAAGCTGTGCAATGTGGTACATTTTGGGAGTTGGTGTCTTACATACAAATGCACTCCTCAGTTATTTTCTGTCTTTTCTCGGTCAAGAGGGCACCAAATTCAAAAATTCTTTTACATGTCAACTATGTACAAATATGTATATGATCCAATTTCAATAAAGATTAATGTTGAAATGGGTGAAATGCGCCTTTTAAAAATTCTTTTCAAGCTCAATTTTAATTAAAAATCTGAGTTAATAGCAAGAGGGAGGTCTATGCCAGCCTTGGATAGACTAGTGCAGCAACTGAAGGTCGTAAAGATGAGTTTTAGAAAGTTGTGATCTGACGTCTTTATGAGGGAAGAGCGGGGGATGGATTTTATGTACAAATAATCTACCGATTGGTGAGTCCAAAACTATTTGGGGCTTAATATTGAATTGATAAATGTGGTTGAATTAATGCAAGCCATTTGCCGCCTTCATATTCAATTGAGCAGTGTGTTATTTTACTTTTGCTGACAGACATAATTGGCCGCTGTGCAAAAATTGACTAAGAATGGTTGTATTCTGATGCTTGAGTGAACATTAACTAGTAACTACCAGTGTGTGCCTTGCGTGTGTGCGTGCGTCTGTGTCTGTGTGGTGTCTGTTCTTGTTGTGCTGCGTTTGTGCGTAACGTGTAATGTTATTGCGTATTATTAGCCTAAACAATGAATCAGGTAATCTGGCTTTCATAACTCAGTCAGTGCCTAGACATCACTGCACGTCACTGGAACTGATGTAACCTCAACGGCTGCTCGAATTCTTACTCATTTCATTCACTCCTTCAAATGAACAGTATTAGTGGACTACCGTAGGGAATAGTGAATGAGAGTTTAGGAGGTGATTTCTGATTCAGCCACACACCAGGCACCATCAACAAACAGCAGCCACCTTTTACAGTTGACCTTTTTAAGTGAACGCTATGCTAAAACGGCTTGCCATAGGCAGATGACTAAACGAGTCAGGTGCACCTAGAACACTGTGCATGTAAAATAAATCGATAACAATTATAAGCACGCGTGGTCACAACATAGCCTACACAAACATTCACCTCTCTCCATCCTCTCAATGTGTTGGTCAATTGTACAATTCATACAGAAACTTTTGCACATTCATTACCGACTCAAACAGCTCAAGCAATAGGATCCAAAAGAATCAATGTGCCATCTGCACAAAACTTACATGAAATAAACATCCACGGAATGTCCGCAGGCTACAGACGTCCACGCACTGAGAGCGAGGCGGGTTTGGCTCGGTTAACTTCCATTGATCGGTGATCTGTGATTCCCCACGGCACACACAGTCACGCGCTTTGACTTATGGGGCGCCGACTGGTGCGAACTGATTTACTGGATTTCCTTCTATTTACAGCAATATAGCTATTTACTAGTATCTGCAGCGGTTAAGTTATTGTTTGATTAATAAATTAAACGGCTAATAATTGATTAGCCCTTTTTCAGATAGCTTTCCTTTCCCTCTCAGTGTGGCTATCGCTTCTCAGACACATGGTGACATCCAGCGGCTGCTTGCATCCTCCTCCAACACCTGAGCATCCCGCTGATCAGCCAATCACAGCGTAGAGTTCTTCCCGTTTTTGAAAGATTCTAACACACGCAGAACGACTCCATCCTCTCTCAAAGTAAAGGCGACTGAAACGCGAGGTAATCGAATTGGTAATTTTGCAGTGCATATCAGAGTGCTTATTTAAACTAAAGCCGCAAAATTTCATAAATTTTTCATTAGCCTACTGTGAGTCCAGGAACTTTCAGCTATATAATATAAGTAGCTAACTCAGTTGTTAGATGGATTGATGATTGGATTAAGTTAAAGATAGGGAAAAAAGGTGATGTTATGAATTGGTGAAGTTGTCATAAAATATGATTAGACATTTTAATAAATTAATGATTAGAATAGATTTACCCTACAATATTTCACAAATCTTTTCAATCAAAAATTAGTCTTTTATTAAAAAACATACAATTATCCTCAGATGCAGTGTTTAAATCAGAAAGTTAAATCATTCATTAAATGTATTGACTGCATGGAGCAATGTTTAAAAGCATCACCTGCCAAGCACAAAATGTTCCAAATCAGGCATTGAAAAGTAAATAAAATAGCTAGTATTTATGGCTGGCTTTCTTGATTTCCCTGCTATTAATAATAACAATAATAATGTAACCCTGGATATGCAGTATGTGTGAGAGGCCAGCTATAAGTGCCTTATTCCATTTACTTTTGAATAACAATATAAGATGAGAAGACAGAGACAATAGAGAGAAAGCACTGACTCACATTAACACATTAAACGTCGTCAACACACATAGTCTCAACAGTCTAATCTATCAGTGCTGCACTGTGCACCCATACAATGTGTAAACACATTCCTCATGATGGTTGTTTGGAGAGGAGCCAGAAAGAGGATCAAATAGAAAGGCAAGACAACTCTTAGCTCCTTATCGCTAGAGTGCAGTGAAACTGCTGAGAGCAGCAGGCTTCAGGAGACTGACTAAAGTGCTTCACAGTGAATGTGAAGAAAATAACAGAAGAGAATTAGGATAAACAACAATCACAGTTCAAATAACCCACAAACAGCCACTTCCAACTGAGCCTGACAGAGATTAGGGATCCAGCTGCTGCTCGGATTCACTCAAGCCCATAAGGGGACGTGTACAGAAACTCCTTATGACTCCAGACTCCTTATGTCGCTTATCCAAACAAATTATAAACATGTTTTTTTTTTGTTTTTTTTTGTAAAATGTTGGTCTATTTTCAAAAGAAATGAGTCTGTGCATATATTGTGCACGTAATGCAAATTTCATTTATGCATACATTATAGCTGACTAATAGTACAGTAATAAATCAGTCTGATTAGATGTGGTTTAGTTATCATTTTCTTATTTTATTATAGTGAATTTTAGTGAATAAGATATAGAGTAGTGGTTCCCAACTGGTGGAGAGTAATACAAAAGCAAAGCAAAAACAATATGGCATTTCTGTCATTTAGGGAACATTATAGACAAACCAAAATTTAAAATGGCAAAAGTTAGCATCACAGGATTTGATCAGAGTCTTAATAAATAGAGTCGTTAGGATAGACGTTAGAGTCTATCCTAACGAGCTGAGGATCTGAATCAGGTGTGTTAAACAAGGGAGACATACACAATATGCAGAGCAGTGGGTCGCGAGGACTGGAGTTGAGAACCCCTGCACTACACAATTGCACTGATGCAACCAAAGGCTAGGGCACATTGGGTGCTTGGCCCCTAACAAAATCAGAGCAAAACACAATATGTCAAGCCATTCATTTAGCCTCTTAGCAGGTGATATTACTCAGCAAAAAAAAAATCAGGTCATTAATTGGTATGAAATATGAATCTGATTACCGAATGTACAAACACGTTAAGTATAACAAATGTATCTTGTATAATGGGACGTACAAATGATGATTGTACACACTCATGATTACACTGGTACCAATGAAATAATACATTTTGAAAAAGGAAAGACGCTTGTAAGATCTATTCCCCGGATTGCATGGTCAGTCCCTATACCAATCATTTAGTGCTTTTCTCAAGGGTACTGTCACGATTCCTGTCTTGTGTTTTCCTTGTCTTGTGTGGACTTTAGTTATTTCCTGTTTCATGCCATGTTTTCCTGTTCCATGCCAAGTTATTTCTTGTTCCATGCCATGTTTTGTAATCCTTTGTAGTTTTTCTTGTTGATGAGTTTCCCCAGGTGTTTCTGATTTGCCATGCCCCCTTGTTCCCTTGTTTAGCTTGTTTGTCTCTGTATTTAAACCCTGTGTCTTGTTACAATGGTGTGGGTTCTTGATGTTGTTGGATGTTGATCTTGTTCTCTGAGTTTCTGAGTTCTGTCTAATCTCTAGTTTATTTAATAAAAGTACTACTTCTGCTGCTGCATTTGGATCCTGCATTTTCAACCTGCTATGTAACAGGTACAGTGGACAATTGTGATTTCAATAACATTTCAACCCCTAGAGGATTGTTGGTCTTTCTGCTTAGAATTGAATCAGATTGACATGGCAAAACAATTATGTCCAGATCACCTTGTTCACCTACTTCCATTATAGGAATTACAAAGGTTACATCCTGTAAAATTATCTAATTACTGACACCCTAGCATAATTGCGAAAACTCAATATTGCTTTAAAATACATTTTTGGGAAGCAAAAGAGTTTTAGTGATAATATATATATAAAATATATATATTATGTTTTTACTAACTGACATTTCAGATGCATTCAATCATTGTAACCTCCTTTTAACAAAAAAAAAACAACTAAAAAGGTAATTTAAAAGTTTAGCTCATGTAATCTTAAGATTGTAATATTGTATATGTGTGTGTATGTGTGTGTGTTTGGCTGAATGTGGATAATCTTCAGTGCTGGAATGTTTAAAGCTCTTTCCGACTTGCTTTCCTTTGATTAAATGCTCCCTGTATGTGCATTCCTCATGAAAATGTCATACTTCAAACTGGAGTAACTGGGACATTTATCCTCACGCAACTCAAAAACAGGGCAGCCGTTGATTATTGAGGTAAAATAACAGCTCAGGTGGGCCCAGCAATTTAAGTGCAATCACTGTTTGGTGGATGTTTGTTATTTGTTGTGTTCATGAGAAGAATTGAATTGTTGACCACTATTTTAAAGTGTTGTGTTCTCACACGTGTGGAAAATGGAAGTGATGAGTTAACTGTCATCACTACTGTCTTGTGTGCTTTATTGCATTTTAATTACTCATGACAGATACCCCAAATTGGCAATGAGGATTAAACTTTTCATTAGACTTCATTATCGCCGGTCAAAACAATGGCTGTTATTACCATAGCTTGTCCAAGTTTTTTTTTTCTGCCTTGCCCGGGTGAGCCTGCTATATGCTGTTCAGCAAATGCCTGATGATATTTGAAAATGATACATGAGTTTGACCGATTGATTGATTGATGCTACATGAGATTCCTTGCCAGACGAAATACTGTTCTGCTTCACTGCCTTGACGCAAAGGGGCAACAGATTTTCTACCCATTGCGTAACAGAGCTACGTTTAATGATGCAGAGAATGCATTGAAAACCTTAACATATTAGCTGAACGCCATGCCTTCCGTTAACGCTGTCATGCAACTCACAAGACAATTATAATGTATGTTGCTGCTTTACGAGAGCTTGTTGTTTCATGTGAGTTCGGTGCCAGTAATATATATGAGAATACGTGGGAGATGTGTATGCCAGATTAAAGAGACACATTTTTAGTCTAGATTTAAACTGACAGAGTGTGTCTGCTTCTCGAACAATGCTAGGAAAACGATATTTTTTTGTGCTAAATAGAAAAAGGATCTACCACCTGCTGTTGATTTTGATATTCTAGGTAATATCAACTGGCCAGAATTTTGAGATCGCAATAGATGGAAGGACTATAATGTGTTAAGAGCTGAGAAGCTAAACCATTTAGGGCTTGCTAAGTAATTAGCAACATTTTAAAATGTATGCAATGTTTAATAGGGATTCAGAATTAATTGTAGCCTGAATGCCAGCCCGAACTCCGCCCACAACATTTTTTGGTCGGGAAGTTCGGTCTGGACTCGAATCCATTGAGGAGTAATTATGATCAGGCAAAAAATGATCGGGCCAATCAAATTGTCAGGGCGGGCTTTATATGATGATGGACAGATTATCTGCAAGGACGTAATCATCACGTTATCAAAGAGCGCTTAACTGTCTTCCCTCAGAGATGACTGCAGCTGGAGAATTGAGACGTATAGATTCCGCTGTCGCGTCTGTTGTGAAATAAATCGTTAGCGCATTAAGTGTAATAGAAAAACAGAGAACCGCAATCAAGACATTTGCCGATCGGAAAGATATTTTTGCTGCGTCCTTCCAGTGTTGGGGAAGCTACTATTAAACTGTAGTTTGACAAACTACAAGCTACTCATAAGTTAAAGTAGTTTAACTTCAGTCAAGCTACCCGTTTAGAAAAGTAGTTAGCTACACTACAAGTTACTATCAAAAAGTAGCTAGCTACATTGAAACTACTTTTGCTTTTTTTTAACAACGTATAAAAAAAATTAGTGTTTAAAACAAGGCAATGCAATTACGATTTCAAAGAGTATTGTTTTATTACACACAACACTCAAATATCTCAGACTGTTTGTCAAAATTGCAACAAATAGCCTACAACATTGCAAGAACGAAATATACATCCAACCTAAATTGCATGTACATTTTCTCAAAAATGAGAAATTGGACAAATGAGGCCTGCATGGGTAATTAATGTTAGCTGTCTCTCAATCCTCCAAATCTGCTGTCACGTCTTGCTATATAATCATAATATGGGTGTGTCAACCATAGGGTGTCAACCATAGACTGTAAAGGGTGTCAACCCACTTCTGTATGTCAGTGAACCGTTAGCCGCAAGATGCGTGATTAAACAGGTGGCGGTAATGGCAAAAAAATTAGTTTGTAATCTAACAAGAAGAAGAATATCCTTGCATCGCGTGATCACGCTGATTCGCGCAGGCTCGACAATGTAGCAATGTAGCTTTTGCTCGCACTACACCGCTACTTGCTGCAAAAAGTAGTTAGCTACTGGAAAAGCTACACTGTTTAAAAAGCAACTGAGCTACTGCCAAGCTACTGAAAAATGTAGTTAAGTTAGTAGCTTCGCTACTTGTATTTAACTACTCCCCAACACTGCGTCGTTCGCACATGTTTCGGCAAAAGTGTAACTTATCAGCTAGCTCTGATGGTCGCTTAGAAGATGGGATGTAATGAAAAGCCTGTGGTCGTTGTGGTTTCTCCTTTGGTCGCATTCATGGAGGAGCAAGTAAAAGAAGCAACACTCGTTATTTAAGTTTTGCTACGTTCTGTAGTTGACAACTGTATGCAAAGACTTACTGCATTGCTCTGATTGGTTGTAGGTTTACCGACTATCCAATTGAGTGCAGTTGTTGTTTTTTTCGGGTTCGGTTAAGACACGCCTCATAATCAAAGCCATACGGAGGAGTTTCAGACTCATCTTCCAAAAGGAAATATGAGTATGACGAAGTCAGGCTAAATTAATTGTGCACTGTTCGATTTCTGTGCACACCCTGTATGGACCGAATCAAATTAATTCATTTTGGATTCAATAAAACTCCTCAAAAATCACACTAAAAACAACAAAGAATTAGATACAAACTGTACATTTTTAATATCAACATTTGTCAAACATTACAAAATAATATATCTGAAAATATGATTGCAATGGAAATGTAAATATTTTAATCATTTTTTATCACCAAAATTTGAAAATAATCAGTATACTGACTTTCGTGCATCTGTTTTGTGTTTTAATTAATTAATTATTTATTTATTTACATTTTATGCTTTGAACATCATAACTGGCCAATTAAATTTAGATGTATAATGAAAATGTTTAATTTTTCTAAGTTAACTTTCCCTAGTTTCCTAAGACCTAGTTCCCTATAGTTTAGTTTCATCCATTTTCTGTATCTTCAACAACATTTTCCTCAGTCTCTGAAGCACCCTCTAACTCTGAAACATCTTCATCTGTATCAGAAACACAATCAAAAACCTGTGAAATTACTTACTTTACTGTCAAACTTTGGGAGGTATTTTTTTCTGCTTTCTACATTGAAGTCTTGTGGGGTTCTCAACTCCAGTCCTCGCGACCCACTGCTCTGCACATTGTGCATGTCTCCCTTATTTAACACACCTGATTCAGATCCTCAGCTCGTTAGGATAGACTCTGTCTATCCTAACGATGGACAAGCAGACACCAGAAAAGGCCCATGACATTCTTTACTCCACTCCAAAAGAGATTCTAGTTGCCAGTCCACTTTAGGGTTATGATGAATGAGCCAGGGGTGTCCAAGAACAATGGGTGCAAGGGGTGAGTCCAGTATGTAAAAAAATGTCTCAGAGTGGTTGCCAGATGAGGGTGATATCTTCAGTGATAAAGAAAATGTTGGAAAGGTCTTGACCATTAAGGGTGTGAACAGCAATCTTGTGTGTGAGTGGCTTGAGTGGAACTTGAAGTCTGTGTGCAAAAGTGTGATACATAAAATTACCTTCCGCCCCGGAGTCCACAGGTGCTTTGCAGTCGTGGGGGTTGATTGACCATCTCAGTCTTACTGGGAGGAGAGTAGATGTGGATGAGGTCTTCTTGCGGAGATCCCACCCAATAGTAGCCTCTTACTTACTATCGGGTTTGACCTTTTAGTGGACAATTTAAGGCAAAATGTCCCATCCCTCCACTATACAGACAAAGGCCCTGGGATCTCCACCTTTCCTTCTCCCAGGAAAGTGGAATTCAGCCTACCTGCATGGGCTTGTGATCGTAGACTGGACTGACCGCGTCCCCGCTGCTGAACCGAAATCCTTCAGCTCCTCCAGAACCTGGACTAGGCAGAACCCGGCTCTCCACACGGGACAGCCGAGCATCTACCCTGACAAGACGGCCTTAGAAGGGGTAGTGCCTCCACCCGGTTGCCCAAATCGAATCACTTATTTGTGCCGGAGGGATTATGGTCTGACATCATCCAGTGGGGGCATTGTTCCAACTTTCTTGGTCAAGCAATGATTTTGGTGGCCAGTTATGGATTGCAATATTCACAGTTTTGTTTTGGTCTCGACTTCCAATCGACCCCCAGATGGGTCACTTTAGCAAAGATATCAGTAGTTACACCTGCGCATGCGTGTGCGATCGGTATTTGTGTTTGTAGCTCCGGAGAATTTCTTCATTAATCCTTGATTTTCTTCTTTACCACTCATTTATAAACAAGCACTTTCTATTTTTAGATCATGTGAACTTATCCTCGATAGCTTAAAAAAAACAATTGGATAGCCGGAATGTGATGACGCCGTGATCATCGGCACATCCATGGTCCGTCATGTCCGTGCTACCTTGGGTAAAGGTAAGGTGCGCACTCACTGCTTTCCTGTCGCTGCACAGGTTCCCGATATCCTGAACGGGACGAGCGCGTCGGAGCTGTTGTGCTGCACGCGGGAGCGAACGACATTAGGCTGCGGCAGACGGAGGTTCTGAAGAAGGACAACATGAGCCTGATCGAGATGGTACGCAGCACAGCGCCTGAAGCAATGATCATCGTGTCTGGACCGCTTCCCACGTACCGACAAGGACAGGAAAGGTTCAGTAGACTATTTGCTCTAAATGAATGGTTAATGTTATTGTGTAATGAACAGAAACTGCTCTTTGTAAATAATTGGCATCTGTTTTTGGAGAGACCGCGGCTGTATCGTGCAGATGGACTCCACCCCAGCAGAATCGGAGCGGCTATTCTGTCGGACAACATCTCCAAGACGTTACGCACCAGATGACTAGTAAGTCAAGGTCCAAATCACAGCCTTTGTTGTCCAAACTTAACTAATATGCATAGTGTGGAGCGTTATATAGAAACTGTGTCTATTCCTCGTTGAGTTAAGCCAAACAATAAATCTAGTATAGGATCTAGCAAAAATCTTATTGTAATTAAACCAGAAAATCTAAATATCATTCAACAAAAACAATTTCTAAAGCTAGGTCTTCTAAACATTAGATCACTCACACCTAATTCATTTGAAGTACTTGTTACTAAATGTTACGCTCTTAGATGTAAGAAAGAAATCCATATTATCTCTAGCCTTGGCTACTGTATATAGACCTCCAGGGCCATATGCTGAATTCCTAAAAGAGTTTGCAGACTTTCTCTCAGATCTATTGGTGAATGTCGATAAAGCAATAATTGTTGGAGATTTTAACATACAGTACACGTAGATATAGCTCCATTTCTTATAAGCTTGCTCCTAAATTCATTGACATTCTCATATTAATCCGCCAATCCTGGCTCCTCCTCTGCCACGTCTCTGTAGATGTGGAACCTTCTTATTCGGTTAACCGTATTCTGGAATCTAGACAGAGGGGACACGGTTCTTGGTTCCAGTATTTGATGGACTGGGAAGGTTACGGTCCGGAGGAGAGAAGTTGGGTACCTGCCAAAGACATCCTGAGACCACTCCCTTATCGATGATTACAATCGACAGGTAAAGGAGTCTGGGAATGTCAGGAGGCATTTCTTTTTGTCTTGTGAAGGACAGTGTGAGAGTTCACACTAACACCATGATGAATTAATAATATTAAAAAGAGGATCTACTGTATGACTTCTGAAAGCATCCCTTTCAGTAGCTTAATTGGTATAGGATCTAACATGTTGCTGATTTTGATGATTTAACAGGTTTAGACATGTTTTCCTCTCCTATAGCAAAGAATGAATGGGATTCTTCTTCAAGGGGTCTATAGCATGACTTCTGATGAGATATTGCAGTAGAACGTTGCCTGATTATAATTTTCTCTCTAACAGTTTTAATCTTGCAAGTAAAGAAAATATTAAGTCATTACCGCTGTGTTGTTTGAAAAGATATGAAGCTGAAGATTTATTTCTCATTAATTTAGCCACAATATCAAATAAATACCAACAGTTATGTTTGTTCAAAAGAGTTGAATAGTAAGCAGATCCATACGTTTTCAAGGCATTTTTGTAGGCAATAACACTTTCCTTCCACGAAAGTTTTATTTTCTTCTTTGCTAACGCTACAAACTGCCCAGCTACAACTGCAACATGGGGAAGTGTAAAAAGAATTGACATTGTGCTAAAGATGCGAGGTCCGTGAAATTGAATAACCAGAAGTTACTGTACTGAACACAGAATACTCAGCTTGTACTCCCACCATTACAAGGAGAGTGACATTTTCTTCTGGCTCACAGACTTGTGTGATGGATTCAGTGGTTGGCAGTGGGTCTTCCATATCTATCCTGCACTACAGCACTTTTTCAAATAACATATTCAAAATCTCAAAATTTGGTGGTTGGATGTTTATCAGGGAACATTTCCCAACATGAACACTCTATGTTGTTCCTTTTACGTTGTTCATTGTGTACGAAGGGGCACTTCATGGGGAGGGACCTGAATGTTTACACTGCATGTGAGGATTGAAAAACAATATAGGCCTTCCTCGTTATGTCTTTTCTGTGTAAACACTGTGTAAAGCTGGATGAAACAATCACACCTGTACACCAAAAACTTCTGCCACTCTCTGGCCGTAGTACTGTGTCAAAAGAATTAAATTGCTTGGAAGCAGCTGGAGTGATAAAACACATTGATGGCTTTGCATGGGTAAAATAAGTGAATTGTGATGCCATATGTGCATTAACCTCAGAGAGGCAAATAAAGCAGTGATCATGGACTTTTTCCATTGCCATATATGGATTAACTACTCTCTGCTCTAAGGGGGCTTTCACACTTGGTTCGATTGCCTGTTCCGACCCCGAGTTTGATTGCTCCCCCCTCCCCCCTGCCCCCAATGGTCTGTGTTCACATTATATATTTGTATCCGAACCGTGGTACGCTTGCCTCATCAAGCAGCAGCTGGCGGCGTAATCATGTTGCTTGGTAACCGCTATGAAAAGGCATAAAAATGGATAGAATAGCTCGCTTCACATTTGTTCTTTTTTTAAACTTTGGTTTTGTTTTCAAAGAAAAGAATAATAGAAACAAAATGTATTATCCTTTTTACCCGTTATTATGCTATGTTTTTATTTAAATTTCGATTTTATTTATTTAAATTTGGTAGCTATATGTTTTATTTATTTATATTTCGTTGCTATGTTTTATTTATTTAAATTTCGTTGCTTTGTTTTATTTAAATTTTGTTGCTGTTTTATTCATTTAAATTTCGTTTTTATTTATTTAAATTTCGTTGCTATATGTTTTATTTATTTATATTTCGTTGCTATGTTTTATTTATTTAAATTTCGTTGCTTTGTTTTATTTGAATTTTGTTGCTGTTTTATTCATTTAAATTTCGTTTTTATTTATTTAAATTTCGTTGCTTGTTTTATTTAAATCTCGTTGCTATGTTTTATTCATTTAAATTTCAATTTTATTTATTTAAATTTCGTTGCTATGTTTTATTCATTTAAATTTAAGTTTAAGTTATATCACTAGTGCAGCAGTGTCCATTCTCGGAGCATATAATCCCTCCATAAGACCTGTGTTTGTCCGTTCTGCAATATATCAGTTCTCGGAGCATAAACTCGGCTCGCGTGAGGCACGCCGCTTCCTGCTCGTGCTGTTGTGTAGTTTATTCAAGGTTTATTAATTAGAAACATGTCGCGTCTCGGCTGTCTATCTATATTGCACCAAATACGACACTACTTCCTTGTGAAGTATTTCGGACCAGCCCTAGAAAAGATACAGAAACACACTTGCGTCTGTCTGTCGGAAAAATGATTCGACCACATTATACGTCATCAATAGCGGTTCACTTCTGCGGTTTGGTTCGTTTGCGTTCATATCAGCAGCGAACCGTACTGGAGTTCACATGAACCGTACCCAGACCACCTTTTTAGCAGACCCGAGTACGGTTCGCTGGTGCGCACCCGAGTTCGGAAGACAGCGTTCACATCATCCAAACGAACCGAACTCTGAACGTCATTCGAACTCGGGTGCGCACCAAAAGTGCTAGTGTGAAAGCCTCCTAAAAGGTGCTACTGTTCCCTGATTGGTCAGTCACTACAACGTAGGTCAGACTGACCTATAGGAATCTCGCTGAGAGAGCCAATTTACTTCGAGTGAATCTAAAACAAGCCAATGCACATTGGCGTGCAATCATTTGCAACAGCTGCGCGTCCTCGTCAGCGCGGGTATATAACGAGTGGCTGTGTGATTGCACTTCAGCTTTTTGCTTCAGAGCCAAAGCTTCATGCCTCTACTAAGAGCTGAATCTCTTCAAGCAAGCCTTTTGGAAGATCTCTCGCTTCGCAGCACGGGTGATACGGCACTTCAGCGCGAGCAGCGTCTCTCTCTCTCTCTCTCTCTCTCTCTCTCTCTCTCTCTCCTGAAGCGCAAAACCAAAAGCTGTTTTCACAGCTGGTAAGACGGCAGAGAGAGAATCAGCGCACGTGCAGGCGCACATTCCTGCCCGTGTCCGCATCAGCTGTTCCCCTGTGTCTCAGTGTCTGCGAGAGCAGTTCCTAAAAGAGCTTACACAGATAGTTTGCATCTTTTTAAAGATGACATTCTATCTGTGTGTTTCCGGATGCGGTCGTTACCTGGGATCGCAGGATGGTCACAAACGCTGTCTCGTGTGTCTGGGCTTACAACACTCTGGGTACGACCTATGGTCCCCTTGGTCCCGCTTGTACGGTCTCTGAAAGCCTGGTTAGCGCTCCCCAGTCCGTCTCGCTGGCTCATCCGGACCATCAGGCTCGGCTATGCGATTCAGTTCGCCCGGCGTCCCCCAAGTTTTGGGCCATCCACTCCACTACAGTGAGAGCAGCCGATGCCCATGTCTTGCGCGCGGAGATTGCAGTCCTACTGGCGAAGGACGCGATGAGAGCCGGTCCCTCCAGCCGATATGAAGTCAGGGCACTACAGTCCCTACTTCATTGTACCCAAGAAAGGTGGTGGGTTACGACCGACTCTTGGACCTGCGAGTTTTGAATCGGAGCCTCCACAAGCTACCGTTCAAAATGCTCACAAACAAACGCATCTTCGAGTGCATCCGTCCCCGAGATTGGTTTGCAGCGATCGACCTGAAGGACGCGTACTTTCATGTCTCGACTTCTCCTCGACACAGGCCGTTTCTGCGCTTTGCGTTCGAGGGCCGAGCATATCAGTACAAGGTCCTACCCTTCGGGCTGTCCCTGCCCCCCGTGTCTTCACAAAAGTCGCAGAGGGGGGATCTCTTTTTCGGTATGGAGTTGGATTCGGTCGGACAAACAGCGCACCTCACAGAGCAGCACGCTCAGTCGGTGCTGGACTGCTTGAACACGTTCAAGGGCAGGATGGCGGTTCCACTGAAATTCTTTCAGAAGCTCCTGGGGCATATGGCAGCAGCAGCAGCGGTAACCCTGCTCCGGCTTGCTTCATATGAGACCGCTTCAGCACTGGCTTCACGGCCGGATCCCGAGATGGACGTGGCATCACGGCACTCACCGGGTGGCAATCACACCGGCCTGCCATCAGACCTTCAGCCCGTGGTCAGATCCCTCGTTCCTTTGGGCAGGAGTCCCCTTGGAACAGGTATCCAGGCACGCTGTGGTGTTCACAGATGCCTCTGCCACCGGCTGGGGTGCCACGTACAACGGGCATGCAGTGTCAGGGGTGTGGACGGACCCTCATCTGCATTGGCATATCAATTGCCTCGAGTTGCTAGCAGTACACCTCGCTCCGCGCCATCTGAAAAGGCCACTGCAGGGCAGGGATGTGCTGGTCCGTACGGACAACACTTCGACCGTTGCGTATATCAACCGGCAAGGTCGCAACTCGCCCGCCATCTCCTCCTCTGGAGTCAGAAGCATCTGAGGTCGCTTCGAGCCATGTATGTCTCCGGCGTGCTCAACCGTGTGGCCGACGAGCTATCACGAGCTGTGCTCCCGGGAGAATGGTGACTCCACCCCCAGGTGGTTCAGCTGATCTGGAGAGAATAGGCTTTATGCACAACTTACTTCCGCATTCTGTAAAACAGGTGTCATCGCTTCCAGTTCTGGTCTTTTGTATGTGCTTCATGTTTTTTTGCAGTTTTACTCAAGATAACTTAAAAGGAGCAAGCACATATTATCATTACCAATGTCCCTCACATGTGCAGATTGATATTTAAACGTTTTATATTTTTTCTTCTTTACAGTTTTACAGTTTTACTGTTTTACTCCCTGACCGAGGGAACACTCGGCACGGACGCACTGGCACACAGCTGGCCCCGGGGCCTTCGCAAATATGCGTTTCCCCCAGTGAGCCTTATTGCACAGACACTGTGCAAACAAAGTCAGGGAGGACAAGGAGCAGGTACTTCTGGTGGCTCCCTACTGGCCCACTCCGACCTGGTTCCCAGAACTCATGCTCCTTGTGACAGTCCCTCCCTGGCCCATTCCTCTGAGGAAGGATCTTCTGACTCAGAGACGGGGCACCCTATGGCACCCGCATCCAGACCTCTGGAAACTCCATGTCTGGTCCCTGGACGGGACACGGATGTTCTAGGTGACTTACCCCCAGAGGTACTTAACACCATCACTTCAGCACGGGCGCCGTCCACGAGACGTGTCTACGCCCTGAAGTGGAACCTGTTCGTCGAGTGGTGCTCTTCTCGCCGAGAGACCCCCGAAGATGTTCGATAAGGTCCGTGCTTTCCTTCTTGCAGCAAGGGTTGGAGCGAAGACTGTCTCCCTCCACCCTCAAAGTCCATACTGCTGCTATTTCAGCTTATCCCGACCACATCGATGGCAAAACAGTTGGAAAGCACGACCTGGTCGTCAGGTTTCTTAGGGGGGCGAGACGATTAAATCCTCCTCGACACCCCCTCCATACCCTCTTGGGATCTTTCCCTGGTGCTCCGAGCATTTCAGGACGTTCCCTTTGAGCCTTTGCAATCAGTGGACTTAAAGCTTCTTTCCATGAAGACTTTGCTACTGGTTGCAATGGCCTCTGTCAAGAGGGTAGGAGCCCTGCACGCATTTTCTGGTCGATGAATCGTGCCTAGAGTTCGCAAGCCCAAGGTTCCTACCACTCCCTTTAGAGACCAGGTAGTGAACCTGCAAGCGCTGCCCTTGGAGGAGGCAGACCCAGCCCTGGCTTTGCTCTGTCCCGTTCACGCTCTGCGTATGTACATGGACAGAACTCAGAGCATCAGGACCTCAGACCAGCTCTTTGTCTGTTACGGAGGCCAGCAGAAGGGAAAGGCTGTCTTCAAGCAGAGGATGGCCCACTGGATAGTGGATGCCATCGCCTTAGCTTAACAAGCTCAAGGCGTGTCCTGCATTGATGCATCAGATTGCATGCACACTCCACGAGAGGCGTTGCATCCTCCTGGGCGCTGGCTCGTGGCGCCTCGCTGAACAGATATCTGTAGAGCTGCGGGCTGGGCGACACCTAACACGTTCGCTGAGATACTATAGCCTACGTGTAGAGCCGGTCTCCTCCCGTGTTCCCACCTTAAACAGGTAGAAGCACTGAGAGGCCCGGCTCTGTCGGCTTGCTGCACCCTACTGTGCAACCTTATCGCTCCAGAGTGAAAAACCTGTCGAGTCCTCCAACACCCCTCGGCCCGGACATGGCGGAGCGTCTGGAGCCAGGCCCCTGTCCGCTGAATCCTTGAGAACCGGACTCGGGCTGGGTTCCATATGTGCGACCCTTCGGAGATCCCATATGTGTATATGTTCCATGGCTGCTCCTAAGTCGGAAGCCCGTGTCTTTCCCTTGGGCTAAGTCACCCATTAATTCATATGCAGTACAGCCTTCGGGTTAGTCCATATGTATTTTCCACATAACTCTCTGAAGAAAGTGGGTTCCGCAGCGTTCCCCTCCCTCTAAAAAGGGCACGCTTTCCCAGTGTTATCCAAGTCTCACTGTATGGGTTATAAAGGAACAACAGTGTCAGACACTCTCTGTGTAACCCTCCTCCTATCGTCCTTCCAGGCAAGAAGGCGTAGAGGCTTGCATGGGGCGCTGGATGGGGTGCAGCGACTGTGGCGCTTTGGTAGGGATTCCTATAGGTCAGTCTGACCTACGTTGTAGTGACTGACCGATAGGGAACGTCTCGGTTACATATGGTAACCCTCATTCCCTGAGGGAGGGAACGGAGACGTAGGTCCCGTCGCCACATCTGCTGCTGCCCGCGGGGGGCCAGCTTCCAAGTTTGGCTCCTCAGCAAAAAACTGAAGTGCAATCACACAGCCGCTCGTCATATACCCGCGCTGACGAAGACGCGCAGCTGTTGCAAATGATTGCAGGCCAATGTGCATTGGCTTGAATTAGATTCACTCGAAGTAAATTGGCTCTCTAGCGAGATTCCTATAGGTCAGTCTGACCTACATCTCCGTTCCCTCCCTCAGGGAACGAGGGTTACCATATGTAACCGAGACGTTTTCTCTACAATCGACCTGACTAATGCTTTCTACTAGTGTTGTCAAAATATTCGGTACTTCGGTACCAAAGTCGGTACTAAAAAAATTTAAACGTCACGGTACCAAGTCCCGGTGGTACCGAATACCCGGTCAAACCCGGATCTGGATGCGCATGCATGCACGAAGGGCGTGAAGTTGCGTCCTCTTCATGAAAGCAGCGGCGCTGCTGATGTGGTTTCTGTGTATATTAAACAGCAAAACGACTATTTAAATATAAACCCTGCATGTTGCGCTTGTGTCTGTGAATGAACGGCGCAGACGAGCGCTTTCATTTAACGTTAACGTTACCTCACACACACACACACACACACACACACACACACACACACACACACACACACACACACACACACTGAAGCACGAGTGACGCTCGCGCTGTTTTCAGTCTCTGCTGCCTCACGATATGATGACATGATTCACGATCAATTCATCTCCGAGAGTCACTTCATGCGCATTGTACCGTTTAAAATATGAGCCCTGCATGTTCTGCTTGTCTCTATGTGAATTAACGGCGCAGAGTTAGACGCGTGGTTTCATGTAACTCTCTCTCTCACACACACACAAACACTGAAACAAGAGTGACGCTTGCGCTGTTTTCAGTCTCTGCTTCCTCACGATATGGTGACATGATTCATGATTCCATCTCCGAGAGTCACTTCATGAGCATTTTACCGTTTCATTTGAGAAAAACTATCGTCATATCCATAGGGTCATATCATATCATACACGCACAGAAAGTCAAAGGTCTCTACGGCAACCCGTCAAAATAAAAGTTTGGTCAGAAACAATTATCTTAGGCTACTGTACAATATATTTAACTACGTCTCCATTTATTAAAAATACTACTGTAGCCTAAATCCACTGAATGCTGTATTTTTCACTTGATTTTTATTATAAGCAATATTTCTCAGTATCAATATTTTCGTTTAAACAGCATGTAGCCTTCAATGCTTTCATAAATGTACCATCATAAATAATAAAGTGATGGAATTTAATTTAATATATTTTTTTCAAGTAGTTAAATAAAATAAAATAAAATAAACTAATTTTGCTGTGGTACCGAAATTGGTACCGAGAACCGTGACATTTTAATGGTATCGGTACCGACTACTGGAATTTTGGTACCGTGACATCCCTACTTTCTACCAAATGCCACAGCATGAGGACAGTCATGACCTAATGGCCTTTATTACTCACTACAGTTCTAACTGTTCTGTTTTTGTCATGTTCCTTACAGATTGGCTTCAGCACCTGAAACATTTCAGAAGATGATGACCATCATCCTGCCTGGCTTTGTGGGTAAAAATGACCTAGATAACATCATCATGCATGGAAGTGTCATGTCCCTGCATGACAAAGAACTTCAAGCGGTCTTACAATGACAAGAAGCTTTTGGCTTGCAGCTCAATAAAGACAAGTGTCACTTCCGGCAAACCAGACGGCTGTTCTTACTGTAGGTCATACTGTTTCAGCGGACGATCTTCTTACAGATGAATCACGTGTACAGGTGTTTTAAAATGCTCCTGCTGATTATCTGTCAAGGTTGCCCTTACCATGGTTCTCCTGCAGATAATGCTGTTGCTCCAGCTCCTGTTGATGATGTATATGATGAGTTTGTTGCTTTTCTATCTGTTGCCTGTAATTCTCTGTCTGCTGCTGGTGTTGATGCTGTGCTTCTTGTCCTGCTCTAACCAAACTTTGTACACATATTTCTAATGGCTGGCCTCCTTCACCCAAGGGACTGGACATTAAATTGTTGCTGTACTATAAACTGCAACTGGAACTGTCCAGTTGACAACTGACAACTTCATCTTCTGAGGCTCATGGCTGATTTCACCTGCTGCTCTTAGCGCAAAGTAGTTGGTCTCCATAGCGCACAAAAGACATCAGGGAGATGTGAGAACCAAACAATGCCTTTGTAATCTCTATTGTTGGACAGGGATGGATGCTCAGGGTTATGATGTTGTCCATTCCTGCCACAAGTATCAGCTCTATGACAAAACTGTAAAGTCACATCCTGCTCTTCTCTAGACAGTGCCGCTACCAGATGAACTATGGCAAAAAAGTGGCTATGGATATAGAAGGCCCATTTGACTCTACTGCATCCAACGTCAGGTTTCCTATAACATTAACGGATTATAACAGCAAATGACCTGAGGTCCTTTACTCACAGTGTCACTATGTATTCTGTGGTTTTGTTTCTGTCATCAGTCTTCAGCCACCAATGCAATCCACTGAGTTACTGAAAACAATGTTCAGATTGCATCTGCAACGTTCACTTTTTTTGCTGGAAGGAAGGGATATCTGTCACCATCATTCTTCTTTCTTACTACCCGGCAGCTAATGGTGCTGAAGAGAGGTTCAACCATGTGCTCAAACACACTGTCCAAATGGCCATCCAGCAAAACTTCACCATTTCAGCTCCTCTCTGGCAGACAAATGCATACAAGGATGTCTATTTTGCCATCTGCTCCAGTGCACCTGCCAACTGATCCAGTATGACTGTCTTGCACTCCTTGTTTCCAGGAGTGGGATAAAGTGAGGGTACAGAACCCCTTGCATGTTGCTAAGGGACACCGAAAGTTTATTGATCCTCTGATCCTTAGTTGCCAAAAGACTGTGGGTGGGAAATACATTTTTAGTGATGAAAAGACATGAAAGACACCAATACCAAGGGCACAAATAAATGATTATTGCAAATAGGACCATAAAGAGAAGCAGCAGCAAGTTTAAAATGTTGTCTGAATTGACGCCAAATCCTAAGGGAAGAACAAACAACTGGATTTGTAGTGTATTTTGAAGGGCGATTTGACAAAGGAGCACACACCAAGGCGAGGACGAAGAGCAAGACTGTGCTTCTAATACACACCAATCTATATCGGGAGAATTATACCAACTGTGGATTTTGCTGATATTTGCTGCCCAGTAATAAATCAAAAAATTTGGCAGAGCAAGACCCCCATCTTTTTTATGTCTTTGAAGATATGCCTTGCTTAGCCTGGGAGGTCTGCCCTGCCATATGAAAGTAGAAATAGCCCCCATCCAACAGTTTAAAGAAGGACTTTGGTAAAAACACTGGTAGAGTCTGAAAGAGGAACAAAAACCTAGGTAAAATATTCATTTTGATTGACTGAATTCTACCAAATAGAGTAAGAGGTAACTTATCCCAACGTTGCAAATCTAATTTGACTTGAGTGAGCAATTTGGAGAAATTATATTGATATAGTAGATCAATATATAGTATAGGAGTGCGAAATATTTACCCCCAGGTAGCGAAACTTTGTGGAAGAAACATGAAAAGGCAGGTCCTCCACTGGGATTTGTTTAGCCATGTTGTTTACTGGAAAACATTCACTTTTGTATTGCATTTATATTAAGCTTATAACCAGAAAAGAACCAAAATTGTTAAGAATATTCAAAAGATCTGAGACAGAGCCGACAGGGTTCGCAACAAAAAGCAAAAGGTCATCAGCGTAGAGTGAGACACGATGTTCTATCCCTCCTCTAACAATACCTGAAAAAAGAGGGACATTTTTCAGGGCTATGGAAAGAGGTTATATTGCTAAGGCGAAATAACAGAGGGGAAAGAGGACAGCCTTGACGAGTACCTCTTGAGAGCGGGAAATATTGGGAACATAAAAAATTTGTTCTCACACTTGCAACAGGAGCAGTATACAAAAGGCGTATCCATGACGTGAAAGAGGGGCCAAAGCCAAATCTGTCTAATATAGCGAATAAATAATTCCACTCAACCCGGTCAAAGGCCTTTTCTGCATCTAATGAGATAATAATCTCACTAGATAGAGAGGTGGATGGGGAGAAATAATGTTTAAAAGTCGTCGAATATTTGATGATAATTGTCGACCCCTAATGAAACCGGTCTGATCTTCAGAGATTATTTTAGGAAGACAGGGATCCAGGTGGCAAGCCAGCACCTTAGCCAATAGTTTAACATCAGAGTTTATGGGTTTAACATCAGAACTTATGGGTCTCCCAGATAGCATGTAACCATTGAAACAATGTTGAGTCAGTGTTGATGTGTCAACGCTGGTTACATTGAAATGATGTTAGGAAGTGATGTTGATTTAGCATCACTCTTGCACCCTCAGTTAATATTGAAATAATGTTCAGATTTCACCCACAAATCAATGGTGTTAATATTTCTTCAACATTACAAAATGATGTTGTTTCAATGTCACTTTTGCACTCTCAGTTAATGTTGAAGTAATGTTGAGATTTCAACCAAAAATCAATGGTGTTAATATTGATTCAACATTACAAAGTGATGTTGATTTAGCATCACTCTTGCACCCTCAGTTAATATTGAAATAATGTTCAGAATTCAACCAAAAATCAACGGTAATAGTATTGATTCAACATTACAAAGTGATATTTTATCAACATCACATTTGCACCCTCAGTTAATGTTGAAAAATAAAATAAAAATCAATGGTAATGCTATTGAATCAACTTTACACTACGATTGATTCTACATCACTGATGCTGAATCAATATTGAAATTAACAAAAATAATCAATGGTAATATTGTTGAATCAATGTTACACTATGATGTTGAATCTACATCACTGCTGTTGAATCAGCTCATAAATTAACAAGAATCATTTTTGGTGATATGGTTTGATCAATGTTACAATGTGATGTTGATTCTAAATACATTTAGTTGAAACACTGATTTTTTTTATTTTATTTTTTTTAAAGGAATGTCAATGTTGCTATCTGATGTAACAAGTTAATGTTGAAACATTAACATTTCTAAAACACTTCAATGGTGTGTCAACAAATTCTTGACCATTTCAAAATTTGGTGAAAACCTTTTAAAATATGACACCTTTTCAGCAGTTGAGTCAATTTATTTTATTCAATCAATGACAAAAATACATTAAAAGATTATTCTTTAAAAAAAGGGGGCAAAAGCACTTCAGCCTTGGTGCAGGTGATCCAACGATTCAGGTTTTTAGGTTTTTCTGTCTTGCATCAGACTACACTTCTGCCTCTTTTCCTTTGGGTTCTCTGAAATCTGAAAGAGAAAGCATGATGTTACACAAGAACGAGTCAATCCAGTTGTCATACATACAGTCACATTGAAGAATGTTAATACTAAACACAATATGACTCACTTTTTTAAGTTGCTGAGCACAAAATAGTCTAACTATGATTAGAGTATTGCTAAACTCTGTTAATTTAATTTATTTTTCTAAAATCTATTAATGCTTAGATATCAAAAGAAAGCACTGGCAGGGGTGTCCAATTTTATCTCCAGCCCTAATTAAACACACCTGAGTCAGATAATCAAGGTCATTAGGATCAATGAGAACTTACAGGCAGGTGAACTAAAAAACTCTAAACTCTTCATGAAGAGGAACAAACATCAATAGCCATTAACTACATCTCAGTTCATTTTCTGTCAAACTACTTTTCAAGTAACAAGTTTATCTTGTAGAATAAAAGAGCTTAGTTTTTTTTTTAAATGAAAATTTCTTTAAAGGGAGAGTTCAGCCCTTAATGAACATTCTGCCATAATTGTCTCACTCTCAAGTTGTTCCAACCCTGTATGAGTTTCTTTCTTCCGTTGAACACAAAATAAGATATTTTAAAGAATGTTGGTAACCAGAAAGTTGACGGTGACCATTGATTTCCATAGTAGGAAAAAAATATGAAAGTCAATGGCTACCATCAACCATCACGTCTGGTTATCAACATCCTTCACCAAAGAAAGGTTTGGGCAACTTGAGGGTTAATAAATGATGACATGATTTTCATTTCATGCTGAACTATCCCTTTAAAGCTGAAGATTCACCTTATTTTATTTAAATATGACAAAATAGATTTCAGTCACTTTCTTTATAAACACAAGATGTTTTTTGTTATTGTGTTTCAGTGGAAACCAGTTTAACTGAATGGAAATTCAGTAACATTTCTCAATAATACAGATTCAGGATTATAAATGATTACCTGATTTTAGCAGTGATAAGATGCAGGATATCATCAAGTCCCAGGTCATGTGATTATGCTGTCGACAACAACTCAATGTATAATCAATGTCAGCATTATCAGGAGGGTGCTTCTCTTTTTTAATGTTTTTTTATTTTTTATTGTCCATCTTCATCTGCCTTCACTCCTACTAAAGGAGCAATGTGCTCTGCATACAAGACATGGGCTATGTTTGTTGTGTAACATTCTTGCTCATGTTCGTGTCCTACACTTCTGTTAAATCTGTTAAATGACATTAGAACTTCATTCAGGAAATTATTTATAAACTTTACTAAAGCAAGATGCATGTTTTAAAAATAAAATGTAGAAAAATATATGCTTTATTCAAACAAAATATGTATCTATGTATCTAAAATATGTATTAAAATATGTAAATATGTCACTTTTTAATGTATCTAATTACGGTAACAACACAAATAAAACACATAAGCACACAAAACAGAGAAATAAGGTAGATGCTCCATTGTTTGAAACTGTCCTAGAGAAATCATGTATGTCAGGTGATTCAACAAACAAGAGGTCTGTATTGGATGCACCTGTTTTCTCTCTAACGACTTTAGACTATTAAGAAGTGCACATGCAAAACAAAAATGGTTGATTACCAATCAGTGGCCAATTTCAAACTACAATAAATGTTTTTCAACCATTTTTCAACAGACATGCTAAAATCATGAAGGCCCACCCCTAAACCAAGCCCCCAGTAGATTAGAGCAAATCGGGTAAAGCGGTTGAAAATGCCCATTGTGGTTTAAACGCCCCACTGACTGAGAAACGCCCACTAGTGTTCTGCAGAGACACATGCCTGAATGATTTTGAGCTCATCAACTACAAATCACCGTTAGTTCAATGGTACGGTCTCCACCCATGTGTGCTGTTGGCTTTCATCAACATTTCAATGCTGATCCAACACACTTTAAACATTGAAATGTCAATCTCAACCAAAATGATGGTTTGGATCAAAACTCAACATTGAATTAATATTACCATGCTATCTGGGTCTCCAATTGCCACATTCATCTGGGTTCTTATCCCGCTTGAGTAAGAGTGAGATAGAGGCCTGAGTGAGGGTTAAGGGAAGAGAACCATTTGCTAAAGAATCATTATACATATCTAACAGCAAAGGTGCCAGATTTTTGGCAAACATTTTATAGAAATCTATCGGAAAGCCGTCTGGACCTGCTGCCTTACCACTTTGCATAAGCTGAATACCTTTCAAGATCGCATCTAACTCTATAGGCTTGTCAAGATCATCTGCTACCGCTGCATCAATACGAGGGACATTTAAACTACTAAGAAACTGTCCATGATGGAACCATCTTTAGGTGGCTCTGATTTATAAAGATTTGAGTAATAAGAGAAAAAAAAACATCATTGATTTCTGATGGATTTTTGGTTAAGGAGCCAGATGAATCATATACCTGAGAAATTAAACGAGTGGCAGCTAATCCCTTAAGCTGGGATGCCAGTAACCGACCAGCTTTATCTCCATGCTCATAATAAGTAAATTTAGTTCGTCGCAGCATAAATTCCGCGTTTTTTGTACTGAGCTAATCAAATTCCGCTTTTAATTCCATTTTCTTAGCACGCAATTCAGGGGTAGGATTGAGAAGATGCTGCCTATCAGTCTCGATGATGTAATTAACCAAGTCTTGTAACTTTTGTTTCCTTTGTTTATACTTATAACCAGCGTATGAAATAATATAGCCACTTTGAATGTTTCCCACAATAATGAAGGAGAAACAGAATCTGATTTATTAGTCTGAATAAACGTATCAATATTAGTACTTATATACTTACAAAATTCTTTATCAGATAATAATCCTGAATCAAACCGCCACTGATTTGCCCTACCTCTGATATTAGAAAAACTCAGGTTTAGAGAGTGTGGTGCATGATCGGAAATAACTATAGCCGAATATTCAGAGGAATGAACTAATGGTAAGAGAGCTTTATCTAACAAAATACGTGAGTAAGATTGGTGAACACTGGAAAAAAATGAAAATTCCTTTTTTGACGGGTTCAGAAAACGCCATGGGTCAGAACAACCAGTCTGAGTCATGAATGCTGAGACTGCTTTGGCCATCGCTGTTTGCTCTAAAGTTTTAGGATTTGACCGATCATACCTTGGGTCCATCACACAATTGAAATCACCTCCCAAGACAAGGTAATGCGAGCTTAAGCTTGGAATGGATGAAAAAGGGAAGAGAAAAAGGTGGGATTATCCCAGTTTTGGACATAAATATTTACAAACACAACTGACATATGAAAGAGAATGCCAACCACAATAACATAACGACCCTCAGGATCCGCAATAATCTGTGATGGAGAGAGAAATTAACACGTTTATGCATAACAATAGCTGTGCCTCTGGCTCTGCTGTTAAAATTAGAGTGAAACACCTGGCCAATCCAAGGTTTTCTTAATCTAACTTGGTCTTTGAATTGCAGGTGTGTTTCCTGAAGAAAAATTATATCAGAGTTTAGATTCTTAAGATGAGAAAACACTTGAGAACGTTTAATTGGCCCTCCTAAACCTCGGACATTCCAACTAACTAGGTTAACAGAAATACCCCTACTACTCAGCCCCGTATTTAGGCCTAATCCAGACATTTCACTGATGCATGGAAAACAAAATCAGTAAAAAGGACTGTAGAGAAAAAACAAACAAACAAAAAAAAAACAATTAAGTTATCCCTTTCCTCCATATGAACATAAATAACCCCAAAACAGATAAAATAACAAAAGAACATACATCCTAAACTTGCCATAAAAACCCACACGAGTTGCAGGAACAAACTGTAGCACAACCGGAAAACCATGCAGTGATGACCACTCTGATAATGAATAATTTACTTCTAATAGTGATGGTGATAATACTAATTTAAAATATAATAATAATAATAAAAAAACACATTAAAAATAACATAAATGACTTGTCAGGGAAACAAAATCCAGTTAAAAAAACTCAGTCTTTGCAAATAAGGGAGAGCATGATGAACTTATTAGATCCACGAAATTCAAGTAAGTGAAAGAAGACATGGCTAGCTACTCAGTCCAATAATAAAGTCTAAATAGTCTATTCACTGATGATTAATAAATAGGCAGTACAATTAAACATTATCCATCTTGAATATGATCCTGGAAGTAACGTTCAGCCGCCTCCGGAGTGTCAAAGACATGCTCACCGTTATGAGTGATGCGTAGGCGGGCTGGGTAGATCATGCCGAAGCGTATTCCTTTTTTATACAAGCTTGACTTGACTTTGTTGAAGGATGCGCGCTTCCTGGCGACACCCGCGCTGAAGTCCTCGTAGATCTTTATGGTGTGACCTTGGTGCGAGATCTCTTTGTGTTCCTTGGCCCAGCGCAGTGCAGCATCTTTGTCCAGAAACCTGTGAAATTTAACTATGAACGGCCGCGGTCTATCGCCTTGACGGGGTTTGGGCACCAGACTCCGATGAGCGCTAATCAGATTTCAGGAGGGGCTGATAGTACCGTCTTTCATAGTTTCAAAAAAAAAAAGTCAGTCATGAATTCTCTTGGATTTCTGCCCTCAATCCCCTCTGGAAAGCCCACCACCCATAAATTCTGTCGCTTCCGATCGGGACACCAAATCCTCCACAGCAGAACTAAGCGTTGCATTCAAATCAGCCGCCGCCGTTAAATTGGCCTTCAGCGAACTGACTTCGCTCTCCAACTCAGTGATCCTGATGCTGTGGTCAGTGAGAGCCGTCTCCATCCCGGAAATAGTGGCGGTGTGAGAGGCCAAAGTGCTGTAAATGCTTTCCAGCGATGTTTGTAATGGAGATAAAGAAGAGTTCAGCAAAGCAGTGAATTCCTCTGTCAGACTTTGCCTTGATTTCTCAAGCTCAGATACGAGCACCGCTGCTGTTAGTGCAACAGGCGCCGCCGCCATTTCGGATTCCTCGTCGTCTTTGCCAGAGGTAACTTGGTTTTTAGCACTGCCAGTACCAGGTTTAGTATTTTTGCCCATTTCTGTATTAGCTCCACTCCCTGATAGTCAAAGACACGTTATCACGCGCAAATGATAAGAAACGACAGCTGTATTAAACACTACATAAGTAAAAACTCAGAGCACAAACACCGTGCGACTTCTCAATACATCGTGAAACCGGAAGTCCTTCCTTAGAGCTCTTTCTGATCTATTTTTTCAGCTAATCTTTGCAAAGCATATAGTATAATTTGCAATCAAAATGGGTTACACTTTATTTAGATGGTCAACTTTGGACATTCTTCTAAACTATAAGCAACTTTGCAACTACATGTCAACTAATTAGTTACAGAGTTACTGTTAATGTCTGTTGTGGGACAATCACAATGAAGTATTAGCAGATATTAAGCAGACAGTCCACTAATACGCCAATGACTGCTAGATGACATGTAAGTAACTACAGGTCAACTAAAGTGGACAATCAAAATAAAGTTTTACCAAAACATGTTGCATACTAATCAAATTAGAATAGAAGAAGCATATCATTTTCAATGTATATATCAGTTAAAATGGGTTAGAAAGTTGTCAGTGTTTCCACAGAGCTTTAGACAGATTTGCTAGGTCTGGTGCAGATGTTGAGACACAATAACACACACCACACGATGTAGAAGCACCCAAGTGTGGTCAAGCTGGTTTTGTGATCTGCTTTGATCCCATCTATGGGTTTTAGTCTCATACATGTGTAGCCAGGGAAACAGATCAAACATCTCTATACAGCACACCACCTAAACATTCCTAAAACCGATCTCTGGTCAAATCAGGGAAGTGAGAGATTCAAGGCCTGCAATCTCCTGAACCATTACCATCTCTTTTTAACTTAATCACTCCCTTTACATTCACTTGTACGTACTATTTGGCTTCCGTTGTATCATTGAGCCCAAAAACACTCTGTCATTTCATTTCTTATCTTCTGCTGGAGGATCCTCTCTTTCTCCAACCACATGTCTAAAAACCCTTCGTTTAAAGACAAGGCTTCATTTGTGGTTGCATATTTTCCACTTTTTTTCCACTTTACAGCTGCAATTGGCATAAAGAAAACTATTTTAAGTTGATTTAACTGACAGATAATATTTTAGACAATTAAAGTTAACTTGATATAATGTAACATTTTAAGTTCTCAGTGGTTTCGTTTTCTACATTTATTTAGCAATTTTGGCACTTTTTGTGTATTTTGTAGGGAGAACTAAACCAGCACATTAAAAACTGCCAACCTCAAATAAAATAAATACAAATAAAACAGCTTAATTCTATTTAAAATAAATGGTATTATTTAAAATTTCTATTCATCAGAGAGAAAAAAAGTGGTTTTGACAATAATATTAAGCAGCAACTGTTTTCAACAGTGATAATAATTATAAATGTTTCTTGAGCACTAAAACGGCATACGAGTGACAAAAGGATCATGTGACACTGCAGACTGGAGTAATGGCTTTTATGTCACGTCAATGCATGTCATATATCACATGAGATATCACAGCTCTACTTCTCATGACTCCACAATCGCCTTAGTGGGGTCAGGGGGTCCTCTCTGTAACCTATAGCCCTAAGATAGTTGTAAGATCCTAATAAGATAAAAAAAAAAAACATTTCAACTGATTTCCTGCAGAGTAGCTCTGCTAAACAGCAGGGATGGTGGACCAAAATGGTGCTGTTTGCCAAAGGTGTGAATTTATGAAGGATTACCTGTCTGATTGCTGAGGTTCTTAGACAGCATGACTAAGCTTCTGGTATTACTCAACTTCATTGTTTACAATGTTTTAAGCAACCATCTGGCAGCAGAGTCAGGGATGTCTGCAAATCCAAAGAGAATCAGTGGCCAGTGATATGTATTGAATGTGGGTGGATGGAGTGCATTATGCATTGGACTGAAGTATGTGGCATCTGATTGTTTACCACAGCAGTTTCAGAGTTTGATGTACCAATACACCAGAGCTTAGTCTGTATTGTTTGAGTCTACAGTGCCAATCTGTTAGACAAACATTGTGCATTTACTTAGAAAAGAGAGAAAAGGAGAGAGACAGATCAAAATAATTCTTAAAGGGATAGTTCACACACAAAATTAAAACTCTGTCATCATTCACTCACCCTTATATTGTGTTTAACCCGTAAAACTTTCTTTGCTCTGTAGAAAACAAAATGAGATATTTTGAATAATGTTCAGACTTCTCTTTTTCAATGAAAGTAAATAATTATTTATTTTAAAAGAAAAAAAAGAAATTCTAAATAAAGTCTTTTGAAGCTTTACGATAGCTTTATATGACTGTGTCATGATCCACTCCGCTAGCAAGTAAAGAAGTGATGGGCATGTTCTGTCACAGCCAAGGACACCATGTCTGGACATGTAAGGCCAAAGGGGCAATCTGTAAACTTTCTGTCTGCCCTGACACGACCACGGAGGTCGTCCCTTAACATCTGCTCTGCTGTGGTGGTCTTCAGCTGGTTCTCTGGTTTTCATCGATTTCAATTGGTTGCTCGATTGCTCCTGTCTGCCTGCTGCTGATTTGATTTGCGTATGTAAGCTTTGTACATCTTTCTGTTTTGAATCATTATTTACTATCATTCCCTATTGTTTAAACTGATAGATATAACTTACTCAATATATCACATATTAACCTGACATCACTAGCTTCTTTCTAAATCGTTCCGGGCACAACACGCTAGGAATTTGCTAGCCTGTTAGTGTGCCATCCGTGCGCTCTTAATTTATTTTTTTCGCTTGTGCCTTTTACAAATCCATCAAACAACTGTGGTGAGTATCAGTCAGTCAAACAAACAAAGTAAGTTATGTTATCTTATCCTCTTATTGTCACTTGCACTTCATGTAACATGTATAGCATAGCCTTCTCTGTCAGAACACGATTTACATGTGATAAATGCAGGGAGATAGTCAGGTTGACAGAGAAGATTTCAGAACTAGAGACACACATCCAAACTTTAATTGAGGTTAATTGTAAGAGTGCAAAGGCTTTAGATACTGCTTTGGATGCGACTAGCTTAGTGAACACTGTACATTATTCGGTTCCAACTGTAGTAAAGTCTGTGCAGCTGGGTGATTGGGTGACCCTGAGACGCTGTATTCGCTGGACAAAACACAGATCTTCTGTTCCAAACAACCGTATCATAACAAATAGATTATCCCCACTCAGTGAAACACTCACTGACAATCCTGTTAAAGGTGCCCTAGTTATTGGTGATTGATTCTATTACACAGAACGTGAAAATAGAGACACCAGCCAACATAGTCACATGTTTGCCAGGAGTGAGTGCCTGACATCAAAGCAAATTTAAAAGTGCTGGCTAATGCTAATTGCAAATTCTCTAAGATTATCATTCACGTCGGCACTAATGATGTTCGATTTAGCCAGTCGAAGATCAGTAAAATTAACGTTAAAGAGGTGTGTGAACTTGCAAGTATGATGTCAGGCACTGTAATTTTCTCTGGCCCCCTTCCTGTTCCAAGGAGTGATGAGATATTTAGTAGACTGTACTCACTTAATGGCTGGCTGTCCAAGTTGTGTGCGCAAAATAATATAGAATTCATAGACAATTGAGAATGTTTTTTGGGCAGACCTGACCTGTTGAAAAGAGATGGTATTCATCCCTCCTGGGATCGTGCTGCTCTTCTCTGTAGTAATATGGCACATAGTCTTAGAGTTCAAACTCTATGACAATATTGGCCTCAGGTCATGAAGCAGACAGACTGTCTAAACCAACCGTCTGCTAACTGTCTCACGTCACTGGTCAGATAAATCCCATCAGAGCCTCTTTCACCTAGATATTATCATATAAAGACTGTGTCTTTTCCCCAAATTAGGAAATACAAAAAACTTCCAAACCCATCAAAGGGTGAAAATTGTATTGATGTTCAACATATAAAAAACAGATATAATACAAATGATCAAATGATAAAGTAAGAAAAATATTTTCAGAATTACTAAGTCTAGTTTCAAATATAATTCTTTCTGAATTGTTGGTGCTTAATGTAACTATATCTATTAATGCACTAAATGGTTTAGCTCCCCAGTACTTTAGCAAGCTCTTAACGCATTATAGTCCTTCACATCTATTGCTATCTCAAAATTCCGGCCAGTTGATAATACCTAGAATATCAAAATCGACTGCTGGTGGTAGATCCTTTATCAATTTAGCACCAAAACTTTGGAACAATTTCCTAACACCTTTACCTCTGTCCAGATAAATGTTGTCGGAATGATTCCGGTTTGCGTGGCTACGCAGACACAACAAAGATTTCTGTATTATAAATTTTTAAGGCCAGACATGTAGCTTGTTACGGTCCAAAGCTCTGACTCACTGACACAGTTTAAAACTAGACTAAAGACGCATCTCTTTAGTCAAGCATTCACATAATGCTTACCTTTTATTCCTCTGTTATGCCATACAGAACCGTTTGCCACTGAAACTGCTTAACGCACCAGTGGGGCTTGACAGGTTGGGTTGTGGAGAGTTTGGGTTGCGGAGAGTTTGTGAGATAGTGGTTTTCTAACACCTACTCCCGTGTAATGGAATTTATTATGAACATCAGCTATGCTAATTATTTCCCATCTGCCTTTCTGCTGTTATCTCGGGACGCTTGTCAGTTTTGTATCCAGCCTCTCACAGGGATTCGGATGCCCCAACGGCTGTGATGAGAAGACCAACGCCTGTGAAGAGACGACTCAACGCCTGTGAAGAGACGACTCAATGCCGGCAATAAGTTATTCCCTTAATATTACATGATTAACTAAATGTATTTTTTTCCATGTCTTTTCTGAAATATACTTACTGTAAAGCTTCTTTGAAACAATATGAATGTTAGCCAGAGGAGAACTGGCCCCTGACTGAGCCTGGGTTCTCCCAAGTTTTTTTTCTCCATCCAATCTGATGGAGTTTTGGTTCCTTGCCACTGTTGCCTTGCTTTTGGCTTGCTTAGTTGGGGATATTTAATATTCAACAATATTATTGATCTGTGTTGTACTACTTTCATGTTATCACTGTGAAGCTGCTTTGATGCAATCTGTATTGTGAAAAGCGCTATATAAATAAATGTGACTTGACTTGGTTAAGGGTTGATTTGTAAAGGAGGACTACACGCCACACATATACATTCAAATGCGCATACCTGTGGACTGAATGTGCCATCTGCGGGCGGCCACAGAGAAATAATTCCTCTCTGTCAAAATTTTCTTGGGGGTAGCTATGGGGTAATAGGCTTGAGTAGGCACAGGAACAGACAACACCGGCTTAGGCACAGGAACAGACGACACTGGCTCAGGCAAAGGAATAGGAACAGAGGACACCGGCTCAGGCACAGGAGCAGGAACAGGCGACACTGGCACAGGCACAGGAGCACAAACAGAAGACACTGGCTCAGGCACAGAAGCAGGAACAGGTGACACCGGCTCAAGCAAAGACAGCGTGGTGGCAGCCATCTTGTCCAAAGACCCTGGCCTGGCAAAAGTGACGTGAACATTGTCTGGCTGGACAGCCATGACATGAACAGTCTCTGACTAAGCAGAAGTGACGTGAACAGTCTCTGACTGGGCAGACATGACGTGACCAGACTCTGGATCGGCAGACGTGACGTGACCAGTCTCTGGATCGGCAGACGTGATGTGAACAGTCTCTGACTTGGCAGAAGTCATGTGAACAGTCTCTGGCTGGGCAGAAGTGACGTGAACAGTCTCTGACTGGGCAGACGTGACGTGAACAGTCTCTGACTGGGCAGACGTGACGTGACCAGTCTCTGGATTGGCAGATGTGACGTGAACAGTCTCTGGCAGGGCAGAAGTGACGTGAACAGTCTGTGACTGGGCAGACGTGATGTGAACAATCTCTGACTGGGCAGACGTGACGTGAACAATCGCTGGATCGGCAGACATGACGTAAACAGTCTCTTGATTGGCAGACATGAAGTGAACAGTCTCTGTATCGACATACATGACGTGAACAGTCTCTGGATCGGCAGACGTGATGTGAACAGTCTCTGGATTGGCAGTCGTGACGTGAACAGGTCCATCCAGGCTCGACAGGGCTGACGTGGAGCGTAGGCTTGGCAGGGCTGATGTGGAGCGCGGACTTGGCATGGCTGACGTGGACACCCACAGTGAATTCAGAGCCACTCAGCTGTAATGCTATGTTTATACAGTATAACACTCAAGAGTCCAGCTAGGGTCATGCAAATTTCTCATATTACCTACTGTTTAAATACTTGGTTGCAAGGTGGTCTTCCTACTCTGAAACCACTAGAGTCTTTGGATAAACAATCACTAAAAACTCTTGACAAGAAATCCGTTCGGTTTCATCACTGCTCAATATTAAAAAAATACAACTTGCTAAGCTGGGATAACTTAATCAAATATGTACAAATCTGTTTGCTATTTAAGACTATACATAGCCTGTCTTCACCATTAAAACCGTTTGTGAACATTAGAACAACTGCTCACCGATCTACAAGGGGAGGGGAAAGAGGGGACTGTATTATCCCTCTCAAAAGAAGTAGCTTTAGCCAGTCTGTGTTTTCGGTCAGAGCTGCAAGGGAATGGAACTGCGTCCCATCAACAATTAGACGATTACATGCTTTCGGTTCTTTTCAGTCTCATCTTAAAAAATGGTTACTGACAATTCAGCACTGTCAACATTAGTATTGTATTCTTGACAATAGACTTATTTGTACCAATTGCTCCTGGCTTTGTTCCTCTCTTGTGTAGCCATCTTTCTCTTTCTCTCTCTCTTTTCTTTCTCTCATGTTTACTTTGTTTTAGATAATATATGTTTATTTTATTTTTTTTTTTTATGATGTGTATATGTGTGATGCTCTGTCTCTGTTTTTAGGGTGTCTGTGTAACATTCTGTTAAGGGTCTACGGGTGAAAAATAGCCTCTTGGGCTAATTCTGGCACGTTCACACTTGTTTATTAATGTGCATTGACCCTGTAAATAAAATAATAATAATAATAAAAATGGCATAATGTAGCTGAGTGGCTCAGACAGTCCTCCGTGGAAAAATATCATCAAGAATACCTCATTCATAAATCAGGTGAGCCAGCTCTAAAAAGTCTATCACAAAACTCTCAATGGGTCTATCTCTTTGACAGATTTGCATGATTTGTGCTGCTGGATTCATCTTTTGTGGTGAGTTCTTCTGTAAAGATGCAGCCGAGAAGGAGGAAGCAGAATCCAAATGCAAGCACAGATTTTAATTATACAAACAGGTAATCCAAGGCAAATTACAGAACAAGAACCTCAGGACAGGAACATGGACAAGAAACCACTACAAGCAACAGCACACATTACAACATCAAGAACTCAAAAAGACTGAACTAGACGCAGAGATTAAATACACAGGTAAACAAGATAACAAGGGGTCGTGGCTAAGAAACACCTCGGAGCAAGGTGGGTGCCGCAAGTGGGTTTTTTAGGACAGTGTTGTGAAATATACACCCCAGAGCTGTAGGGGAGGCTCGATGAGAAAACATGCAACAACAAAAGTGAAAATCAGCAAAGTAATGGCTAAAGTTGTCAAGTTCCCCTTTAAAAGCCCTATAAATGAAGGTAAGGTGAATTGACTTTCATGTTTAATAAAATAAATGCATTTGGAGCCAGCTCTTCCTTGTTTATGGAGTTCACCAATCATTACAGAGGGAAAGACTGAAAGGTTAGTTTGGGTTAGTTCACCCAAAACTGTTTAATTGGTAAATGGACTGCATTTATATAGCGCTTTTATAGACCTAATGGCCACCAAATCGCTTTACAGTTTTTACCTCAAGTTTCTACCTCTTTCACCCATGCACCCACTCATACAATCATTCATACACTGACGGCGGTGTCAGCCATACAAGGCGCCATCCAGCTCGTCGGGAGCATCTGGGGTTAGGTGTCTTGCTCATGGACACCTTGACACTTGGTCAGGTGGAACCAAGGATTGAACTTGAAGGATTGATTTTTGGTGCTAATTGATTAATTTGATTCATCCTTTCAAGTTTCCCAAACAATCCCCATGTCTTCTACTGGCCACTTAAACAGATTGCCCCACCCCTAACTCACTCCGTTGGTTCAGCCATTGCTGTGCCAAGCTGGTTGGATGTTTTGAAAGTGTATACACCAACAAATGGCTCTTATAACTTGACTCTATATATTAATTTGTTAAAAATGATAGGAGAAAGTCATTTGACAAAAAAATTAAAATAAAAAAATAATGCACAAATAGCTACAATTCATACACTAATTTTAACCAAACATAAATAACTGACAAAATAGATGTTCTATAGACATTTACAGTTTACATGCAGCCTCTGCTCTCTCACAGACACAAAGCCAGACAATATCTCATAGCCTTGAAAGCACTTTGAAAGAATTTTCATTTTCATTTGGCAAAAAAAAGAAAAAGACTCCCACAAGTCTACAAAACCAAGCACTCTACAAAACTAAAAAAGAACAGGAGCTTTGTGTTGATTTATGATTCAATGAATAGAATAATTTAGTTTCCTGACTGTATAAAGTGTTTGATGGCAGAACAGATTATTTTTTTCCGTCATCTTCAGTCTCACTGTTTCTCAACAGGTTCATTTTCTCTCTGGATCATGCTTGAGGGTGAGGGGGTGGAAATCTGACACACACACAACAGCAGTAACAGCAGCAGCTTAAAGCATGACTAATCAAGCATGAAGTGGCATGGACACAATTGAGCAAATTAACAACCAAAAACAAATGCTAAACAAACCATGACTATATAACAAGTCAATTTCCTTTGTGTGGTTTTCTGTGCCTCTTAAAACCCCACTCATTTTTGACGCCCATGCCAAATTATGGCAGGCATTCAAATCTCAATTATCTTTTAAAGCAAGTATGCCAGGTGCTTTAAAGAAAAATGGACATTTTTTATTTATTTCATTTTATACATTTAAAACATTCTAACATGGATCATAAACTGGTAAATCGCCAAGGTAATGGTGAGATTGCCCTTGACTATGCAGACATGCAGAATAAGACCTTGAGCACCAGGGCTATTTTCGCACATTTGTTTGTGTGCCTGCCTGTTAACATGGTAAACTCAGCTCACACCTGTTTTCATCAGCATCATTCCTGATGGAAGTTTTGTGTCCTGGTTAGTCTTACATGCCACAAGGACAATTAAGACGTGCAACAGATGGCAATGAACTGACATAAGAAAAGCAGTGACATACAGCTCTGGCAAAAGACTTTCCAGATTGACACTAACAGGAAAGGACAGATGAGGCAGATGAAGAGAAATCTGTTTCTGTCATAATCTGTCAGTACTTGTTCATGATAAGTAATAATGAATAGTAACCATTCAAATTGCATACTGTCTATCCATCCACTCTCCGAAACTGCTTGTTCTGTGTAGGGTGATGCCTGAAGCCTATCCTGGCCAAAGGCAGGGAAACAACCTTGAAAGATGGCCAGTCTATATTACTATTTGTTTTAGAAAAAAAGAAAAAAAATACACAAGTGTGTTATTCTCAGGAAATTACATAATTTGTGGGCTATATGTTAGTCTCTTTGACATACTACTTAAATTAGTCATATTATCAGATACATATCAGATAAAAGTTTAACATCTGAATATCAGACCATTTCAATTCATAACCATTATATTTTTTTATACAATAACATTAACAGTGTTCATTTTTTACTAAAAGTAGGTTGTTCATGGCGAGAACATTGCAAGCTAAATCGATTATTAGAAACTGTGCACAATCTGCACATATTCAACACAGTCACATTCAAGCCCAAAATGTAATTTTGAATGTAAAAGGGCTGAGCAAAATTAGGAATGTAACATATTACGAAAACTACTACTACTACAACTAATAATAATAACAACAATAATGTAATTGATATTACAATGATCATGATTTTTTCGTAAGAAATAGTGTAGCTATAGTGTGCTGTTGCTTTTATGCCAAACAAAGATATTGTTTGTTCAACATTTTACCTCACACCTCATTCCTGTGGATTTACTACAGCCAAGCCAACCCTGACAAAATTCAAGACATCCTATCAAATATGTTCAGGGTGTTTCTAGTGAAGCAGCACACAGGCACAATCACTGTAGAGGCTGTGATTGGTGCAAAGAAAGCTTTTCTGTTGCACTCTTTGCCAAAACAAACAAAAAAAACAAACAAAAAAAACGGACAGCAACATCCTGTTTATTACAGCAGAGAGCCAGAGAATTGAAGTGAGATAACCCTGGAGCCAAAGAAAAACCCTATTCATAAACCTTTTTATAGTTTTCAAGCAATGAAGTTTTCAAGATTGTATGACATTACAATAATGGTCTCAGACAATGTGGTTGTTTTTGTTTTCAGTTAAAATATAAATGTTGAACGCTCCTTTCTTTAATTCACTTCATCTTACAACCTAACTTGAACTCAGTGCTGTCATGGCAACTGAACCAGCAAAGAAAATATGAAAGGAGAAAAAAATCCATTCATTTTTCACACTGTCTTCTACATCTGTATGTACTTATGTGCATTTGTTTAAATGGATCATATTATAAAAAAAATTTTATACTATTTATAGATCTATATAGAAAATATTATAAACACTACCTATAATTTATATAATAATAATAATAATAATAATAATAATACAAATTATATTTAATAATAAGAATAAAAATAATAATAAAATCTATTATTATATTCCATTCATAAATTCATTTATAAATGAATAGAATTAATTGATGTAGGGATCTTGCCAGGCAAATCGACCAGTCATCGATCGATCGCAAACCCCCCCACCCACACCCCCCACCCTACAACCGCACACACATACACCGCCACACACACACACATTCTTCCACTCACTGGAGTGAGATCACGTTACAAGACTGGAATGTGCTGAATGTCTCTGAACCAAGAAATGGACTTTTCTGTGTTAAAAGACATTTAACCAGATGTATTCAATGTGTTTATGTATGTGTGTTTTTTCCCCATGTCACCGTGAAATAACTTTGTTTAGTTGCAGCATAAATAGAAGTTAGAGATATCTTCTTTATGCATCATAAACCGAAATATATGTTCCTTTAATGTAACATAATGTTCCTTGATGTCTCCAGAATGCTTATTGAACGAAACACCCGAATATGCACAGAGATGTAAAGTAAAGTGTATTGTTAATATGTTTTACTGCCAAGGAAGATCGAACTGTTTCAATATTAGCCCATTGAACACACCCCCTCCCACGAGGAGCGCGTGCTCTGTGAAACAAAGAGCAATAAACCAAGAATTTCCCGCTGCAACATCCATCTCCCTGATTGGCTCAAGCCAACAGGAAGGGGATGGATGTCTCCAAGAGGATAAAGGCAGCGTGCCAGCTCCGCCTTTTCTCTTCCGAAAACACCTCATGTCAAGAAGCACGTAAAGGATCTCCTCACGGAGATCCGACCCCAACCGGGATCCTTTGTTAGATCGTCCAAAAGTTTCGTCTTCTCCTCAAATGAACTACCAAGTTCGTTTCCCAGGAAAGGAAGTGGACTTTGCCGATCTATTTCCTCGGGTAACGTCACCTCAAAGACTTTTAAGCCTTTCAAACATTCGCGCCGAATGCCAACGAACGCCACGTGACTCCCCACGGAACAAAGGGGCCACGCGTGAGCGACCAACCATGCACGCGCCAGGACGGACGCGCTCACACGCTCCACGGAACGCACGCATACAGGAGAGCATTCAACGTGCGGCCCCACCGGGCCGCACGACGAGCCCACGACACACACAGACCAAACATGTTGTGCAAGTATAACGTTACCTTCTTTTAGAGCTTCTCAGAAGCATAAAGAAAGTGTTTTCATGGTGTTCAGAAAGATTAATTGACTGTTTGGTGACTGTAACTCTCTCTCTCTCACCCTCACCTCTCTCTCTCTCTCTCTCTCTTCTCTCTCTCTCTCTCTCTCTCTCTCTCTCTCTCTCTCCCAACTCACTTATCGTCTAACGCCCCGCGTCGTCTTAGTTTGTGTTTAATGTTTGTATATACATGTATCATTGTAACGTAGTAAATGCTTACTTAGTTGCCTTATTGAATACTTTAATAAATTCAATATGATCATTTGTGATTGAATCACTGTCCTGCTCATGACATAAGTCCCTGAAGTGAAAGATCGAACACTGCAAGCTTTACATACCTAAAGGGTATGTTTTATGGAGTTGGAATGCTGAATTCTTCTGGCCAGAGAATTAAGTTTTCCCTGCTCTATAAATTAATTGAGCTAATTAATTTTACTTGTCTTGTAAGACGTGGTCTGTGCAATCTATTACAATTAATTTGTGGTTAATTGCAGAGATACACATGTATACATATAAGTAAAGTTAACAGAAAGCCCTCATCGAGGGATTCATTAACATGTAAGACCGGTCTGATCCAAATCTGTATGAATAATTATTAATTATGAATTATTAATTATGATATGCAAATTCCCCTCGATCAGACCCGCCCAGAGTTCCTTACAGAATGGTGGAGAATGCGGGCACTTCAAACTTGTTTATGAGCAAATCAGTTTCAGTCCAAATGTGTATATTGTTATTTAATATTGTGATGTAATATGTAATATTACACGCGCACATCAGAGTGAACGCTTTGCGAACTCACGATATGACTGAGCTGGGCACTGAAAGCCGCCTCATCCGAGCATATTTAACAAGCTGCTAAATGTTCAAACGTTTAGTCACTGTTAAATTGCTAAAAGTAAACTGCAGTTTCCTCAGTATTAAATTTGTTCTGACACAGATGGAAGAGAAACCTCTGGACAAACATTTTTAATAATTTTAACTCCTCTGTCAGAACGAGATTCTTCTGACATTGGAAGACAAGATTTAGTGGAACGAGATTCTTCTCTAGTCTTAAAAGGCCTTATCTTATATTATAATCGTTAGAAAAATCCTGGTTGAAAAAACATTGACTTAGCTAATCAAATGTATAAAAAAACGCATATTATCATAAGTGCTATGTGATAAATGTTATTTGGAGTTTTTGAAACAGATGGATAATTCCTGTTTCCCTTCTGCACAGCGCAGCGAAAAAGGAAAATCCTGCCAAACGTGTTTGTGAAATAATAGCACCAAAAGAAAAATCCAAACTGAAAACATTCTAATCATTAACGGTAGTTGTGATAAATGTTATTTGGAATTTTTGAAACAGATGAGCAATTCCTGTGTTCTTTTGCACAGCGCAGCAAAAAAGAAAAGCCTGCCAAACGTGCTTGTAAAGTATAGTACTGAAAAAGAAATCCGTCGAGATTTAAATTCCGCACTATTCGTGATTATGCAGAAAATAGGTGTGTAATTCGCTACACGTCCTCTGAAACAATCACAGTTGAAAGCGGGCTGGCTGCAATACTACTGCCAAACACTAGGGTGCGCCCTTGAGTGTTTTCCAGTAGCAGATGACCCCCAGCCCCGACTTAACCCTCCATGAGCGCAATAGTGCCCTCGTGTGGACACTAACAGCTAGGTCATTTCTTTCCTCAAAATTCTGTCAGGAACACCCTGCTTCCTTACTGAATTTCGAACTAGTTTCCCTAATGTTCAATGCATGTGCAATCTACAGCCTGTTTCATTAACATGATTTTCCTTGCCTTGACTGTGTGCACTTGTTTTGAATTTGGTTCAAACCACATTTGAACTTGAAATTCAGAATTAAGTCTTAACAGTTTCTGATGACCACTTAGGAGGAAAGCGCCCCCTTGTGGCCACCCCCTTTCTAAGTCATCACCTAACATCACTGTTCTGAATGGCTCTCTCTCCCAGTTGGTTTTGTTTTGGTTACAATCACTGATCCCTCACCGTAATCGTGATTGTCATCAAATATAACACCAACCTGTAATTTTACTACACTTATTTAAATTTGGTTTGAAACAAACAAATTTCAAAGTTAATTTGAATTAAGTCTCTCATTTCCCATTGGGAAATTGCTTTATGGCTTTATTTCTATATTTCCATTTCAAATTATTTTTAATAATTTTGATCTGGTTTTATTACAACTGTATCCTTACTAATCTAAAGGTTACTTAACCCCTATGCATTTGCTCAATTTGAATTGTATTTAAATCAGTTTGAATGCACTTCAAATCAAGCTCTCTGTCAGCCAGATTGACCACTAGGAGGAAGGGACACACACCCTTAGTGGCCAAAACTCGCCACTACAGATTGCTTCCTCCTGTGCTCCTCCCGCTGCACTTAATGCTATCTCTTCCCTGTATGGAGGTTGGGTTATTCTGATAATTGACATTGTCACAATTCCCTTTGTGTTTATACCATAGACTTTAGTAAAGCCGTTTCCTTTGATTTTTCAACAAAAATAGACACTCAACTTGATGTAGATAGAGGAGCTTTAATTCAAATTGAGGCACACTTGTTCTTCATCCTGTTTTGTGTTTGTAGGTAGAAATCTCTCAAGTGCTGTGGTGATGTGACAGTCACCTTCGCTTGGGGTCCGGCTGGCTGGTTCGTCTGATCTGCGCCACCATCGCTGACTGAGCGCAGGTCTCGTACTTTCCTGTATCTTTCTGTTGATGCGGCCCGCAACACGACACCACCAATCTGGCACCGCCGGTTGTGTTCAAGGTCAAGTTGCTTGAAAGGGCGCACCTCGGTACAGATGCACGAAATGCCCGGGACACTGCTGTCAGGTGTTGGGGGGTGACAGAGGGACCAGCCACGAGGCTGACTCCAACCGGGATGACCTCATTTCACCCCAGGCAAACTAGAAAAAGGTATTAAAACCCATCCACTTAATATTGGCCATCGAATCTAGAGATTCCCCTGATATTTGAAGTGGTTGGCTTCCTCCGCCTCTCCAAGCCACAAACTGCAGGCTTTAGCCTCACAAACTGCCTCTTTCACTTTTTAACACTTCTTGTGTACTATTAATGCCATTTCATTACAGACCTCCCCATCTTTGATGGTTGCATGTTACTTCAAACTTTGCTAGCTTGCCATTGCTCTGTTCTGTTGTGCTCTGTTCCTTTCAGTTCACCTAGAGACAGAACCTCTCTGACACACCAAGGAAAGCTGAAGAATAGTTTGACAACCAAGTCGTTAGCATCAACAGGTGACCCCTAAGCTAGCGCCCTGTCAAATCTTCATTCAGACCCATGATGACCTACCCAAATTGTCCCACCTAACGGTTTAACTGTCTGCATCAGTTAACCAAAATTTTCATACGCGGCCTAGCCAGTATTATAGCTCGTTAGACGTAGTCGAACTTGCATTGGTCTCTCTGTGTGTGTTGTGTTCATCTCGCCCACAGTGAAGCCAGTATGTTCCAGTCCCACAACCCGCGGGGACAACCTGGAGACATGGCCGAGATTCATGACATCTCCATCCCTGCCCAAAGCCACCGGTTACTCAAAGCCCCGAGCCAAGAGCAACTGGACGCAGACGTGTACAAGCTGATGGCGCACAAACCAAGCCAAAGCTCCCACGACAAAGACTGGGCCAGACACGTCAACCTCGCCTACCAGCTCAGCGCACACGCACGCCTCCGCAAAAGGAGCCGCATCGCCCTGGAGCACAAGGTTGCAACGCCGAGGATGACAACGACCCCGAGCTACAGAAGGAAGTAAAAGACTTCAAACTGCCCTGTCTAAATCTTCTACACAGACTGAAGAGAATAGTCAGAGAAAAGAACCAGAGAAGAAATCCACGAGAAACTCCGACAAAGTGAAGACTCTTGCAAAGAGCAGAGGCTGAACTTAAAGAGATTCGAAAGCCACGGCCTGCGAAAGAAACGCGCAAGAGGCCCGTGTGACCATCCACAAGCTCGTTCAGCAGAGACAAGATCTCGAACATGAACTTGATCCACAGATTTGCAATACTCTTATAGACTACGGCATGACCGGAAAAGGGGAAACACACACCACAAGTCTCCCCTGAACCAGTCTGCACATTTCAGCCAACAACACAAGAGCTGAAAAAGGGGGAGGTGGGAAAGCCCGCCTTCCACCACATCTCTGACAATCTACAAGACATCGACTTTCCACCTGCTGTCTCCAACCGGTGTCTGACACTGACACTCGACACCCAGCAGAACAGACCCAGGAGGGCCTGTGCTACCACCACCGGCTCCCAACGAGTTTGCTGTGGAACTTGCAGCGAACCTATAACTGAGGAGGACACCAGTTTCAAGAAACCTCTCCTCCTATCCCGTCAGTCACCATAGTTCTCCTGCCCCCACGCAAGGCCCACTCAACGATGCGTGAAGGCCCACTCAGTAAGAATTCCTAAAACCCCAAATTATTCTAAACTGCAACCCAAAAAGACACTGCACGAACGCAGTGCAAGACTCTGCTAAAAGGTCCTTGATCAACATCGGACGTAGAACTTTTAAAAAGTAGATGAAAATGGGTGTTCAAAGAGTTGCAAGACTCTGCGTTTGTAGAATTAGAATTTGACTAAGTTAAAGGAATCTTACATAGACATGTACGCCTCAACGGCCGACAGACTATGCATGACTCTTTTGAAACAAACAGTTTCTAGATGTTGTTTAGAACGGCACCGTTAAACATTTCACGACAGTGAAGAGTCACAGAAAACACCCACTCCATACTTTGCCTTGACGACAGAGTGTAGTAAAATCACCCGAGTTTAAATTACTGTTAATCAACAGGCGTGCACTTGACCATCGAGGTCCAACTAAAGCACTACGTGCAATACGCATCTTGATAGCTGGCTTGCCTAAATGCAGATAAAACAAATAGCGGGAATTGACATCTCTACTTTAAAAAATTTTGGGCCTTAGACTCCCAACTGGTATCAGGAACTTCAGCATTAAAGCGTAAGTCTGTGTAACAGAAGAATCATCTCAGCAGCTTGTAATCTGTACCGATATCTTTTCCGCTTTGGAAACAAAAAAAAAAAAAAGAAATCCAAAATTGCGGTATAAGTAAACCTGTTTCTGACGAAGACAGCTCAGGACAGAGTTATATGTATGTAGACCTGGGCGACGCTCCTCTTCTACAAAGTAAAGGCCTTAATTTTATTGTTAGATTGATGCAATTCACCTAAATTTTAGCTGCTTCTACAAGCAGAAAGCTACTAAATGATCAAAAGATGTAACTTACGGAAAAGTCAGCATTCATGCATGAGAGAGACGTAACTAAATATGCTTAGGAAAGCTAATCTATTCCCTTACTCTGTAAGCAAATAGAACAAGACAAGCTTTGACTTGCAGCAAATCTATTTCCTTACTCTGTAAACAAATAGAAGACTGTGAAGTAAAGAGCAGAGTTCCATGAGAAAATTAGCAAATGCCAAAACACATTTGCGTTTTACTTAATGCAACCAAGTTCTTGAAAATCATAAAGTATAGGTGCCTCCCTTTTAACCCGTTAAAACATGCATGATTCATGTAAAATACACAGACATTCTTCAGGTACTGTTGAATTGCTCTGACACCCTCTGGCTCCCATGACAACTTGTCACAGGAAGTGCTAACACTTAATGTCACTTTTGTAAACAAACCAGCCTGGGTGGCTAAGCTAACCTAGCCTAGCATCAAGCTAACTTAGGCTAAGCTAAACTGACCCATCACTAAGCTAACTTAGGCTAAGCTAATCTAGCTTAGCATCAAGCTAACTTGGGCTAAGCTAACCTAACATAGCTCCAATCCAATGCAGGCTAAGCTGAATAACCTCCACAGTTAGCAGTTAGCATTATTTTCTTGAACCCTTAATCACCGCTGTGTTCCACAGTGCAAAGTATTCTAGAATACTTTCCTCAACACCACTTAGGGTTTCTAATTATTCACTTTCCGTGTTTGCAATTCTTATTAGCCAAAGTTTACCCTCACCGGGTTAGGAATACTCCTTGCTAACCACTGAAGACTAACTTCACAGATGCCCTGTTAATTAAACTCAAGTTTAACTGCAGGTAAACTGCGTAACTAACTACAGAAGAATTTGTATAACCATAGGAATTTTTCGTCAGCATGTTGACTAAACCTTTGGAGGAACACACCCAATGTGGTCTTGAACACGCAACCGCTACAACCCACTATAGAGTATTGATCAAAGCAAATCCAAAGTTTAGCCACTAATGCCACTGATTATTCTCGACTTCAGATCATTCCCATGTTTTGATCATTTTATTTCCTTTTGCTTTAATTTTAATTTTATTTTTCCTCGTTAATTATTTCATTCCTTTGACCTTGATAATAATAGCACGCAGCTATTCCCTTGTCCATTAGGTCCTCTATATGATTTAATTCCTTTGCCTCTCTTGTCCGAGTGTGGTTCCATTTCCCATAGGGCCCAGAAAGGAAGCAGACACCCTTATTTGTTATTTTGGCTTAGTTCCAGCCAGTGCACTCGTTTTGTGACCCTCTAACACAAGTAATCTCAACAATTTACTAAAGGCACTACTAGAGTCCTGAGGATCGACAATAAGCAGAATTTAAATAAGAAAGCTGTCCTTTCCCCTATTATCGTTCACGCCATCGAGCCATAGTGAACCACCAGCTAAGTCCAGAGAAATAATTTAGGCATAAGAACCACCTTACGTCATTTATTTCATCTCGGCTATGTCCTTCCCAGGAAATACCCTCGGAACCACACAAAACTTAGCCCCCTAACATTCGCAGCTAAGATTAGGACACAAGAGACACTTAGCTTTATGCTTACATACTTAACGAACCTATTAAGCAGTAGTTCTGAACTTTTAGGGCCACGCATTAATCACTCACAACACGTGTGCCAGAATGCCACAGAGCCCCTGCGTAACCTGACCTCAACCTCCCAAGGAACCACTGCCACAAACCACGGCATGGCTCCAAAAGGATTTGACCAAGCTAACCAGGAAAGCCACGACATGCAGACCAGACTGTCACTTGCAAACTGTCTAACCAACCTGACTGCATGAAACAGATTCTGCTTGATATGGATTACGTCCAGTCGTGAGGTGCACAGCTTCCTAGCTCGTCAAACAGAGACTGCCAAAATGGACTATCAGCTGTTGCAATAAGCTTCGATCGCTTAACTCCCTGATCCAGAATCAGACCAAAGGTTCTTACCGCCGTGGACATCAAGCAAGAACCGACTTGAAACTCCACCGACTTCTACAAACCACCAGGTATGGAAAGGATGCCAATCTCAGAACTTTGTTTCTTCAAAGCTTGCATCCCACAGTGAGTTATTCCATAAGCACCCTGGCCTGTCCCTGTAGCATATCTACCATAGCTACGAGACCACAAGCTCACATTACGCAAAGACTTTGTCCGAAAAGACTGGGTAAACACCCTCAAACTAACCTGTCTCTGAGCACGACTCAGAGCTGCCTCTAGGAGGCACCCCACACTTTCACTGAGAGTAAACCGTTCCAAGCCAGCAGAAGGCAACACAACAGTCCTGGTGCTCATCGACCGCAGCAGAGCAAGAGCTCTGAGCCGCACCTCATCACCAAGAGACTCAAGCCCAACCAGCCCAGAGCGGTACCCCTCTCAACACGCCACTGGTAAGCACAAATCTGAGCACACATCAGATAACAACAGTGCAGCCATGTCACTGACAGCAAAAATCCTGAAGGTGCTGAAAGAGTTTCTGCACAAGATCTCACAAGAAGGACAAGCCAGACATGCTATGTCTCAGCGCAAGACCCAAACAAACACCCAGAACACTGCTCGTCAGCATCACACCACAGAGCTCACTGCCACTTCACAAAGTGACAGCACCAAGCAGCCACCACAACTAACAGCTGCACAGCCTGAGCATGACAACACGGTGTCCCACACATCAGCCCAGACGCCAGGACTTCTGGGAAACCTAATCAAAAAGGGGGTGGCACGAACTCTGCCTAGCCACCTAGAGACAATGATTTGAGCCTTGAAGCCATGCTAGACACTAGCTCAAACATCACGCTACTGCCAGCCCAACTCTGGTGGCAGACTCAAAAAGTCAAGAGCGAACTCTCAAATCCCAAACAGGTGAGCTGAAGGTGCAATCCTACAGCCAAAACGACATCTGGCTCAACACAGGTAGCTCTCATTCACCCAACAATTGGTCCCTATGAGCCAGATTTACCCAGTGTACCGAGTCACGAACGATCACGTACGCACATCTGATTGGCCAAGATCTGTTAGATCGTTATGAGCCTTTAATAGACTTTAAACAACTGAATGTCTGAGCTCAAGTTCAAGTACCCCTCCCCCTCCAGTCACACAGGTTGAAAAAACCTAACTGGCAGGTCACAGAGGTCACAAGTACTCCCACAGCCAGCCACAAAGGCACAGCCTCAGCACCAAATGGAAACGTGAACTTGCTACCCTGCACCTTTCAGCTTACCAAAAACTGAGACTAACCAAATAAACTTTGAGACGACCACCTCTCAACCCCTCCAACCGGCCAAACCGGCCGTCAACCACGACAACGGCAGCTCACCAAGCACATGCTGCTAAACGGCCCAACACATGAAATTTATGCACCTCGTGACATCACTTCGCCACGGCTTGTGCTGCCACAGTACAAAAAGGGGATATGCCAGCCAGTGTATGCCTGTCACGCACCATGTGGGCTGCACACCGCAGCACCAGGGCATCTCGGCATCCTCAAAGGCATCAGGCTGTCCCAGCCGACAGCCGCTGAAATCTTTCCTCCCTTTCTCTCTCTCTCCCTGTCTCTGTTACAGGATGCTGCTGCTGTGGTCGTCTTCCTGTGCCTCCAGCCAACCAGAGGACAACTGCAGTCATCACCAGGTCCGACATCACACAGCATAGGGTCGACCACCACGCAAGCAGAGCTAAATGGACACCCACGCCGCTGCTGTCAGAACGCAGTCAAACACCGGCATGTCCAGCAACAAAACGAACTGAAATCCTTCAGCCCAAAAGGTAACTCACAACACAGAGTGCCTCCTCACAGACCATCAAGAAATTGAAAGGAGCTGTGACAGATCCACAACGCTCACGGCATTCTACTGAACCAGACAAGTGAACTCCAGCGAGACAACTGTTTACTGTCTGCCAGAAGGACTTTGCTCAAAACTCAGCATCCGGCAGCCTTTGCTCCGAGACTCCAGCTACCCTGCCTGCGACTGAGCCTGAGTCAAGTCCCATCCTTTACGGAACCCATGATTTCACCCTGATTCCAGAACTGGAATTATGAACTGTGAAAACGGGGTGCCCAGCCGAACTGAACTTGTTCCCAGCAACATAGCTCTCCTAGCTGTGTTTCAACTGAACACCTGCTACACTGCACTGCACCTCTGCATCACCTGTTGTCCAATCCTGGACCGCAGCTGATTCTGCGCTGGGTACCTCTACGGTAATCAACCACGCCCTGACACTCGACATTCACAGTCCACAAGAGACTCAACAAACGCAAACCTCCACAGCCACCACTGGACCCTCAGGAAGAGGGTACCACACTGGAGACTGCGTCCAACCTCATCAAGCTGAGCCTGAACCTCAGCCTAGCCACCACCTGCTACCTGACTTTCATGATTCACCTGCCATCCATCCATTGCGATGGGTGTCGTTCGATGGAAGTCCACGCAAGGACTTCATCTAACGAAAAGGGGGAGAGATGTAGGGATCTTGCCAGGCAAATCGACCAGTCATCGATCGATCGCAAACCCCCCCCCACCCTACAACCGCACACACATACACCGCCACACACACACACACACATTCTTCCACTCACTGGAGTGAGATCACGTTACAAGACTGGAATGTGCTGAATGTCTCTGAACCAAGAGATGGACTTTTCTGTGTTAAAAGACATTTAACCAGATGTATTCAATGTGTTTATGTATGCGTGTTTTTTCCCCATGTCACCATGAAATAACTTTGTTTAGTTGCAGCATAAATAGAAGTTAGAGATATCTTCTTTATGCATCATAAACCGAAATATATGTTCCTTTAATGTAACATAATGTTCCTTGATGTCTCCAGAATGCTTATTGAACGAAACACCCGAATATGCACAGAGATGTAAAGTAAAGTGTATTGTTAATATGTTTTACTGCCAAGGAAGATCGAACTGTTTCAATATTAGCCCATTGAACACACCCCCTCCCACGAGGAGCGCGTGCTCTGTAAAACAAAGAGCAATAAACCAAGAATTTCCCGCTGCAACATCCATCTCCCTGATTGGCTCAAGCCAACAGGAAGGGGATGGATGTCTCCAAGAGGATAAAGGCAGCGTGCCAGCTCCGCCTTTTCTCTTCCGAAAACACCTCATGTCAAGAAGCACGTAAAGGATCTCCTCACGGAGATCCGACCCCAACCGGGATCCTTTCTTTGATCGTCCAAAAGTTTCGTCTTCTCCTCAAATGAACTACCAAGTTCGTTTCCCAGGAAAGGAAGTGGACTTTGCCGATCTATTTCCTCGGGTAACGTCACCTCAAAGTCTTTAAAGCCTTTCAAACATTCGCGCCGAATGCCAACGAACGCCACGTGACTCCCCACGGAACAAAGGGGCCACGCGCAAGCGACCAACCATGCACGCGCCAGGACGGGACGCGCTCACGCGCTCCACGGAACGCGCGCATACAGGAGAGCATTCAACGTGCAGCCCCACCGGGCCGCACGACGAGCCCACGACACACACAGACCAAACATGTTGTGCAAGTATAACGTTACCTTCTTTTAGAGCTTCTCAGAAGCATAAAGAAAGGGTTTTCATGGTGTTCAGAAAGATTAATTGACTGTTTGGTGACTGTAACTCTCTCTCTCACCCTCACTCTCTCTCTCTTTCTCTCTCTCTCTCTCCAACTCACTTATCGTCTAACGCCCCGCGTCGTCTAAGTTTGTGTTTAATGTTTGTATATACATGTATCATTGTAACGTAGTAAATGCTTACTTAGTTGCCTTATTGAATACTTTAATAAATTCAATATGATCATTTGTGATTGAATCACTGTCCTGCTCATGACATAAGTCCCTGAAGTGAAAGATCGAACGCTGCAAGCTTTACAGAACTAGAAATACCTAAAGGGTATGTTTTATGGAGTTGGAACGCTGAATTCTTCTGGCCAGAGAATTAAGTTTTCCCTGCTCTATAAATTAATTGAGCTAATTAATTTTACTTGTCTTGTAAGACGTGGTCTGTGCAATCTATTACAATTAATTTGTGGTTAATTGCAGAGATACACATGTATACATATAAGTAAAGTTAACAGAAAGCCCTCATTGAGGGATTCATTAACATGTAAGACCGGTCTGATCCAAATCTGTATGAATAATTATTAATTATGAATTATTAATTATGATATGCAAATTCCCCTCAATTAGACCCGCCCAGAGTTCCTTACATTGACAAATAAAAGTCTTTGTAATTGACATATAAAAGTATTTTTTGGCACAAGACTTGTGGTTAAGTCTATGATTGGTTTAACTTGGAAATGGAAAGACACATGGGCTGTGTCTGAAATCTCCAATCAAACCACTACTCCCTAACCACTGGGGGTAGGGAGAAGAGCACTATATAGTGAGCTCACCAGCATAATAGAAACACCACTTTCGGACGCTGCTCGATTGTCTCTTGGCGCCGTTGATTACGTCATTGCTGTCGCGGTCCGTCCTTTTTTACAATCAGCGCAATGATGGCATGTAGGGCTCAGGTGAGTGACCATCGGTTGTACACTACTTTTCAAAATGCATTCTGCGATACATTGAGTGGACTATATAGGGTATAATAATCATCACTATACATTCGGACAGCAATACAAAATGGCGACCTCACTATACAGTCCACTATATAGAGAGTAGTGGGAGATTTCGGACACAGACATGGAATTTAACACACAAATAATCAAACAAACCATGTACAATAGTCATCAGTATTTCAATAACAGTGTTTGTTTGTTATTGTTGTGTTTTTTTTACCAGTGTAAGCTGATTTTGGAATATTATCATAAAAGTGGTGTAGAAATGATTGATGGATGAAACACAGTCTCTCCAGAGCTCTTGAGAAAGCGTATGAGGACAGAATGACGGAAAATGCCTCGGCTTTTACTTTCTTCCTAATTCACCGTCTGACCTCTTTTCAACTCTCTGTCTATCTCCTTCCTCATTCACCTCATCTATTTGTCTGCACCACCCTCTCATCCTAATGGATGCCACTAGCTTTTCTTAGATCCTTCCACTCCAGCAGTGTACAATCTCTCTGTCTCTCACTGTCTGCACCTGCACTTTTTATATGAAAAATGATTGCATGCTGAGCGCTTCAGAGACATGGTGGAGCACCGTCTGGGAGAGAGTGCCAGACAAATGATCTGGCTGAACAGAATAACTTCTTATTCATGCTCTCAAGCTTGTGAGTGTAAATGTGTGATGGGGAAAATGCAGACTTGGGTTAATGATTCATCAACTCAAAACAAGTGAGGGGAAACTGTGGATCACTTTGCATGACAGTGAAAGTTCAAATAATGGGATGATTTCCAGGAAAAACAGAGCTTTCACACTACAGTGCTGTGACTATTTAGAACCCTCTTTTTAGCAAGAACTATTTTTGCTGTATATAGTTCTTTGGAGATATATATATATATATATATATATATAATTATACCTTATAATTCAAAAGTACAGGAGGAATCATACATAAATGGTTTTCCATAGAAACAGTAATTTAAAGGATATAATTTGCTTTTACATCATATAGAACTTCAAAAGGTTATCTTATAACATCGTATGGAATTTAAAAAGGCCTTTTTATTGTCACAATTGGTTTTGGTTTCAGTTCTTTGTCAAGTATTGTCTTTACATCGGTTTGTAAAATTCTTCTCTCTCTGTGTCTTTGCCTGTTGTTATATTTGTTAATTTGGTTTAAAACTGTATGTAAAAAGCTGTATTTAGATCAGCATCACTTCTTCTCCTCTGACAGTGTTGTAACAATTATAGCATAAGGAACGCTGAAAGGAACTTATATGACATCCTATGGAACTTTAAAAGATTTGAAGCTCTATCTACCAAAACTGTTTGTCATGAATCCTCTAAAGAAAGACAGAAGAGGAAGGTAAACTTTAAAAGTAGATTAGTTTCTGCAAGACAAATAAAATGTCTGAAAAAAACACACTTCTTTCCTGCTAGCTCACCTACACCTCTATTCTTTTCCATTACTGTCAGTGCAGTAAAGAAGATGGATGAGTCCATTTTTAGCTCAGGGAGGAAATGCTAGCCACTGAAACAGCTGAACTCTGAAGCTTTAAATTTATCTGTTCTGGGGGCTCATTATTTCCATCAGTATAAACTCATCCTGCATTAAAGTGATTCAGACATACACACACACACAACCAGAACAAGTATCTGCTGCAAAACAACTGATTTATGTTCACTTGCTTTTTTATTCTCTGGAAATTGCAATTTGAAATGCACAAAGACAAAAAACAACAGCTATTCATCAATCACAATTTTCCAGCTAATTTGGAACAATAGACAATTCAACTCCATTCACACCAGAGGAAACTAAAGAAAGGTGGGTTAGCTCACATTTTTCTTCAGGGGTATTACGTGGCTTGGTGTGGTAAGTTGAGAATGATATCTGGGGCTCAGACCGAGGACGACCCCCATGCAATAAAAATTACACTGGCACAGAAACCATAGAGATGGCCCTGCCTTCCTCTCTGTTTTCCTCCAAAACATATCCATCTACCCTAACGACTAGGTTACTATTGTAACCCCTGTTCCCAGAAGGAGGGAATGGAGACTTTACATCAGAATGGAGCTGACAAATTGGGATGTCGCCAGAGAGCCCAATCACCTTCAAGTGTAAACTAAATGAGCCAATGCACATTGGCATGCGAGATTTGTATCACATTCCCTGCCTTGCAAAGTGAGTATATAAGGAAGCGCGTGTGCAATCGCACTTCAAGTTTTGCACTGAGGAGCCTGAGCTGGTGACCTGGTTGCTCAATTGTAGTGCAGTAATTGTACAGCCCCGGACCACAGGCTAAAGGTTTGGCGACAGACTGCTGAAGCGGCCTCATATAAAGCAATCTGAGCAGCATTACCACGGCTTCTCCTGGAGCCTTTGAAATAGAGCAATTGAGCAAGGTCAGGCAGTTCAGCACCACCTGAGCACATTCTTTCGTGAGACATGCTGTCAGGTTGACCGAGTTCAACTCCATACTAAGAAAAGAGATCCTGACGCAAATTCGCCCGAGGGAGTGGTTTATCTCTCTGATCCTGAAAGACGCCTACTTTCAGATCCAGATTATACCAGGCCATTCTTGAGATTCGCCTTCGACGGTCAGGTATATCAATACACCCGCCCTCCCATTCGGCCTGTCCTTGGTACCTTATAAATTCACGAAGCGCATGGACGCGGCTCTCGTGCCTTTAAGAAATCAGGGCATGCAAATTATGTTTTTAGGCAAATTATTTGGGATGATTGGCTGATTCTAACACAATCAGAGATGGAACTTTTAATTCACAGAACAGTGCTCCTCAGTCGCCTGGAAAGTTTGGGTCTCACGGTCAACTGGACCAAGAGCTTTCTTTTCTCGGAATAGAACTGGATTCTGTGGCCATGACGGCTCTTTTGTCGACACAGCGTGCGCCCCATGGTCGACACCTTGACGCATTTTTCCAGAAAGACAGTGTCGCTTCTCTGAAAACATTTCATGCGCCATCTCCAACGCGGGTCTGAATGCTTGTGTGCCTCACCAGGGCTTTAGGCCACAGGAAAATCAGAGTAACTCAGCCCTGGTTAGTGGACAAATGGTCCAAGCAGGGAGTGATTATGGGAGAAATCTCACACCGAAAGGTCATCTCGACAGATGCCTCCAACTCAGGGTGGGGCGCTGTGTTTGAGGGCAGACCGGTCTTTGGCCTGTGGTCAGACCGATAGAAACGCCTTCACATAAACTGTTTGTAGACAATAGCGGTCGAGAACACGCTGATGTGCTTCCTCCCGGACATCATGTACTGGTCCACATGGACAACATGTCTGTTGTGTCCTACGTGAATACATAGATAGAACATTCTCCCAGGGAATAGTCTCTGCACCTATAGACACTACTGTCTATAAGCAATAAGCAATATTCGATAATGGAATCGGAATTGCTAAATCTTATTCCCATCCTACGACTGGAATTGATAAGAATTTAACGATTCCAATTCCATTATTCGATATTGCTTATCGAGTCCAATTCCTTATCGATTCTCTTATCGATTCTCATTGGGTGAGGGAATAAGTACAAATTTGTTTGTTTGTTTGAACTTGCTTTAATATCTGATCAGAAGCACAGAGTATACACAAATTATGTGTATGCAAAAATACAGCAAATTAACCTACCGAAATGCAGAAGCATCTACTGTGGCAAACGGGTGCAAACCCTTTACCTATAACAACCCCGGTACAAACCCTATAGCCTACTATTCCTGCCAAACTTACAGATAGTAGTGTTATACAGTAAATCCTTGGTGATGTTGCTGATCTGTGGACACTGGATAGTTCATTCATGGCACAATGTTTCTTCTTGGTTTCCACGTCAGCGCTGTTTGCTCCATTAATAATGGAGAAATGTGAATGTTTCTCACTAGATCTCACAGCGATGTTATTACTTCAGTGGCGAATTCAAATGTTTTCTTTACTGGATTTGCCGGTGTAGTAACAGTGCTGATGATGAAGATCGGCTTGCGCTGCTTTGGTCCAAACTGATGAACGGTCTGTCATCCAAACAACTACACAATAACGAGTAGCTCAGTTTCGTTCCGTTTACGTTAAATTTGCCATTGATGTAGGGCAATGTTGTGGTCACGCCAACGTCTTACACAATGAACGCGCTTGCCACGTGCGCGCGCCTACATTTGAATAACGAAATGTTGGTCGGCAGGAAAAATGTACCCGAACGAACGAAATGCGTACCGAAAATTCGAACTGAAAGCCTCATACCGAACGGTTCAATACGAATAGTGTATCGTTACACCCCTAGTCGCTGAAGTAGTGCATCAAAAACGCGACAGTCCTGCAAATGAATTGCATGCTGTGTGGCCAAATGCTTCTGCATGTTTGAGGAATTTCCCCCCTTTGAAGAAATTGAAATTTTACATGTGTTGCAAGTGACAGTATTGTCGTCTTTTCGCATGAAATGTAGCCAAACTTTAGAGCGCTTCTGCCTTGAAGCCATTTTGCCACGTTCTGAATCAAAACAACACAGCGTGTGTGTGTGACGTCATGACGCATTTACAACGAGCTGGAACCGATAAGCGGAATCATTAAGCAGGCATGCTAACGGTTCCAAGGAATCGATTCACTAGGCACCGGTTCTGAAGAAGAACCGGTTTTCAATTCCCATCCCTAATAGACAGTCCAATTACTATGGTACCTCTTTGATAAAGGGGAAGCCGATCTTTTTGCACCAAAGGACAATACTCACTGCCTGATGTTCTTCTCAAGAATGCAGGATCGAGCACAAATCTGGCCCAGCCACCCATTGTATGCCTCCGGTTTCTCTGTTAGCAGAGGTAAAAAAAGAGAATTGGGAAAACGCACCACTCTGTGCTCCTCATAGCCCTGCGATGGGAGAACCAACTCTGGTTCTCGGAGCTGTCACGGCTGTCACCTACCAATTCCAGTAAGGAGAGATCTCCTCTCTCAAACCCGCGGCTCAATCTGGCACCCCTATCCAGAGCGCTGGTCTCTGCACGTATGATTGACCAACGGATACCCATTATCCTGCCACAAGGAGTTATGAACACGATCACACAGTCGAGAGTTCCCTCTATCGAGACGGCTCTACGCGTCTAAATGGTCTATGTTCTCTAAATAGTGCACCGACAAGCAACTGGACCCACAAACATGTGGGGTCTCACAGGTGCTCGTCTTCCTCCAAGAGCTGTTGGACAGGGGCAGATCCCCCTCCACACTCAAAGTGTACGTGGAAGACATTGCAGCATTCTCGGAGTCTGACGCGCAGCGCAGCCATTGCAGCATTTGCGGAGTTGACGCGCGGCCAGTCAATAGTAAGAAACGAGCTGGTCATCCGCTTCGGAGAGGAGCTAGAAGGATGAACCCTCTGCTGCCCTGTCGGTTCCTATCTAGGATCTTTCTTAGGGGCCCTGAAAACATATCCCTTCAAACCATTAGATTCTGTGGATCTAAAATATATCACTCAAAACCGTTTTTTTTTTTCTGATGGCACTGTCATCAGTCAAATGTATGGGGGACTTACACGCGCTCTCGGTTAGTGCTGCATGTCTCAAGTTTGGGCCAAATGACTCTAAAGTCAAGTCAAGTCACCTTTATTTATATAGTGCTTTTTAAAATACAGATTGTATCAAAGCAGCTTCACAGTGATAACATACTACATACATACAATACAACACATAATACAACACAGATCAATAATATTGTTGAATACTAAATGTCCCCAACTAAGCAAACCAAAAGCCAAGGCAACAGTGGCAAGGAACCAAAACTCCATTAGGTGACAGAATGGAGAAAAAAAAACCTACTTCCTTGTTCTGGTAAGAACTCAAGCTGCTGCGTTTTAAACTAGCTGAAGTTTGTTTAATAAGCGTGCAGGGCAACCGTCATCCTCAAACCATGGCATGGCTATGTTGCAAAGGTTATTTGCACTCCCTTCAGAGTGCAGGTCATTTCTTTATCAGCTCTGCCTGCATCTGATAGCGAAAGCGATATTAACCTCCTCTGCCCTGTCAGAGTGCTGAGGGTTTACATTGTGCGCTCTGCCCCTTCAGGCGTTCGGAGCAGCTTTTTGTTTTGTTTGGTGGGTGCACCAAAGGTCTCGCTGCCTCAAAACAGAGCCTGTCCAGATGGATAGTGGACACTATTGCAACTACTTACGCATAAAAAAGTCTGCAATTCCCTCTGGGCATTAGGTCATTTACATTTAGTCATTTAGCAGACGCTTTTATCCAAAGGGACTTACAGCTGAGGACTAAATCAAACAAGTCATCATGAAGAGGCAACAACAGGTCAAATTCCACTAGAGGCATGGCGTCATCATGGGCGTGGTCCAGCGGAATTTCTATTCATGACATCAGTATGGCGGCAGGCTGGGCCTCTCCGTCTACATTTGTGAAGTTTTATAACCTGGAAATTCCCGCCTTGCAGGCTAAACTCTTGTCAGTCTGATAATGTGTATGTTCTACCCGTGTCTGCAGCGTACAGGCTAATATCATGTGACTAAGCTCTCCTGATTGAGCTGCACTAATTGGCCGTTATGCCAGACCGGCTATGCTGCTTGGCATTTCCCATATGATGCTTATATACATGTTGTTGGCCCGCTATGCCACCTTTTTCCCACTTATCTTTGTTTCCGAGACTCCCAGGGACTCATGGAGTGGATGCTTAGCACACATGTCATTGACAAGGGGTTCCCGTAGAGTAAGCTAGCTTACGCAATATCAGAGAACTTCTCGCAAGAGAACGTACTCGGTTACCTAACGTAACCTTGATTCTCTCTAGAAGAGGGAACGAGTATTGTGTAACCTGCCGTGCTCGTGCCACAAACGACTTTCGCTTTAGTCAATGAAAACCAGAGAAGCAGCCTCCGAGCCGTGTTTTTATACGCTAAGCCACACCCATTCTGGTAGGCTGTGACACGTGGAGAGTGACGTCACGCCAGCCTCACTGGTAGGCTGCTGCAGTTGCCGCAGAGCAGCCAATGAGCACGCTAGATAGCCTTGTCTGCAAGCTGCTGCACTGCGTTGACAATAAATACAAAATTAAGGATAATGGGTAACACTTTATAATAACTGCATGCTATTAATCATTTGTTAAGCATGAGTAAACAAAAAAAGTTAATTCATCATTTATAAAGTATTAATAGATATTAATAAGCAGTTTATAAATACAGCTATAAATGTTTTTTTCTTGATTTATAAGCATATCTATAATGCGTTTAATAATTGTATTTTTATACTTTGTTACTGATCAATTAATAATTTCTAAATGAAGTATTACATTATTTACAAAACAATTATTTAAGAGTTGTCAGTCATTCATTAGATCACTTAGAAAGTGTAAATAAATGTACTAAATACAGGTAGGTAATAAATCATTTAGTAGTGGTCAGTTAACTATGTTTGTGAGCTCATCTAAAGTGAGGGCTGTTCATGCCTTGTAAAGCAATTATAAAGGAGATTTAAATGCGCATCAATCTTCTAAACAGTAAAATGTAACAAACACAACACAGTGATACAGAACAGAAATATTTACAGCCTTTTAATCTCCTTTATAAATGCTTTACAAGGCATGAATAGTCCTCACTTTAGATGAGCTCACAAACATAGTTAACTGACCACTACTAAATGCTTTTTAACTACCCAAATTAACCCTGAATTACAGCATTAATACATGTCAATAAAGCATTTATTAACACACTCAGTAACCATCACTATATGTCTGAATAATAAGATGTATGAATGTACATTTAAATAGTTTATTAATCATTTACTTACACGTTCTAAGTAATCTTATGTAAATCATTTACTTACACGTTCTAAGTAATCTCACTCTTAAATAACTGGTTTATAAAAAATGCAATTCTTCGTTTAGAAATGATACATTGATCATTAATAAAGGATAAAAATACAATTATTAAACAAATTATAGATATGCTTTTAAATCAAGAAGAAAGCATTTATATCTGTATTTATAAACTGTCTATTATTAATGTCTATTAATGCTTTATAAATGATGAATTAACTGTTTACTCATGCTTAACTAATGATTATTAGCGTGTAGTTATTATAAAGTGTTACCAGATAATGCTTTGGCATCATATCTCGAGAAAAGATGACTTTATAGACTTCTAGAGAGAACAGGGGTTAGGTAACTGAGAACGTTTTCCCTGATTCTGAAAAAATCTGATGTGAAGATGATGCTGAGCATAGAAGTCTTGGACCCCTAAATTTGTGCAAGGCTGCAGCCTTGTCTTTCCAATCACCAAAGATCCTCTGACTCCAACTGTTCTCTCTCATCAAGACAACATCAGCAAGTATCAAACTTAGTCTCATTATTTGATACATTAAGTATCCCTACCCCTTTTAAAGAAGAGTGTGTTAAAACTAAAGACTGATTGTTTGCTCAAAGCTGTTAATCTATGCTATAATCTATGCTAGCTTTCCTGTATTCTGCTTTCCATGCTTTCCAGCTCTCTTTCCATTGGTACACTGAATGCATGTATGTACTGTATGTGTGTGTATGTTAAATTAGTCTAAGTGTTTAGTCTAGTAAATAAAGTATTGTTCGTATCACACGTAAGTTGTCTGTGGTTTGTGCGTATTTACTGGAGTCTCTAATCTTGTAGATTTTGACTACATGCTCTGAGTAGTTCTGTACAGTAGTCCCTGCGCGGGACTGTTTTTTTTATCCCACTGCCACTGAATTTCTGAATTTCTGACCGGTTTCACTCCCTGCCGCAACCGCAAACATTTAGTTGCAGCTAAGAAATTGTGAAAAAAATAACACAAACATTACTAAACATTCAGAATAGACATAATATATTTCCTTTAACTAAAAGTAATGCTAGCACCACATATAACAAACATGACAATTTTTTTTTACTTATCAAACTTTATCAACTGTTAAAACAAAACAACACAACTAGTGGAGCCTAAAAACATATTTAAACATGCATAACAACACACAGACGCCTAAGACAGTTAGTAGTAATAGTTCACCCAAAAATGAAAATTAATTAATAATTTAGTCACTGTCATAATGCCTTATGCCCTTCTTTGTTTTGTGACCACAAAAAGATGGATTTTAAAATCAAGCTCGTCCATATAATGGCAGTGAATAGTGACCAGCATCAAGCTTTTTCAAAAAGACAAAAGTATCACAGAATGATACCATGCGACACGTGCCGTATATTCTGTGCTCTGGAGTGAAGGCTACCGTCATCTGAGGTTAATATTTCTGTTGTGTTTGACATAAGTTGTTATCGTGCTCACATCCATCTACTGTCATTCTATTACTGTCATCGGACAAACGCATCCAGGTATCCAGTCAGATGATATTTAACTCAGTGAAGATTGAAGAAAGTTCCTTGACACATTTTGGTGGGATTTCTAGGCATTGTAATTCATGTTGTGTATCTACTTAACAGATTATTAAAATAATGAATCACTTGGCCTAGCCAACTACAGATTGCAATGGAGAAACAGTTACTGATCGACTGTATGAACTTCATTTGTTGACTCCTTTCTGGTTACATGGCAAATAGTGGGACCAAGGGTATGTTGTATTTACAATTTAAAATACGCTGTATTTTTGACCACCCGCTGCAAAGATAAAAAACGCCCGCTCTTTTGGTGTCTATGGATACAAACCCCAGAAATGAACATTTCTTAGAACGTTCAGAGCGTTTGACTGAATGACAGAAATCTCCTATCCCATGACAGACAATAGCTATTTAACTAGATTGATGGAAAAATGCTCTTTTAGAAGGTACATTAAAGGGATAGTTTATTCAAAAATGACATCATTCACTCCCCTTAAATTTGCCACAAATGTGAATTACTTTCTTCTTCTGAACACAAAGAAGATATTTTAAAGAATGTCTGAAACCAAACAGTTGATAGACCCCATTAATTTCCATTGTATGCAAAAATACTATGAAAGTCAATGGGGTCCATGAATTGTTTGGTTTCCGCCAATCTTAAAAATATCTTCTTTTGTGTTCAGCAGAAGCAAGAAATTCAAACAGGTTTGGAACAATTGATGTAAATGATGGCAGAATTGTACTACAAAATGTGAATTTTTGGGTGAACTATCCATTTTAGCAAGATATAAGGAGTATACATTCCATGTTTGCCTCTCAAATTGTAGCATATTTATAGTTTATTTTCCAGCTAAAGCTAGATTGCTGATATATTTTTACTGACACAGCACAACGTACTGTTGCTCTCTTTGGCTGAGGTGGCAAAGTGTATTGGTAAGGTGTACTGCTGCCCTTTTATAATAAATACATTCCATTAAAGAAATACACAGTCATATTTCATTCTGGCTGCAATATGAAATGCCTATTAGAAATTCTAATCAAGTCACCTTCATTGATATAGCACTTTTACAATACAGAATAACAGATAAAATGTCCTGTAAAATGAATAGAAAAAGAGAAAATACTTTATTGCTGTTAAAACATCAAGAAGTCTTTGCTGAAAGGAAGCAATTATATTTAATATTGAGAGCATGTACGAAGAACGCAGCTCAATTTAATTTATTATATAAATGCTATCTTAGGATAATGTCCAAAGCAGTCTGAAGGGGAAAACCACTAGAGTTTGCAAGCCAGCCCACTTGAAGTATTATTCTGTCAGTATGTCTGAGTTTGTGTTATTCTGTGGTAAATATCTGCACCACAAGAATGTTGCAATGTATAGAATGCTAAGCTCTCTCTTCAGCATCAGTTACAGTAAAACGTCCGCTTCCATAAATGTTTTTCTTGTGTCTCACTAAGAAACATGTATGAGATGTTCAGAAAGTCATCATTTGACTAAGGCTTTATGAATGTGCTCTTCAAAGACACTCAAAAGGGTCATTCTGTCAGGACCACTTATCGTCAAATATGACTGACAATTGCATGTACAGTAAGGACTGGCGGTATGGTTCCGTTCTGGGCAAGAGCAGCCTAGCATGGATAAGAGCAGGGAGAGCAGCAATAACATAATTTGAGAATTAATTTATTCTTATTCAAGGTGAATCGGAATGCCTTCCTGACTAGGTGAGAGGATGAGCTGGGGATGGAGGAGGATAATTAGCTCTTGAGAAACGCAAGAGCTGCTGATAATACTGAGGGAGCTTATATATGTATACAACGATAGGCGTCGATATTCCTAGACGTGGATCAGCTGAGAGGCAGCTGATGCGAGCTTGACTAACATAACCTGCCAGAACTGACGCTACGCTTACTATCATGATTTATTGGTGCAAATTTAAAGTAGACAAATTATATGATGATAAATCTATGTTTTACCAGCAACTGCATTTAACCAAATCAAGGCTCATTTCCCAGACAAAATTAAAACTCTTCCCTTTAATGCCTTTTATGCATCATTAGTCATGTTTGTTCATTTTAAATCACTTGTTATTACTCCTGCACAAAACAAATAGCTGTTTGGGGAAAGCAGTTTCTTTGTTCAGAATCAGAAACTAAAAATTCATGAATTTAAATTGAACAGAGCTGCTTCTTTTCATTTTCTGCAGTCAGCAGATATATCAAACCGATGACTATGCAGAAAGTGCTGAGTATATTCTCAATGTTTAATCCCTTCTTTCAAAATCTCAAATGCCCTCCTGTGAGGGATGAGATGTCGACAAGTGTGCACTTATACTGCAACTAAGCTCTTCCGGATGTTTTCCTTATCCGTATTTAGATGCATGCCACAAATTTTCTTTCAAGACAAATAGACAAGCAGATTTTTCTTGGCAGATGATTACACAGGTAAAAATCCAATCCATTTACAGTGCCGTATATAAAGATTACAATCACAGAGACCTTGGGGTTTGTTATTTTTACATGGAGCAGCAGTATAATCACCTAGCAATCCATAACACCCTACAAATCACACAGCAACAGCCTAGAAAACGAAAACTATAGCAACGGCATCTGCAACATCTTGGCACTTTTTTCACTTTTGTCTTAATGGAATATGTTGGGTAAAATAAAAGTTAAACTCAATCAAAAGCATTTGTGACAATGTTGATTACAACAAATAGCATTTACACTTACTCCTCATGTTTTACACTAAAATCATAACACAATTTAGTTGAAATTTGGGAAAAAAAGGTTGTTTTTATAAAGTGTTACCAATAATTTGTGGCAATCAACAGTATGCCATAAGTGTTTGTAATGAACCCAGAATATTTATTTAAGGAAATATAAACATCTAATATTCCACATCATTATGATGTCATTTAGAAGTAAATCAGAAATTTTTGAAAACTGTCAAACCAGTGTTCCTTGCCGTCTCTTCAGCCCTGGGACTGGATGTTTGCCTTTACCATGCCATGTCCATGTGTCTGTGATTTAAATATGTGTCTGTACAGTGAGTGTGCACACATATGTTAAAGTGTGTTGTTTATTTAAAAGCTTTGTAGTTCTTTTATCTGCATGGGACATTAAGTGAACACTTTGAAGATCCCTTTTATAAGAACACAGTTACTTCAAAGCAACCTCGCTATGTTCCAGAGGCTGGAATATGATTATTATGTGGCCACAGAAAGCTGCTAAAGAAGTTTCAAACAACCACACAAATTCCTCCATATCTTTAGAAACTTTTGGCACAAAAGTTTACCTACTTTTCAGTTACAACAAACTTTCTCTGTATAGATACACTGCAATCAATAACTGACACTATCTATTTGCTAGTGTGTACGATATATTTGTCTATGTCAAGAATGTGTGTTTTCTTTGGTTGCAAGCTTTTGGGTTTCAGTTCTTCTAACTGCTCGAATATGTCCGAGGTTTCTCTGCTATGTAGACAACTGCGGATGTGTGTGTATGTGTGTGCGCGTGTGGTTGGCATGGTCTTTTCTCTCTCATCTCCATCTGGTCTCCATTAGGACTGGGAGTATAAAACTATTGCTCTAAGAGAGGGAGCTCCACAGAGCCTCTGATCTCTTTACACACTAACACGCTCTTGCAGCTATGGCCACAATGCTATGGGTCTGTCTGCTTTGTCTACAGGGTTTTCTGCTTACACATGCTCTGGACTGCATGGGCAGAAGTGCGGACTGTGCCGGCACACAGGTTACAGAGGTCAAGGTAAGGTCTGGTTTGAGATCTTGCATGGCTGAAGAATACAGTATGCTCCATTTGGGATGCATCATAGTTTGCTTAAAGTGCTTTTTAGAGGTACTACAGTTGAGTTTACTTGTGTCTTCACATTTATAAAAAAAACATTAATTACATATTAACAGCACATTACATCAAAATACAACTGTGCTTAAAGTTAATTTCGGGCTGAACTTAATATAAGAAACAAGACTTTGTAGTTTGAGGTCTACACTGGACTACAGTAAAAGCCTTGGAATGCTAACCCACAATTTTCCATTCCAGCTTGGTTTTGCGTCACAATGGCAAAGCAAGAGAATAGGGCAATTATACTGGCCATGAGACATTATGAGTATTTTTAGATATTGAAGGAGGTAGTAAAGACACTGACCAGATGTGTTTGAAGGGACAGAACCACAGACACAGATGTCATTTCACTCTTCGCTACTGTGGAGTCTGAAGAGCTGTGACTCAATAGTCTGTCATTCCAAAATACTCTGAAAATAACAAACGTCTCCAACTTTCCATGGCATTTCAATGCGCCAGAGCACTACTTGACTTTCCACTTACTAAGTTTTCCATTTCTTCTGTCTCATGTCCAGAGTTAACATACAGGCATGAATATACACACCTGTGTGTGAATTATCACACAAACACACATGTACTCTCTACGGTTGCACTTCAACTTCAATTTGGTTGGTTCAGATGAATTTCCATAGCTCAACAGTCCTTGGAAAACAGTGCTTTCTTTTTCTTGGCTTTCTGCACAGTAATTTCTAGGGAACTATGTGCTGCCACTCTGGCTGATTAATAAAAAATTAATCATCATAAACATGCCTAAATAGTTTTAAATGAATGCAGTTCATTTTAAGATATTGAGGTGGAAAGAAAGGGATGAAATGGAGTAGGAGTGCTGAGAGAGCTAAATCTTATTTAGTTTAGTCACTTAAAAGAAGTTTTGAATTTATGAACAAATACATAATTGAATAAAACTAAATTTGGTCATGAAGAAAAGTATTAATTACAAAGAATATACAGTATGTACACTGAGAAGTATTATATAGAGACCAATTATCAGAGCTTTGATCAATATTTGTTTAGTAATATACAGACTCCAGAGAAAGGAAATTAGACAGACCAACTGTCTAGCTCAAACGGTCACTATTGTGGATTGTTTTCTAAACAAACAATCTCTAAAGATTGCCATCTTTACAAAACCAGCCGTGGAGGCCAGACAAACACTAGTTTGAATCAATAAGTTGCTGTTAAAATAATTCATATCCCAATAATAATTCTCTTTCATGTCCTTTCATAGGTTGAAGAAGAGCCCTTCTCTTCTCTGGTGAGTCTGTGGCATACAGTTTAAGCGTTTGGTGTCAGTAAAATTAATGATTTGAAAAGTCTCTATGTTCATAAATTTATTTGATCAAAAATACAATAAAAACTGTAACATTATGAAACCTTATTACAATAAAAAAACGGTGTACTATTTTAATATATTTTAAAATGTAATTTATTCCTGTGGTGGCAAAGCATTCAACAATCATTATTCCAGTCTTCATTGTATTCTTCATTGTATTTGGTGCTCAAGAAATATTTATTATCATCAATGTTGAAAATATTTGTGCTCCTATTTAATATATAAAAATAAAATATTTAAAATATGTTCTTTAAATATTTAAATAAATATAAAATATTTTTGTAAAAACTGGGATGCAATTTTATTTATGGTTTGTTTTATGAATAGAAAGATTTTTAAAAAATAATAAACATTTATAATGTGACATTTTCTTTGATCACAAGGCAAAAATTTGCCAACATCTATTCTCTGTTCTCAGGTGAGGATGCGAAGACAAGCTCAACTCACTCAACGGCCTGGATCTTACTCAGTCAAAGGATCTCCAAACACACTCATCCAGGTAAGAAACACATACATGTAACAAGAGAAAATCATTTTGCACTCTCGGCAGAAACCGAGAAAGTTTATGTACTTTCTGTTCTGTACTTTAGGCCGATAGGTCGAGGCGACATTTGAATGCCAGTAGGAAGAAGCCCAACAGGTCTCGTATCGGCTCTTACTCACTTCTTTCCCACAACCACGCAACTAACCCACTACAGGTGCATATCCTTGACAGCCACAATAACATTTTAAATTATAAATTAGACTTAAAAACAATAATAGTGCAATTTATCAAAATGGTGCTATGATATTATGATCTACTACCATTGTACTGTATCATGGTACTGTACAAACGTTACAAATATGCAGTCACTTCAAATGGCTGAAAAAGAATAAACTCTGATGATCTCTGCGACAGGTTGTAAGTGTGCATAGACAGTTAGAGGATGTTACCCATCCAAAAGTGGCTGCATTAAAGGTGAGATCTCTCAAACATACACACATTTCTGACAATTCAGTGTCAAAGGGTATAAGTACAGCTCTTTCTCTATTTTAGACTTCGAAGAAGAGGTCCAGAAGAAGTGCACCCAAGAGAAAGAAGAATGTGAGGAATAATACATGCTCATGAGATGTTCTTTGAAGCACCAGACTCACACTTACTTCTGCTGGACTTCCTGTTAACTTTCTAACTCATTCAAATCTTTTTTTAAGAGATTATGTACTTAAAGAGAGTAGACTCTGTTGTGCAGATAATGTTATTGCTAATAATGACAGGATTTTGGACGGTCCCAGAATTCAGAATTAAACACACACACACACACACACACACACACAACAAAACTTCAATATGATTATATATGCAGCATACTACAGTAGCTTCAAAACCTGCAAAATACTTGTTTAAAAGAAAATTTATAGTTTAATTATATTTTGATAATAGGATTCTGAACAATGTTGTACTAAGTTATATAAGTCTATATACACTGCTTGAACTGATACAATATATCTAAAATCTTTTGTAGATTCCTGATTAAATTATCTTTCTTCATTGTGGATGGTCTGAACTACTTCACATAAAACCGATAATTTCAAACTTCAAAGGTTTAAATTAATATTTGGAGAAAAAATGCTAAATACCCTTTTATCATTACATAATGTTTAATATCTTAAAAGTACACTGACTGTCTGATTGCTGGGAAAGAATTTTCTCAATCTGGCAAGCTCTAATCTGATTGGCCGGCTTTGCCTTCTGTGAGTAGGGGTACACAGCTTATTTTATCAGATTTATAGCTTTAGATGTTTGTCAAACAGTGGTTTCCTACATAAGTGGGCGATTTTTGGCCAAGTCCACTGCAAAAGTAAAGCAGACTTGTCTGGTTATGCAAGACCAACAAAAAACCAGTATGCTTGCAGACTCTGCCGGAGCACTTTGGCAGAGAGATCGGCGATGCCCAATTAGAGAGAAAACACTCAGACTTCATCTACAGCAACAGACGGCCCATTTTTGTCTGTGTGCGCGCACATATGTCTATATAAGGTACCAAACTACCAGCCCATCTGTGCATAAGTCCTTCCAGTTCTGAAGGAGGGACTGAGAAAATGCACTAAGTAATCCATTTAGTGACATAGCACTAGGCCAACCGATATAACACACTCAAACACACAGACACACACACATTAGCACTTGGGCTTTTATAAACACACCAGGCATAAGGACAACTAAACAAAATCTGATTAGGTGGGATGGAAATTCAGTGAGGAAACCATGACAGAGACATGAAGAGTTGCAATATTTAACACACACATTCTTCACACCTGTCTGCTTAAGTCTGACGGACGTAGTGGATAGCCTGTGTGTAAGCAAGGAAGAGCGCAGTTAGTTAACAAAAACACTTTTATTGCTATGAACTGCATGTGCTCTATAATGTGCGGTATTCCCATTTCTCAATCAGGCACTTTTGATTATAGAAAAAAAAACATTAAAAAACATATTAGATAGATTAAATTCTAATAATATTTGATCTGCATTAAATTAAAAAGTAGTCACATTTCAGTTAAAGACACAACTTGAACTTTCAAACATTTTCTTTATATTGTGTATGTACTTGTGATATCCCATAATGATAAGAGTATGATTAATTGCTTATTTCTGTTAAGGTCACTTGGACCCTAATTGCTGTTTTTCCAAGATAGCGTTAAGTCATTTTTTAAACAAATAATTGAGTGGTTTATGTGTTTGGCTCATTTAAGGTGAATCAGAGTTTAGCTTGGGCTCGTCTCTGTTGGTCTCTGAGCTCCAGGAGAGCAATGGAGGACAAATGGACCTCATCAGGTCCGTCAGCTATGCGATAGAGTCCGTGCATAAGCATACCTATATAAACATATAACCACACAAAAAATATTTTAATACTATAGCACATCACTAAAAACTTCTAGTCATTCTCAAACAGCTATAAAATAGCTGTACGAAGGTTGATTGTTCATGGTATAAAATTATAATATTACAAATTGTAATCATTATCATAATCAATAAATAATAATTAAACTATTAACACTAGTATAATTGTTTTATTTACAATTATTATACATCACATTAATAATAATAATTGTAACATAAGTTAACTATTTTAGTTAACATCAACTAACAATGAATACACAATTTAATAAACAATGACAATGAATTAACTAGCATTAATATGTAATTTAAAAAACTATATAATACTATATAATAACTATATAATAAAAATATATAACCACTTTTAAATAACTTTTTACAGATTCAGATAACAAATATTACATAATTTAAGAAAAGTAATTAGATGTGGGGGAAAAAATTGATTGAATAAAAATTGAATACAGATGAATCCTTATTTAATCTACAAGTTATTCAGATCAAGAGCAGTGAATTATGTTCTTTTTCTTTTTTTTCTTTCAATAACATTAATGACACAGACAGCAGCTTGTTTTTTAGGCTGTGGTGTCACTTTAAGAGCTGAAGCAGATCTGACGCACAAAAATGGGCATTCTGACATAATTCATAATCTCACAAAAAAAAAACCTCAATTCGATACTGCATGCTGTTCTGAGAAGCGGCTTCTGTGCATGCGTTTTGAAAAATAATAATCGCAGATGTTCACAAAATAACATCTCTATATATTCCAAAACCTTGTCTTGATTATAGATATTAAGGTACTCTGATTCATATATTCATACTTAAATGGCACTGTATATACAGTTCACCACATGGTATTTTCTTCAAGACGAAAGCAATGTGATTTAATCGTACTTTATGGAAATTCCATGATATTTGAAATAATTTAGAAACTCATTTACCTCACCTACAAAAATTCCGCAAATGAAAATGTGATGTTCACATGTTTTCCGTAAACAATATTTTACTCACATTTCTGCAAGTGGGAAGTCATCAGACACACCTGCAGCACCGTAAACTTGAATGGCACAGTCCACCACCTTACTCGCCATCCTGCCTGCTGCCACCTTTATCATAGCAATCTAATAAAGAAGAAAAAAAATCCCACAAGGTCAAGATATTATGGGTGGCAAACAGATCTGTGTGTGTGCATGTGTCTGTTTTGCTTATGTCCTTACTTTGAGAGTGGTTTAATTAAAAAGTACCACACTGGGACCTTACAGGCACAGACATCTCCACAGGAACATGCAGTAAAAGCTAATAAGATTCCATCTCACTAACATAATCCTCAGATTTTTCATACAACTATAGATTTGTATGGATCTGGTATGCATCCAACAAGACATTTAATTTTGAATACACAGACATGAGAAGATAAATATAAAATCTAAATTATGTTCGCCCATCTGCTAGAGGACCAGGCCTCATTATTAACCAATGTGCAGAATTCAGAAACAGGCTGTATACAGTGATGTATCTACTTTTAAAACCTTCCCAGCAGGAGTAGTACTTAAGGTGTTTGGCTTTTCTCCGAACCCACAATATGAATCAAACATAAGGTGTTGGTTCAGGAAGGAGGAAACAGCAGGTAGGCTAACATTAACAGAATCGCTGCAAGAATATGCTTCATCTCTATTAGCTGAAGCCGGAATGCTGTGTTACCGTGACTACAGGCAGTGGGATATGGAGACCTACAGTTCTGGCTGAACCTGGAGAACACCAAGTTGAGCAAATGGCCCTGCCACAGCTGCAATGGAACGCATGGCAGACAGTGAAAAGTGTGTAAATGGAAGGAGTCGATGGCTGGAAGGGGAACTGAATTAAGACGTGTGTTTTTAGTATATGAGGATATTACCTTTGTACTACATAAACACCACCGTCTAGCAGCATTAAGCAGTCTGTGTGAATAAACATGTCAATTTCTTAATGGAAAAGTTAGTCTCTGACCCTGGCCAGTATTTAATTAATAGTTAATTAAATTTGTCAACTTTCTAGGCGGGCATTTACATAAGCACTTTCAAACGTTTTGATGTCTAAGTATGGAGTCCCGAAAGGGCCATGGTGATGACGGGAAAAATGAAACAAGAGAAAAAAATTATAGTTAATGGCTTTTGCGTTTCATGAACTTCCACTATATTTCAATGCTTTTTAAAATTTTCCCTGGGGAACACAATACTTTTCAGAGACAACACAACATTTATTTTTTGGTAAAGGAAATGAAAAAAAAAAACATTCATCGTTGTTCGATTGCTCCTGGAGTTGTTAGCACACACTAGTAATTCGCTAGCCTGTTCAGCGTGCCATCCATGCACTCTTTATTTATTTCGCTTGAGATATTTACAAATCCATCAACCAACTGTGGTGAGTATTAGTTAGTCAAACAAACATGGTGAGTTATGTCATCATCTCCTCTTATTATCACTTGCACTTCATGTAAAGTATATCATAGCCTTCTCTGTCAGCACAGGATTTACATGTGATAAATCCAACTTTTCATTTTACCATTTACCATTTAAATGCAGGGAGATAGTCGGGCTGAAGGAGAAGATTTCAGAACTAGAGACACGCATCCAAACTTTAATTGAGGCTAATTGTAAGAGTGCAAGGGCTTTAGATACTGCTTTGGAAGGGACTAGCTTAGTGAACACTGTACATTGTTCGGCTGAAGTAGACTAATACTGTGTTTGACCCCCTTTCGCCTACAGAACTACCTTAATTCTATGTGGCATTGATTCAACAAGGTACTGAAAGCATTCTTTAGAAATGTTGGCCCATATTGATAGGATAGCATCTTGCAGTTGATGGAGATTTGTGGGATGCACATCCAGGGCATGAAGCTCCCGTTCCACCACATCCCAAAGATGCTCTATTGGGTTGAGATCTGGTGACTGTGGGGGCCATTTTAGTACAGTGAACTCATTGTCATGTTCAAGAAACCAATTTGAAATAATTCGAGCTTTGTGACATGGCGCATTATCCTGCTGGAAGTAGCCATCGGAGGATGGGTACATGGTGGCCATAAAGGGATGGGCATGGCCTAAAGTGTGCCAAGAAACATCCCCCACACCATTACACCACCACCAGCAGCCTGCACAGTGGTAACAAGGCATGATGGATCCATGTTCTCATTCTGTTTACGCCAAATTCTGACTATACCATCTGAATGTCTCAACAGAAATCGAGACTCATCAAACCAGGCAACATTTTTCCAGTCTTCCACTGTCCAATTTTGGTGAGCTCTTGCAAATTGTAGCCTCTTTTTCCTATTTGTAGTGGAGATGAGTGGTACCCGGTGGGGTCTTCTGCGGGTGTAGCCCATCCGCCTCAAGGATGTGCATGTTGTGGCTTCACAAATGCTTTGTTGCATACCTCGGTTGTAATGAGTGGTAATTTGAGTCAAAGTTGCAGCTTGAATCAGTCAGCCTATTCTCCTCTGACCTCTAGTATCAACAAGGCATTTTCGCCCACAGGACTGCCGCATACTGGATGTTTTTCTCTTTTCACACTATTCTTTGTAAACCCTAGAAATGGTTGTGAGTGAAAATCCCAATAACTGAGCAGATTGTGAAATACTCAGACTGGCCCGTCTGGCACTAACAACCATGCCAAGCTCAAAATTGCTTAAATCACCTTTCTTTCCCATTCAGACATTCACTTTGGAGTTCAGGAGGTCTTGACCAGGACCACACCCCTAAATGCACTGAAGCAACTGCCATATGATAGGCTGATTAGAAAATTGCAATAATGAGAAATTGAACAGGTGTTCTTAATAATCCTTTAATGAGTGTGTGTGTGTGTGTGTGTATATATATATATATATATATATATATAGAGAGAGAGAGAGTATATATATATATATATATATATATATACATAATTCTTTTGAAGTGTTGGTGCGTAATGTATCAATATCTAGTGTAAATGATAAATCACGTTTGAGATTTTTGCTGGCTACTGTATACAGGCCACCAGGGCATTATATAGACTTATCAAAGAATTTGCTGACTTTCTATCAGAGTTAGTACTGGCTGAGGAGTGAGGATAAAGTCCTAATTGTTGGTGATTTTAGTATACATGTAGATAATGAAAAAGACGCATTGGGATTGAAATTTTAAGACTCTTTAACTCTATTGGAGTTGGACAATACGTGTCAGGACCTACTAATTTTCGTAATCATACAATGATTTCTGCACATCTACCATCATCTATTTGAGTTTCAGTTCATGCATTAATTGGGAGTGACTGAGATGTTTAAAAGCATGAGAGACAGACAGATAGAAAAGAGTGAGACAGACTTAAGTCAATTTAAATATTTCAAGTGCAGAAAATGTACCATCATGTCAAAGAAAGAAAAAAAGAATGACTTTACCTGTTGTCTTGCAGCCTTGTTGCCCTGTGTGTCCAGTGTGTGAGCAGCATGTAATGTTAACAGACGAAGTCTGTGCAATGGCGATTCAACACTCTGCTATCCAATGAGCAATCACCTCCTAGAACCAGAAACAAACACTGAACAATAACACTGAATATATTACACACATTAAACCAAAAAAAAAAAAAAAAAAAATATACAGGATTGATGCATGAATAAAAAATGCACCAGCTGATGTCAAAATCTCATCCACTGGGTGTCAGTAATGAGCAGTTTGCTATGAGGTGAGGCCAGCCAGAGGTCAATCACAGCAGATTCCAAAAGATTCCTCTGGCAAGCATCTTGCATAATTGAGGTCTAAGACTCTCAGTGCACAATGATATTTAAACAGAAGACTCTTCCATTCCATGGTCTATTAGGTAATCCTGACAGACATAAAATAACTTTCTCTACAACAGGATACCCTTGTGAAAAAAGCACACCGTAGCATACTTTTATAAAATGTGCATTTTACAAAAATAATATACTTAATTGGTCATATTTGCTTATAAAATACTTATTTGCGAACTGGATGTTTTGGGATATTTAGCTGCATTTAAACTGTAATCAAACTTTTACAGTTGTTAACATTTCTTTTATATGGAACTTGCACTTTTCCTGTACATTTTTAAATGTAAAGCATTTACATTATATGACAATATGACATTACATAATATCACAAGTGTTTAATGTAAACTAAAACACAATTAATGAACAGTATTTAAATTATTTTAATTATACATTTGTAATGATGAAGCTGCAATTTAGTATATTTAAAATACACAAATTAAACAATGTGTGGACGGACTGATTAATTCATTTTACATTTTAACAAGAGTATAACTGAAATTGTGATATTTGGCCCAAGTAGTAACCATGTGGCCCCAGACACATAATTGGGTTCCTTACTTACGTACGTTAAATACGTTAAAAACAACGGATAAATTCTGTGGTTAAAGCCCGTTTTTATGAGTTAAGGCTCTTATCTAAAGTGAAACCTTTTTTTTGTCATTTAAAGACTTTGAAAGAGTTATACATGTTTTCACCCCCTCTCGATTGGGCTATTGTACTGCCCACTATGCTGCTGTCAGCCAGGCATCTCTCTCCTGCCTGCCGTTTGGTGCAGAACGCTGGAGCTAGACTATTAAAAGGGTTACGTAAACATGATCACAATTCTCCTATACTGGCCTCCATTCACTGGCTTCCAGTACGTTTAAGGATTGATTTAAATATTGTACTGTTTTCTTATAAATCCTTAAATGGTCTAGCCTCCAACCTACTTTTTTTGACCTTATACCAAAACATGATCTATCAAGGTCGCTTAGGTCGGCAGACTAGATGCACTTGGCTGTCCCTATATTAAAGCCCCGTGGCTTAAAAATAGGGAGATCGGGCCTTTTCAGTTGCGGCCCTCAGTTTGAGAGGTGTGTGTTTTCGTCTTCTTGTAGTCATTTTATTTTTGTTGTTTTTTTATGACTTTGGATGTATAGCACTTTGGTCAACTTCTGTTGTTTTAAATATGCTCTAAAAATGAACTTGAATTTGACTTTGAATGAAAGAATGAACATTCATTCATTCATTTGTCTAATGATAATGTTGGGCTGTGCTTTATAGAGTCTAATCTACAACATATCCAAAGTAGTAGGCCTGTCACAATAACAAATCTTGCTGGACGATAAATTCTCCAAGAAATTATTGCGATAAACGATAATATTGCCATTCTGAGACCATTTACATCTAAAATAATGACAATGGCATAATAATGCAGGTACACCTTCTCAAAGGTGCACTTTTATTTCTAAAGACTGTTTAATTCTGAAAATGGAAAACACTTTAAATTTCCACAATAAATGAAAACAACCAAAAAAAAAACAGACCTTACCCTATGACAAATTATTTTTTATTAAAGCATTAACACAAACCACTGTTAATTTAACATAAAAGCAAGCAGGCTACTGCGTGAATGGTCTGGCATGAATGCGTGCAAAGTGTGCTCCCTTAATTATTCCTAAAAAGCTAAGAGTTCATCGTGATTTCACACATCTCTGTTATATCAATGAAGCTGACTGCACAATCAATCTTTCATAAAATCCACACTTTGGGTGTTATAATCAGAGGATTTGCCATCATACAGAATTCAGAACTGAACAAAAAGTCAGTTTTGAGCGTTGAGGGGAATCCATCGTAAATGCTTCTGATTGGCCATTTCGTTCAAGAAATCAACACATTTGTTAGTGATTGGCTACATCGCTAGACGCTGCAAACATGTTATGAATAGAAACTCTGGGTCTGCAAATCATTTCCATTTTGTTTTAGTTGTTCTTGTTGCTTTTCTGCAACAGATGAATAAAAATATATTACAGGTTTTTATATGTTTTATTCATAGATATTTCTAGTTTGTGGGAGTCCCGTGAATCATTTTATTATCTAATGCCGCGCTGCACTCTATTGCGTTGGGAGTGCACGTCTCTACTAGATAAAGAGCCCAAGGATAGTGTCGGGCTGGTTCAGGTGTCTGACCTCGGGTGTGGTCCCTGAAATCCTAAAACATGCAGTAGTTCAACCTCTTATTAAAAAACCTGCGCTAGATCCGTCTGTTTTTACTAATTTCAGGCCTATTTCCAAATTGCCCTTCCTTTCGAAAATCCTGGAGAAGATTGTGTATAGTCAATTACTGGCATTTTTGAACGAACATAGTATACTTGAGGTTTTCCAGTCCAGTTTTAAAACCTTGCACAGTACTGAAACCGCACTTTTAAGAGTTTTTAATGATATCTTTTTAGCGACTGACTCTGGCGACTGTGTTATCCTTGTGCTTTTAGATTTAACTGCTGCATTTGACACAGTGGATCATGAAATATTGATTTCACATTTAAGGCAGCTGGTGGGCATTAGTGGCATAGCACTGGAGTGGTTTAGGTCATACTTAGCGGATCGAACTTTTTGTGTTAGTGTAGGTGAATATGTTTCCTCCTCTGCTCCTCTCCTGTGTGGGGTCCCACAGGGCTCTGTCCTTGGTCCTCTACTTTTCTCTTTGTATTTGCTTCCACTTGGTTCCATACTTAGGAAGTATGGCATTTCATTCCACTGTTATGCAGATGACAGTCAGATTTATGTACCTCTTAAAAAGAAAAATGATAACTCTGTTGGACATCTACTCAATTGCCTCAAAGACATAAAAGCCTGGATGGCCTTGAACTTTTTAAATTTGAATGATGAAAAAACAGAGGTGATGGTTTTTGGAGGCACCACTGGGACCCCACCTATAGATCTGGGCTCTTTGGCTCCCTACATTAAACCTTGCATTTCAAACCTTGGTGTTAAAGTGGACCATGAGCTTAAGTTTGACTGTCAAATTAAAGCTGTTGTCAAATCAAGCTTCTTTCATTTGAGGCAGCTGGCCAAAATAAAGCCAATTTTGTCAAGACAACATTTTGAAACTGCAATCCACGCCTTTGTAACTACGCGGCTGGACTACTGTAATTCACTATATGTGGGGGTTAATGGGTCCTCCATCACCCGTCTCCAGATGATACAGAACACAGCAGCACGTCTTTTAACGGGCACACGTAAACGGGAGCACATTTCCCCGATTTTAGCTTCACTACACTGGCTGCCTATTCAATTTAGGATCCATTTTAAAATTCTGTTATTTGCTTTTAAATCATTAAATGGCCTTGCCCCGCCATACCTCTCTGAGCTTCTTCACTCGTATAAACCCGTCCGCGCTCTCAGGTCAGATGATCAGCTGCTCCTGACTGTGCCTAAAACTAAGCGTAAGCTCAGAGGGGACCGTGCCTTTGCTGTGTCTGCCCCGAAACTGTGGAATGATCTGCCTTTGCATGTTAAACAGGCCTCTTCTTTACCTGTTTTTAAAAAACTTCTTAAAACCCATCTTTTCTCTTTGGCTTTTGACACCTAGCAAGTTGTCGACTCCATGAATTTTTTGTTATTAATGATGAATGTAGGGTTTTTAATTGTATGTATGTTTATGTTTTCTGTACAGCACTTTGGTCAACTTAGGTTGTTGTAAAGTGCTAAACAGATAAAGTTGGTATGGTATAGGTCAAGCTAGAGCTTGGGCAGAGCTAGAGCTCTAGTTCACGCTAAGGAACTGAGAGTTGTCATCCAGTCTCTTTGGTAGAGAGAGAGAGAGAGAGAAAGAGAGAGAGAGAGAGAGACAGAGAGAGAGAGAGAGAGACGAGGAAAGCAAACAAGCATGCAAATGGACATTATCGAGCTCTTTTTTATTATTGTGCGATTAATTGATTTATTGACTATTGTGACAGGCCTACAAAGTAGTATAATTAACAAACAAAAACAACAGACTTTAAGTCAATCACATACGTACATGTTGGTACAGTCTCTTTCCAAAGGCTTGTCTATGAGCTGCACGTTGGCATAGCAGTTCCAGTGCCCACTCTGCGAGCCCCACAGCCCTCATGCAATGATGAAGTCTACCTGGTCCCAGCCGTCCCTGAGCTATTTCAAAGCCCCGACCCTCACCTGCAAACAAACAATCAGAGACAAACAACGTATCTAATCAATGAATCAATTGGCAACCATACATTAATCAGACAGCTCCACAAATAGTAATGCAAAATTATATTATATATCAAGCGTAAATCTGTGCGTGGCAAATTGAGTCATTTTATAACCAGCCTTGGGTATAAAAAATAGGTTAAAACAAAACAGTGAATACCTACAAGGCAAGTTCGTTTTGTTAAGTGCTTCCATATCTATTACGGTTTAATAAATTAATTCCAATAAAGCTTATTTTATCCCTGTGAGTAAGTGCCCAGGGCACTGAAGTTATTGTTTTTGTGGGCTCATTAATCTGCAAGAACACTACACAAACATACTCACACTCACACACACACACACACACACACACACACACACACACACACACACACACACACACACACACACACACACACACACACACACACACACACACACACACACACACACACACACACACACACACACACACACACACACACACACACACACACACACACACACACACAGTGTAGGTGCATACAGCATGTGCACAGACAAACATACACGCACTCTGATGAATGAATCTCACCAAGAAGAATGCTGGAAGCAGGAACCCTCACATTGTCAAAGTGGATCTCAAAATGACCACCATGGATCGCATCTACAGAGACAATAGTTCATTGTATAGTAAAAGCAAGGGAACCCTCTTTAAACTGTGTCATCACATATACTGAAAAGATATGGTGGAAAGACAGATATGGAAGAACAGACAGAATCAAACAGAGGATGCTGAGAGGGAGATTGGTGTGATAAGGAAGTGGAGCGGTAGTGAGAGATGAAGCTTTAAAGCACAGAGAAGAAAAAAAGATGAGATGAAGATCTGATAAGCTTCATGTGGCACTGTAGATTGTGTGAGTCAAAACTCACCGTCCTGTCCAAAAACAGTAAGCGGCCTTATCTTCTTCACTCCTGGAGTGTTCAGAGGGACCAGGATCATGGTGTGCAGACCATGCCTGAAAAAACATTTGCATATTTACACACAGACACACGCACACATGTGCACGCACACACACACACACACACACACACACACACACACACACACACACACACACACACACACACACACACACACACACACACACACACACACACACACACACACACACACACACACACACACACACACAAATCCTGAATGAACAGAAAGTCACACTTTACAATGACCATGTTACACATATCCCTTATCTTCACTATTTATCTTAATTCATCTTAATAAAATTATTCATCGTAATTATAAATATTATTCATACTTATACATTTATAGAAGTTCACATCCACTGATTGACAGTACAATACTGCAGCATGATTAACCAATAGTGGAGGTTGAGTGTTGCAAAGCAGCTCTTAAGGTATCCTAAGTATTGTTACCATGTTGACATGTGGTTGCGATGGTGCTTTTGTCAAATAAAAATCCACAATGAAGACTTTATGATATTCTGGCATCTAGATATGGGTCATCCATCTTTAATGCGAGTCCTGGATGTTTCCATAACATTGTACATTAAACCCTTTGTTTTAAAAACATCAAGGGGAACTTGATTTCTTAGGATATGACCTCTTTAATCTTTAGTCCATTGGATGTGTCTGCTGTAAGAGATATTTATGAGATATGAGGGTGGAACAGTTTTAGCTTCATACTACTTGGGATCCAAATGAAATACAGATTAGAGAAAACTCCACCCGCTTTCTCTTTTCAGCAGCCAAGGGTGCTATTCACTGCAGGGGAGAAAGAATGCACTGCTAGACAGACAGAAGACATGAAAGAGATGATTCGAAAAAAAAAAAAAGAAAAAAAAACAACAGCACAAAAGACATGGAGGAGAGAAAAGCAGAAAACTAAAGTAGATTCAGAGCAAGATTAGAGTGATCGCATGCATGATAGCAAGGTCATAAAAAAAGAATCAAAACATGCATTATATATATATATATATATATATACTGTATATATATATATATATATATATATACACTCACCGGCCACTTTATTAGGTACACCTGTCCAACTGCTCGTTAACACTTAATTTCTAAGCAGCCAATCACATGGCGGCAACTCAGTGCATTTAGGCATGTAGACATGGTCAAGACAATCTCCTGCAGTTCAAACCGAGCATCAGTATGGGGAAGAAAGGTGATTTGAGTGACTTTGAACGTGGCATGATTGTTGGTGCCAGAAGGGCTGGTCTGAGTATTTCAGAAACTGCTAATCTACTGGGATTTTCATGCACAACCATCTCTAGGGTTTACAGAGAATGGTCCGAAAAAGAAAAAAACATCCAGTGAGCGGCAGTTCTGTGGGCGGAAATGCCTTGTTGATGCCAGAGGTCAGAGGAGAATGGCCAGACTGGTTCGAGCTGATAGAAGGGCAACAGTGACTCAAATAACCACCCGTTACAACCAAGGTGGGCAGAAGAGCATCTCTGAACGCACAGTACGTCGAACTTTGAGGCAGATGGGCTACAGCAGCAGAAGACCACACCGGGTGCCACTCCTTTCAGCTAAGAACAGGAAACTGAGGCTACAATTTGCACAAGCTCATCGAAATTGGACAATAGAAGATTGGAAAGACGTTGCCTGGTCTGATGAGTCTCGATTTCTGCTGCGACATTCGGATGGTAGGGTCAGAATTTGGCGTCTACAACATGAAAGCATGGATCCATCCTGCCTTGTATCAACGGTTCAGGCTGGTGGTGGTGGTGCCATGGTGTGGGGAATATTTTCATTGGTACTCTTTGGGCCTCTGGTACCAATTGAGCATCGTTGCAACGCCACAGCCTACCTGAGCATTGTTGCTGACCATGTCCATCCCTTTATGACCACAATGTACCCAACTTCTGATGGCTACTTTCAGCAGGATAATGCGCCATGTCATAAAGCTGGAATCATCTCAGACTGGTTTCTCTGAACATGACAATGAGTTCGCTGTACTCAAATGCCCTCCACAGTCACCAGATCTCAATCCAATAGAGCATCTTTGGGATGTGGTGGAACGGGAGATTCGCATCATGGATGTGCAGCCGACAAATCTGCGGCAACTGTGTGATGCCATCATGTCAATATGGACCAAACTCCCTGAGGAATGCTTCCAGCACCTTGTTGAATCTATGCCACGAAGAATTGAGGCAGTTCTGAAGGCAAAAGTGGGTTCAACCCGTTACTAGCATGGGGTACCTAATAAAGTGGCCGGTGAGTGTATATATATATATATATATATACATATAGCATAGCGTCTTAATCCATTTTGAGTTAGTTCAGTGATGGATCATTTTTGTTATAAAGTCATTAATTTGGCTCATTTTCTCATTTATATATATATATCTAAAGGATTATGAGGAACACCATACTAATAGTGTGTTTGACCCCCTTTCGCCTGAAAGCATTCTTTAGAAATGTTGACCCATATTGATAGGAAAGCATCTTGTAGTTGATCACATCCAGGGCATGAAGCTCCCGCTTCCACCACAACCCAAAGATGCTCTATTGGGTTGAGATCTGATGACAGTGGGGGCCATTTTAGTACAGTGAACTCATTGTCATATTCAAGGTATATGTTCAAGGTACATGGTGGCCATAAAGGGATGGTCATGGTCAGAAAACAATGCTCAGGTATGCTGTGGCATTTAAACGATGCCCAATTGGCACTAAGGGGCCTGAAAGTGTGCCAAGAAAAATCCCCCACACCATTACACCACCACCACCAGCCTGCACAGTGGTAACAAGGCATGATGGATCCATGTTCTCATTCTGTTTACGCCAAATTCTTACTCTACCATCTGATTGTCTCAACAGAAATCGGAACTCATTAGACCAGGCAACATTTTTCCAGTCTTCAACTCTCTAATTTTGGTGAGCTTTTGCAAATTGTAGCTCTTTTTCCTATTTGTAGAGAGAGATGAGTGGTACCCTGTGGGGTCCGCCTCAAGGCTGTATGTACATCATCAGTGTCTGCATTGGTGAAAGCATTAGAGAGAGCAGAAACTGCATTACACTGCACAATGAAGCTCTTACTGTACGTACATCGATTGTGTCCTTGCATTGAATGAAAGCATTAGAGAAAGTGCAGAAACTGCATTGCAATAAGATCTTCATTCTCGCAATTAACAGACTTACATCTGCTGCTCAATGCTCATCACAAGCAACATTTTATGTGATGGGAATCTAAATACTTCAAAAAGCTTGTCACGATTTGGCAATCTTGATAGCTGTAATAGTAAAATTGTATAATAGCTGTAGTAAAAGTATTCGAGAGAGTTTCAAAAGTAATATGTAGCTCTCTTCATATGCAAGCATGTCAGCCAATCACAGCAGTGGGTGGCTAACACTGAATCCCACAGCAGACATGCCCCTTCAAACAGAGCATTCAAAGCAGAGGCTAAAATCAAGCTAGGAAAAATGCCTTTTATATTCTAAATTATGACTATTTTGATATAAAAAACATACTAACGTTACAAAAAACTTTATAAAATAATAAAATAACCACGTCCAGGGGACCTTTAACTAATAAACATGAATTAACTGTTTTGTTGTTATAATCTACTACACACTAAAGTTTGGCATCAGTGAGATATTTATTTTAAAGAAAAAGTTTATTCAGCAAGGATGCATTAAATTGATTAAAAACAATTCTATTTTTAAATAAATGCTTTTCTTTAGAAAGAGAAAAAACTTTTTTCACTGTTTCCACAATAATATTAAGGCAGAACAACTGTTTTCAAAGACAAAGAGAGAAGACGGAGAAGAAAAAGAAAGAAAATTGGTTCTAAAGCACCAAATCAGCATATTACAAGGATCATGTGACACTGGAGTAACTGCTGCTGAAAAATTCAGCTTTGCCATAAAAATATATAAATTACATTTTCATATATATATATATAATATATATATATATATATATATATATATATATATATATATATATATATATATATATATATATATATGTATATATATATATATACATACATACATACATATACAGCTATGGAAAAAATTAAGAGACCACTGCCAAATCAGCAGTTGCTCTGGATTTTATTATTTATATTATAAATAATAAATCCAGAGCAACTGCTGATTTGGCAGTGGCGTCTTAATTTTTTCCATAGCTTGTATATATATATATATATATATATATGGGAACTGCCCTCAGAGGTCTGGTGCCATTGGCATCAGGAACTCCTTTGCTGAATCCTTCCTAGATATAAAGACGATTCCTCAGATCTGTATTTCCCAGAGGACTTCAGCTAGAGACTACTAAAGGAACAATCCTCTCAAGACTCAGTCTCTAGCATAACTCAAGTAGCCAATCCAATACCTAAAAACAGATGACAAGGATCCCAGGGCGCATGGACAAAATGGGACCTTCCCAAGCGCAAGATCTCCTGGCAAGAGTTGTGGTGGCTGGAGCCCTACCGAATTTCCTTCCTTCTGCGATCTGTCTATGACACCCTCCCTTCGCCAGCACACTTACATGTATGGGGGCTGAGGGAAGATCCTAACTGCAAGTTATGCGGGCAAAAGGGAACATTGGCAGATATACTATCAGGATGCAAAACAGCTCTCACTCAGGGCCGTTCATAGGTGGCGTCATGACAAAGTGTTACTGTCCCTTGCTGACATACTGGAGCAGGAGAGATGCAGGAAAAGGCCTGCCGGTATGGGCTTGAAGAGGCGATCACCTTCATCAAGGAGGGGAGAAAGGCCTGTTTTAACCAAACCATCAAAACCCAATCTCCTTCAAAAGCGCCAGGCCCTGGGAGATGAGGGTGGATGTGGGAAAAAGGCTGCAATTCCAGGGGTGGTGCTCACAGCCCTCCGTCCAGACATTGTCTTGTGGTCAACAGAGGGCAAGAAAATAATTCTAGTTGAGCTGACGGTGCCTTGGGAGGAGGGATGTGAGGTTGCCCATGAGAAGGAAGGCCTTGAAGTATCAGTCCCTTCTTCAGGACTGCAAGGACAAGGGATGGCAGGCCTGGTTGTTCCCAGTGGAGGTTGGCTGCAGAGGTTTCCCTGCTAAATCAACCTGGCCGGTTCCTATCTAGCTCTGGCCATGGACGAAAGAAGGAAAAAACAAGCAGTGTAGTCAGATGGGGGAGGAGGCAGAACGTGCCCCTGCTGGATATGGAACAGGAGGGAGGGAGGAAAGCTGGAAGCCAGGAGCAGATGGGCAGTGACTTGGCCATCCACTGCCTGGCCCACCAAGTGGAGAGGTGTTGGTGGTCGAGGGTCCGAACACCCCAGTGAAGGTTGTGTACCACCTGACGACATCTGCTCCTGGCAGAAGGCTACAGTTACCCACAAGGTAACTGAAGAAAGCACCCACTAGGTGTATGTCACAAGTGGAATCTGAGACTAGAACTTGCTGGAGAGAGCTGTGCTCCGAAACATACAAGGTGTACGGTTGGGACGAAAGGGAGCTGGGTACTCGATAATGAAGGTGTAATCCATTTCCTCCTTGGATTTCAGTATCTAATTCCTCAGAATTAACTGCAGCCAGAGATCAACCAGAACTGATAGGCTAAATCAAGAAGAAGCTGCTGGCAGCTTCTCCAAAGACACTCTGAAGAAACCTACCTGCTACCTTAAAAAAAACAACTGTGCAACTGTACCTAGTACAAAAGCTGTTTTAAACCCTCTGGGGTTGCGTAGAACGTGCCCTTACCAGCTCACTTTAGTTTCTTATAAGTGCAAAAGAGACTCAAAATACTCTGCTGATTTTGACTCACATATAAGTGTTATACATCTATTCTATCCTGTTAAGTGTCTAATTTTTTTTGTGTATACAATAAAAACAAAGTGTCACAGAGACACGAAAGATTTCTCTTTATGAAGCTGAAATTCTCTTCTTTTTAAATGAAGTAATTTATATTAAAAAACAATTATTCTCTGTTTATGTAATCTGTATGAAAAGAGAGATGTTGGTTTTTTTTCTTTCAGCTAATTATAGCGTACTGACGTGTTAATGTGACCACGCCCACTGAGACACGTGCTATTCAAAAACGGCTGTTGTCAGACTCCGGTTCAGAAGATACAAATGTGAATATGAAAATACTAACATGCTTAAGACTTTTACATAGTACTGTGTGTCAATTTGAAAAGTAATTTACCAAGGTATTTATTGTTATTTTACCATACAAATCTGACTACATTTTAAACATTAAATAAACAGCCTAATAAATGCCTATTTGTGTTGATTTATTTGTCTTTTTTAAGTAGATTAAATTAGTTCAATTGTTGACAAATAGATAATTTACTATTTTAGTGGATATCCTAAAATATTCATATCTGAACATTAAGATTCAGTTTTCACTTTATTTTAATGGTCCCTTTAACACATTCTGTTGACTTTAAGTAAAGTTGCATCCGACCTACATATCTACTGAACTCTCATCAGAGTGTTAGTAGACAGGTAGGGTTAGAGTAAGTTGACATTAGAGTAGTTGCAAAGCCACTGTTAAGGTAAAGTAAGATGTCTGTTAGGGGACCAACACAATAAAGTGTTAGCAGATATTAAGCAGACAGTCTACTAATACTCAAATGAGAGTTAGTTGAAACTAACAGTAGTTAATACTAATTGTTAGTAGAATGTTAAAATGGACCATCAAAATAAAGTGTTACCAAAAACTGTAATATTAATATACGAGAGTACATTTTTAAATTCTCTGCAGTAAAATGGTATCAAAGTCTATAGTCAGCTCATTGAAAGAATGCAGGCAAAGCAGATCTCAGAGCTGGCCACAGGACCTCATGCCAGAATATGTGTGTGTGTGAAAGATTTGCCAACGTAAGCAATATTTATTTATTTTTATTTCAAAAGAAGTTGTGTGAGGGAATTTGCCCAGCCTGCCCAACAAAATTCAGGTCAAAAAAGTGACCAAAGTTACTTTAATGTCAAATATTTAACCTGGCTACAATGCTGATAGAATTTGTTGCTTTGTGTTTCAGAGTTCCAGTACCTGTCACTATTTGAGTCCAGTGACTTGCTCCTGCACATGACTATGGCAATCTCACACTTTGGGTTACCAGCACCTAGTAAAAAATAAATAAATAAAAAACACACACACACACACACAAAGAATTTAACTTGCCGCATTGTTGTTTGTGTTTTTAATATATATATATATATATATATATATATATATACACACACACACACATATATATATATATATATATATATATATATATAGTATGTATATATACCATTTCCCACTAATTCACTTGTGCATTTTGGTTTTGTTGTGAGATTTAATGTCTGGTTGGATTTTAATTTCAAACAGTCTGAATATGATATAATATAAATATACAAATAAGATAGGAATCAAAAAGCCTTTCTATGTATTTATATAGGAAGCTATAGGCAGCCTACAGGCCGTTAAAAGGGTTAGTTCACCCAAAAATGAAAATTCTGTTCAGTATTAACTCACCTCATGTTGTTTCCAAACCTCTGTGTGTTTATTTGTTCTGCTGAACACAAAGGAGGGATTTTTGGAAGAAGGTTTTAATCAAACAGATCTCAATCCCCATTGACTACCATAGTAAGAAAATACATACTATGGTAGTCAATGGGGAATGTGAGATTCTGTTCGATTAGAACATTCTTCACAAATATCCTCCTTTGTGTTCAGCAGAACACAAACACATAGAGGTTTGGAACAACATGAGGGTGAGTTAATACTGACAGAATTTTCATTTTTGGGTAAACTGTAACCCTTTAAGGACAACACACACATTTATATATTTTTAAAGCCACTGAATGGCGGTCTTCTCTCAATTGATGTTTTTTTTTTTTTGCTTGCAGCCTGCACTCTATTTTGATGTGAAATGTTGCATTTATTGAAAAAAATATATATATATATATATATATATATATATATATATATATATATATATATATATATATATATATATTATAATTATATATATAATTATTAATTATATTAATTCTTATGGGAAAAAAATAGTGCATAAAATTATATAATTTTTGCAAAGTATCTTAAAAATCTTTTAAAAATTCCAAATAATAATAAAAAATATTATTGAACAAAAATATATTTGATTGGTTTCCCCTCTCAGAGGGAGCTCTTTCCCACACTGACATGCACTTTGCACATGCACATGAGTGTAGCACTAGTTTCTGCTGTACATGAACTGCAGTTGCTAGCATGTGCATGTACTTACAAACACTGCAATGCTCAAAGCCCTTTCAACAAAAATCATTCACAGACCAGCATAATGTACATCATGACTCAAAGCGGCTATAATTCACAGCAAAGTGAAGCACACACAGGCCTGGGGCCAATCTGTGATCCAAGGGACAGATGGGTGTGTCCCATGAACATTCTTTTCCTGTTTATTGTCCAGTTTTCTGACAAACGACATAAGGCTATAGCAGATCAACCTGATATTGCCACAATCAAAGGAATAAAGGCTCAGTTTATTAAGAGGTGGGTGTGATAGGAGCCTGCAGGGAAAATCATCCCACACTGGCACAAGTAGTCTTTCCATACCTGCTTATATCCATTTTCAAGATAATATTAAGATGATATATAATATTAATGATATTTTAAGGCTTTTTTCCCCAATAAAAAAATGTCATCCACATCCTTAAAAACAGATATATTTTCTAGAGAATCAAAATTGCACAAGATATTAAGAATTGTTTTTGTATCTTGAAATAGTGTATTTTTTCTTATCTCCTTGGCAAACAGATTTTTTTTAAACCTCACTAGATGATATCAGATGTATTACTAAAAATCAACTTAATATTCATTGAAATTCATTTAAGATATATTTTCAGAAAATAAGTTATAATATTCTCATGCAGTTTGCTCATAAAGCAAATCTATCTTGTTTTGAGGATTGTTCTTACTGTGATTTATTTGTTTTTTGTTTTTTTTGCAGTATACATCAATTCATCATACATTGCCTGTGATGTACATCTATAATTGAGACGAACAACATTTTTTTTAATGTAATTGAAGATGTAAATACAACATGTATTTTTAACACTCAACTGCAGTGTCCAACAGTACATGAGACACTGTTGCACAGCGGTTTCCTGTCTGAATTTTGTTTGTAGCTTGTATAGTTTGTAACAAACAAATATCTTTGTTTCTAAACTCTATTATTTTCTACCTTTCTTGATGTTTATATTGTTTAATATATTTTAATCATCACAATATCTAATATTGCCTATCCCATTGATCTGACAATGCTAGCTTTAATCTAAATCACTATCGCTAGCACAACACACTAGCATTTCCGCTAGCCTGTTAACCTGCAATTCATGCTTACCGTCTTTTTTCACTTGAGCACCCACGCCTTTTAAAAGTCCACAGTGGTGGAAAGAGTACTAAAAACTGTACTCAAGTTAAAGTATTGCTACTTAAGAAAAAATTTACTTGAGTACAAGTAGAAGTACTGGAAAATAATATGACTCAAGTAAGAGTAAATAAGTAGTTTGCTGAAAAACTACTCAAGTTACTACGTTACAGAATACTTGGTTAGTTCATTTTAATGGAAGTGAATCAATCAAAACTAACTTAGCTGGAAAATAACATTATTCAAGAACCGCTATAAAACCAAACCAATCGCTGTTACTTTAAATTATATTTTATTTATTTTTATCGCTGTAAAGCTGATTTAAAACAAAAAAGCGCAGAGAAAACTTTTTTGTGCAAAAACAAATAAATAATAAAAATAAATAAATAATAACGATTTTATTAAACTGTTCATTTTCTTCTCTGTGGGCCTCTGAGTGAGTTCACATAGTGTACAGTAACAGCGCAGTGCTTCTGTGTTGTACGTCACACTCATCACACACAACCAGCATCGGCCAATAGTGAGCACGCTTTTGTTTACTACACACACTTACTGTACATTGTTAAACATACTATTTTAACATGAAAATGTACACATTGACTAGTTTGGCTTTTCTCAAACTATATTGCTATACTGAGATGAGTGAAAACGACTGAAACATGTTGAAATAAAATGTCTTTGTATAAGCAACATATTAAACTTCAAATTAACATTTATATGATTTATAATATAACATAAAATCATGTAACAGATGTAATATGAATGTTTAGACAAGATTTTGTTGACCTGTTTGGATAGATTATGAAGTGTTTACTGTAAAATAGCCAACTGCCACATCAACAGAGCCGGATTATCCATAAGGGCACTTGGGCCAGTGCCCCGGGCACCAACCATTCACAACCACTAGGGCACCAAATGACACAAGCTTCATAAATTGTTATATTATGAACTTAAAATTCTTGAAAGACCATACATAACTTGTTTATGAACACTAATTTAACAATAGTAATAATAATAATAAATGATAAATAAATAAAGATCGCATTACCACTATTCACTCCCCCCTCCCCAATCTGTCAGAGTTGAGTTGGTCCACAAGTACGTGCAAATGTGTAATTTTCTTACTGGCTACAGGAAATGAATTTTAAATAAAAAATGGACAGACATCAATTGGGTGGTTTTGCAAAAAGAAAGTTAAAGAAAGACAAGGTCGTTAGATGTTTAGCTACAATTGAAAATGTTCCAGGGATTGAAAGGTTTTTTTTTTTTTATGTGAGAACAACACTAGATTTTGTGAATACATCACAGGAATTGTGATCACTAGCAGCGCTGAGTCTGACGAAGCCGGCGCTGAACTGTGGAGACGGTAACATAGAAATGGACTTTGGGGATGTACTGTATTGACACCTTTGCTTGCGCAAAATCAAGGAAGAAGCAGTTCTGCTAAACTTAATACATGAAAACGTTTTACCAGATTTAGTGCTAGACTTATCACCTCTTATTTGTTACCCACTAAATAATGTTTTTTTTTTTTTTTACTTCACTAAATGTTCAGATTTTATACAATTATTGTGCACTTATGATTTTTCTAGACTAAATTTGTTTGTCTAGATTTGTTTTTACATATACATTTTTTATCATATTGGCGTTTCGTCCACACGGATCCGGCGTTTTGGGAGAGTGAAACCGCTATTTTTTGAAACCGGGTCCCAGGGTGGATAAATCTGAAAGCGACACCCTTGCCGCTTTCCATGTGTACGGCCAATCCGTATATTTTGTGAAACTATGATGTCATCACCCCACCCCACGTGTTGACTATAATATAATGCGGCAGAAACTTCTGAGCCACTTGTATTCCTTTATTTATTATTTACTTGAATGTGTTTTTTTTTTTTTTTGGCCTACACTTTCTTTCATATGCTGCCGTTTCGTATGCTGCCGTTTCGTATGCCGACATTTCGTATTTGAATGGGGATTTAAAGTAAAAATAATATTTGAACGATCGATGATCGATTATTTGATTATTTTGGCTATTCAAAAACGCACCCTGTTCCATCTTCGACATTACATTTCTCTGGTAGGTTAAGCGTACGTGTTATATCCATTAAAGAAATGTATTTCGTTTAATATTTATGTTTAAATATCTTATTTTTTTATTGAACACTTTCAACACATTCTCACCCCAAGGTGTCACCTTTGAGCATGCTTTAATATTTGACGCTTTAGGCGCCCTTTTAAGCATCAGTTACATGACGCGATCCTATGGCGTCATCTAACTGACACTGAAGGAAAGCGTCAGTTAGATGACGCGTGTTGGGTTTAGGTCTGAGGGTAGGGTTACACACGATCCTAGGGCGTCATCTTACTGACGCTGAAAGGGCGCCTAAAGCATCAGATATTGAAGCATGGTCAAATGTTTCCCAAGGCGTCAGTTAGGTGACGCCTTGGGGGTGAGAATGGGCTGAATATTTTTATTGATTTTTTTATTTTTTATTGAAAGTGAACCGCGTGTATATGTGCCAAAGGCTTTATCGGGAGACCTTGACCACATTAAGTTTTGTTTTGTATAAAGCCCTTCGTTGAAGTGAATTTCGTTTTTTTTTTTAATTTTTTTTTATTGTATCTTTATTTTAATAAATGTTTCATCAACCAGTTACCTGGATTTAATAAAAGAAGCAAATATAGGCTATAGCAGAATATAATCAGCACATGGACATCCCGGAAGTGGAAGTGGCCTAAAGTGTCTTGCTCAGGGACACATTGGTGTCTCACAGTGGTTTCGAACCCGGGTCTCTCACACCAAAGGCATGTGTCTTATCCACTGCGCCACCACCACCCCTCCTTTATAATGAATTTGTCTGTATTAAGCAGATTGTGTTTAACACAAAATAGTGATTATCAGTTCAACACAGTTATAGAAATTCTACATGATTTTTATTTATTTATTTATTTATTTATTTATTTAACTGTGCTGGTATCAGATCGGTATAATTCCAATACTCAGAATTTGCTATAGGATTTGATCGGTTCAGAAAAATGGTACCAGGACATCCCTAATATTTTCTGGTAGGCTATATCTAAGTTACCCAGGAGCTCTGTTGACATAGACTTACATAACGTTATTTACAGCTTAATGAATTGAGTTGAACACAGCAGGAGAGAACACAACTTTAGCCAGCTAGCTAAAGCTCTGGTAGAAAATTATTGGCTGAATGATACGGAGGCCATTATTTTTGACTCATGGCTGAAGTTCAGTTTCTCCAACTCTAATAATATAAAATATTAGATACAAATTTGTTCACATATTTAGTATGTCTTTAGCGACCTTATTTCAGCAATTTAGAATTTAGTTTTCTCAATAACCACAAATAAAGTTATTTTCTTCAAAATACAAACATGTACAGTACATGTTGCTCACATATTATTGTAGCCCTGTTTGTGCTGAGTACAGTGTTGAGTCAGATTTATCCATTAATATGTTTATAAGCATCTGAAAAAAGTACAAATATCAGAGCATGTCAAAATGTATACAGGGCTCCAAAACCACCTCAGATCTCAGAGGGTTAAATAAAAGGCAAAGATCCAACATTCTGTAAAAAAAAAAAAGACACGAGCAGGGGCCAACCACAGCTGCGCACATATGGTAAAAAACAGGACAAGAATGAGGAGAATGTACCAATGAACATACACGCACACACATTTACTTGTGTGATATAAACAATATATAGTATTATATTAATTTTTTAAATTGTTTTTCTTTTTGTTTATTGCACTTTTGAGTTATTTATCTAGTTACTATTGATTTATTTCAAACATAGCCTTCAAGTTGGGAGAGTAAGGATTATTTTGATGTATGGCATATGAAAATGCTCAAAAAAATGACAGCACAGCATGTAAAAATAGAAAGATATACTCAGGTGGAACTGTTCTATGGCAGGTCATAAAGGGTTAAACCTCTATTGTTGTTTGTTTTACAAAGCTAAAATCTAGGTTACTGTTGTAACCTCCATTCCCCTGAAGGAGGGAACGGAGACGTTACATCAGACGTGAACTGATGAATTTGGATATCACATAAGAGCCAAATCACCTTATAGTGTAAACTAAAATGAGTCAATGGACATTGGCGGCACAAAATTTGTATCACAAACTCTGCACTGCGAAGCAGGTATATAAGAAAGAGCATGTGCAATGCCCATTAAGGATTTCGCTAGAGGAGCAGAGCTGGTGACCCGACCGCTGAACGGTGGTGCAGCAATTGTGGCGACTAGACATAACATCTCGTTTCCTCCTTCAGAAAAAGGGGGTCACCATAGTAACCCAGTAATTCCCTTTCACTTAGTCACGTTCAACGTTACGTCAGACATGAACTGACGAATTGGGATCCTACCAAAGTACCACTATTGCTGCCCCTTTAAGCCCTCTGCAAAAGCCACCTGAAACTTTTATCTGTAAATTTTAAATACAACACATACCTGTAAAGACCATTTTCTCAAAAGGAGTTGTACTGAACCAGAAATCTCCACTTCAGTAGCACGTAAACACACCAAACTTAACAGTTTGATTTTTTATTCTAAAGGGATTTTACAGAGGGGTCATATATTTGCCTGGTTTATTCGTTTTATTCCTAAAAAAATGTGAAATGTTTTTATTATTGTTGTTTTTCTGGATGTTGATGATATTTTCTGATTTATAGATATTTTCTGAGTTACCAAAATCCCCTCTGTAAATTTAATCCTAATATGTGAACAAAATGAAATAAGCATTTTGAAACTTGCTAAATCCAATGTTCAGATTTCACTGTTCTGGAAATGTATGAAAATTGGTGTATGCATGTTTATTTAGATTTTGCTCATTTAAACTAAGCTTTCCGAAAACTTGTTGTAACACAAAACTGTTTGCAATTCTTAATGTTATCAATCAACTAAGGAAGTAATTTAAATGAACTTACAATGGAAAATAAATACCTGTTATGATATAACCATGGGAAATTAAAACACAAGAACCCACAAACTCCCACAAGGTAAAATTTGGACACACTGACTTGTGTGCTTTTATGAGAGAGAGCATTGGACAAGACGCTGAATCCACAATTCCACACATAACAGAGGCACACCTTAGATTCTGATACACACACACACACACACACACACACACACACACACACACACACACACACACACACACACACACACACACACACACACACACACACACACACACACACACACACACACACACACACACACACACACACACACACACACACACACACACACACACACACCACACACCTTGAAACAAACACTCGAGGTTCACAATTTCTGGAAAGACAAGTGTTTTTCCTAAGGAAGAGTTAGTCACAAGCCTGTATGCGTTTTGTGTGTGGGTGGGTGTGTATGTATATGTGCTGGTAAGCAACGGCTCTTACTTTAGTAATTTGTTTGATAAAAACACAGGTTGTTTCTCAGGGTGTGATATGACAGACTTGTCCTTTCATGTCTGCAGGGTGTCCCCGTACAAGCAGGCAAACACGCGACCGTTTGCTCCATGGTGCATTCCATAAAGAACTGACTCCATCAAACAAACAAATCACACAGGGCCTTCGGAATGCCATGCTCTCTTAAATAAAAGGATTACGCACAGATGAGCTACTGCAAGGAATTACACCAGTCAGACAAGACCCTCTATCAAATAGTTTGTTTCACACTTCACAGCTAATATTCTCAATGAACATGGTTGTTCTTTAGAAAAATAATGGCAGCAGCTATTTTTCTATGCAAACAAAGTAAATGATTACACTCGGAAAAGAGCAGTTACAACACTGTAAAGTTAATTACGCACAATGACTTCCTGAACCAATGCTTATAACTAGCTCGGTGAAATATACCAGTTGGGAAAAAATACCCCTAATTTATGTTCCTCTGTTCTTATAGCCCTATTTAGATTAGGGCAGCACTTCTTTTTTCCTTTCCAAAAGTGTATGCCTCTGTCAAAATCAGTGGCGGTTCTACTTTGAATTACACCCAGGGCGAGACCCCCTTCGAAATGCTGTAAATGAGAATGTTTTAAAAAATAATGTCATCATAAATAGATTTTATTTATCAATTCACTTTTATTAGTTAACTATTATTAACTGTTATTAACTTTTAACAGTTAACTAAATCAAATCAATTGTTTAGTACCCTTTATGTTTAAAACTAGCCTAGAAATCTAGACGCACCCTAGCGGCAGCAAAAATTATTTTGCTGCAAAGTGTGGTCTAGCAGCTCTCCGTTGGCTTTCGAAGTGGAAAAACCAAACTCTGGTAGGGCCAACAGAGTTGAGACGGTCAGAGCAAACTCGGACATATTCGGTTTTAAGTCGTTCATCCTCGGATACGGCCGGCGCCGCTCACGCTGTTACAAAAAAGCTGCTGCAACAGTGCTGTGGCGTCGAGGATAAAGGCTTTCTCCGCGTCAGCGCGCGCTCTGATCGGTATAGGCGCACGGACCTCTCCCGAATCATCTCCAGCAAGCACCACTACTCCGGCTCCGTTTCCCTCGTAAGCCGATATTAGTATTTAAACATTCTCTATGATATTTTTTTTAATGACACACTGTCTCTTTCTCTCTCACACACACATACTGTCTCTTTCTCTCTCACACATAGCCTATGTAGGCTAGATATAAACTCTTTAGACTTTTAATGATTAGTGTTTTATTTTTAAAGTTTGTGGGTCGTGTAAAAAAACAAAAAAATCCCTTATTTTGGGATGATTCCGGAATCTCCCTTATTTTCAATGTTCAATGTTGACCGCTAGACTGGATACGGTAAAAGTTTAATATATCAACTTGCTCCGCTGAGTACGTCACCTTCTTTGTTGCTCTGATTGGCTTTAGCGCTATCCAATTGCGCACAGAGAGAATTTGAAAGACAACCGTTCATCCCTGCCCTCTGCATTCAGGGGCATTGCACGGGGCCGTCAATTATTGAGTTTCCAGACCTAACATATTGATGTAGGTCTGGCATGCCAGGCTAGTTTAAAACAGCTTTTGTCCAGGTATTGCACATAGTTTTTAGTTTTGCAGGTTCTTTGGAAACATTGCCGCAGTTCTTCTGGTCTTAGTCTCTGTTTTTTTCTGTTTCATAATATAAATTCCAATCCACTCGATTATGGTGAGATCCGACCTCCATGTGGAGCATTGGCTGTTGTCAGAATCCTTGTGCATTCAAAAATTTCACTGGATTATTACAATTAATGGCACAATTAATGTCTGGAAATGTAAACTGATGTTTCCTACTGAGACACTACAACAAAATATATAAATAACTGGCTTAAAACCATTTCTTTGAGGCGAAAATACTAGTGTGCCTATAAGACTTCTGCACAGTACTGTATATTTTATTATACAGTGGAGCACAAAAATGTGCAACTTACCCGATATAACCCAAGTCTGCATGGGTGTTGCACTCAAATATTGATCTTAGAGTCAATGCAGGCATAAACATAGGCCTATTAATCATGAAATAAAAACTACATCCGCAAGAGCAATCTGAGTAGATAAGATAAGACTTTTGCTCAATTTATTTATTTAATATGAGCTAAAGCAACACAATTGCTGAAGATGTTATTACAAATCAATCCCATTAAATTTATTACTAACTATTGAAGTTTACTTAATCCATTTGTGTTAGGACTACACAAATCATTTTTGTTGCATTAACAGAAACTTATTATTGCTTTAAACATCTCTTGCTCTGCAAGGGGGATCAGGTGGAATAAATGTTGAAAAAGAGTTTTTATAATGTGTTTATTTTATGTGTAAATACAAATTCCACTATCAGTGTTTAATGTTCACTGATGTGGACATTTAAAAGAGTTTCTGTTTTGATAATGCTTTTATAGTTATCATTGTGCTTAATTTTGTGTAACCACTTAAGTCATTTTTGGTTTACCTGTAAATAAATAGAATACATTTTATAATTCATTTGTATTTGTTATTTGATATAACCCTTCGAAAGGTATTATAAACAGTTATTATGCTATCAACACAATATACTGGAATTTCAAGAATTCAGCTTGAAGATGATCAGGAAAACATAGCAAGGTGTTGAACGAGGCGAGCTGGAAAAGGGCGATCCTTATTTTCTCTAAGTCTCTCTCTCTCCTTCCTCTGACGCAAACACAAGCACACACCCGTGGCCGTCCTCTCGCCCCAGCTGCAATTATAAACTGAGTGTTTCACTTCTCTGGACTAAAGGCAGTTCTTTCCTGGACAGAGTGTGACTCAGACGCTACAAACAGAGGTAAGACACATTGCTGCAATTCACATGCAACAGTCGAATTCAAATCCAAGCTGCAGGAAGCTCAAAGTCTAAGGGTTCTGAGATGTGTCACAGCTAAACAGGGGACAATCGTGAGAGTAACTGTAGAGAATCGCCATTCAAGGTAAACACTGGTTTAAGAATACAGCAAACAAATGGCCGACAAAGTGACAACAGATGCTGAATTATGATAATTTACTATGCTTTCAAATGTCAGTATTTAGATTCCTTTAGTTGGTTTTATGTAAGTTTGATGTTTTACTTTTGCATTGAATTTATTTGCTGTCATGAATTAAGTCAAAGCAAAGTCCTGCTTACCGATCCTCAAAAGGTTTTATGACAGGGAAGGTAAAGTTCAAAATAAACAATGACACAGAAGAATTTAGGTTTCAGGAATACATTATAAATTTGACTCAATGAAAAATGTGTTTGCAAAGAAAGCTCTTGTTTCTGTATGCCAGTGAGAAAGAAGAATGGGATAAGGGTTTACCTGTTAAACTGACAGGATATAAGGGTGTAACAACCCCTGAACTGCAAAACAGAGGTAATTCAATACTACAAATTCAGCCATGGATTAATGAATAAGAAAATCCGATCACCTTTCAGACACTCGATCACAGACACACCTATTATACAGAAAGCCAAGGAAAAAAATGGTTAAATGGTTAAACTGCAACTTTTGCAATTAAAAGATACTAAATACAAACATTTCATATTTCTACAAAATGGCCTGACAAGTATCTGAACACTTTTGCCACCTGTCAAAATGAAAGACAAATAGCACAAGGGAAATTAGCAAAATATTATAGCAAAATATTCAACAAAAAGTCTTATTTTGTCATTTGAAAAATAAAGTATAATATAGGTTTTAGGTATGACGTTATAAAATCTAACATATTCATGTTCAGAAATGTTTTATGGCCATAAAAATGGGGCTTACTATGTTGTTATTCATCCGAATTTCAAGCAGCACATGAGCCAAACTATTTCCACAACACAGAAAAAATATCATCCCAAACCCTGGAAGAGGGCTTTTCTGGAAAAGGCATGCGGATCATAATTAATCACTAGAATGTTTTTTTTTTTTTTTTTTTTTTTTTTTTTTTGTAAAAGCTTTTGATTGATGTACAACATTTTGGAAAGCACGCAGTGTGATATAACAACTTTGTCTGTCCCTGGTACCCTTCAAGTAACCAAATTTGATTTTCACAACTGGTGATAGCTGCGCTAGGAAAAGATCCTCATTTTACAGCAGGTTTGCTTATCACCCAGACATACAAAATCCAATCTGCTCGGCACCCCATTTTAAGAGCATGTGTTTACCAGATTAGCAGGTAAACTCAGTGGTATGTGCAACTCCAGATGAGCAGATGGCAAAAGTCAAGGATTTGCGGTTTTGAAATGTAAACGACCAGCAGTATCTTTTTCCAGAACCTTCACCTGAAAGTGTTCAGGGTTAAATAAACTGTCCCTCTGAATCCAAACAAACTATAGCAAATATACTAAGCTTTATAATACGTTCAAAGCTCAAGCGTTACAAAGCTGCCCATGGCCTTTTCTTTACATGTCCTGTTGGCCAGCTAAAAAAAGTAGCACTGCACGTGCAGCAAGTTTTCTGTCAAAAGTAGATGTCTCTGTGCTTGAGTTGTGTATGATCAATCAAGACGCCCTGGAAAACTGAATAAAAATGACAAACATGGAAGATATTAGCAGTAGTGTTTTTGTTGCAGAAAAAAAATGGTCTTTTACACTTTGCTAATTTAAAATGTGCATATTTGAAGGTACACGTGGATCAAGCAAACAAAATAACACTCAAACTACAGCAAAGCACAGATGACACACTAAACTGACAATTAGGTAAAAGGAAAAAGATAAATCGAGCACAGACATCTAAAATGTAATCAGATCTGGCTGTGCAGAGTCTAAAGGCATTATGCAGACCTTATTATAGACGGATGTGAGTTAAGGTGCTGAATCTTAAAATAACGTACAAATCCCATAAATCCGAATATTGTCAAGAAAATTCGCTAAATGAAAGTTCACTGCCATGAAGAACAGTTTGTAAAACATTTTTCATTAAGTTACAACTTTTTTCATTAAGTAAAAATATCTGCACTGAAAGCAGATAAAATAATTTTAAATTAGATAATATGTTCAATAAAAATTATGAATATATTATTTTTTTCTAAGGTTACAAAACACAATTAGTAGTAAAAACCTGTTTGAACAATAAAAGTAAGGAAGGAAGAAAGCTATTATTTCATGTTTGGAGGTCTTACTTGAGATTTAAAGGATGTTTAAAGCAATTATGTCTGGAAACAAACAGACGAGAGCATATTTCTATTCCTACTATTTTTTTTTTTTTTTGTAGCACTAACACAGCAAAATAAAGAGCAAAAGATGCACATTATTTGGACGGCATTTTATTATTCTTGCATCACCTTTTTGTGAATTCATATATACTGATATAATATATATATATATATATATATATGTGTATATATATATATATATATATATATATATATATATATACACTCACCGGCCACTTTATTAGGTACACCTGTCCAACTGCTCGTTAACACTTAATTTCTAAGCAGCCAATCACATGGCGGCAACTCAGTGCATTTAGGCATGTAGACATGGTCAAGACAATCTCCTGCAGTTCAAACCGAGCATCAGTCTGGGGAAGAAAGGTGATTTGAGTGACTTTGAAGGTGGCATGATTGTTGGTGCCAGAAGGGCTGGTCTGAGTATTTCAGAAACTGCTAATCTACTGGGATTTTCACGCACAACCATCTCTAGGGTTTACAGAGAATGGTCCAGAAAAAGAAAAAAAACATCCAGTGAGCGGCAGTTCTGTGGGCGGAAATGCCTTGTTGATGCCAGAGGTCAGAGGAGAATGGCCAGACTGGTTCGAGCTGATAGAAGGGCAACAGTGACTCAAATAACCACCCGTTACAACCAAGGTGGGCAGAAGAGCATCTCTGAACGCACAGTACGTCGAACTTTGAGGCAGATGGGCTACAGCAGCAGAAGACCACACCGGGTGCCACTCCTTTCAGCTAAGAACAGGAAACTGAGGCTACAATTTGCACAAGCTCATCGAAAATTGGACAATGAGAAGATTGGAAAAACGTTGCCTGGTCTGATGAGTCTCGATTTCTGCTGCGACATTCGGATGGTAGGGTCAGAATTTGGCGTCTACAACATGAAAGCATGGATCCATCCTGCCTTGTATCAACGGTTCAGGCTGGTGGTGGTGGTGTCATGGTGTGGGGAATATTTTCTTGGCACTCTTTGGGCCCCTTGGTACCAATTGAGCATTGTTGCAACGCCACAGCCTACCTGAGTATTGTTGCTGACCATGTCCATCCCTTTATGACCACAATGTACCCAACTTCTGATGGC
>JAQIUQ010000393.1:0-15000 GCA_030378365.1 Hybognathus amarus | reverse complement strand
TATTATTTTAGACATTCTTCAAAATTTCTAAGTGAAAATTGTTTTATAGTAAATCCTACACCATATCTTTTTTCAGTGTTTTCACATTTTCTCTGAGTGTATAAAGAACTAAAATGAAATCAGCGCCATCAGTAATGTTTACATTCGTCCTGTCTCTCTCTCTCTCTCAGATCAAAATGGAAGACTTTTCTGATAACGAACATGACTACAATTACCATGACCATAACAGCAGTTCTAACCACAGTGACTATGACCCGGATTATGAAATGCACACAGTTTGCGACAAACAAGAAGTCCGGTCTTTTGCTGGGGGTTTTTTTGCCAGTTGTCTACACACTAGCATTGATTCTGGGCCTGGCCGGAAATTCCCTGGTTGTTTTCGTTTACCTTTCCCACAAGCGCTTACGGACCCTGACAGACGTATTCATCCTCAACCTGGCCTTCGCAGACCTCCTCCTGCTCCTCACGCTGCCCTTCTGGGCAGCAGATGCAGTGAACGGCTGGGAGATTGGTAGTAGCCGCCTGTAAGATCACCTCCGCCCTCTATTCCACCAACTTCAGCTGTAGCATGCTGCTGCTAGCCTGCATTAGCATAGACCGCTATCGGTGCTCTAGCAAGAGGTTCCACCGCAACCCATGCCCCAACCTGGATCAACGGCCGAAGGCAGAGAATGATCATGTGCCTACTGGTTTGGGGACTCGCCATTGTCCTGGGATTGCCAGATATGGTGTTCTACACAGTGACAAACTCAAGCGGCCGTAATGCCTGCCGGGCGGTTTACCCGCAAAGCATGGCACGGGCAGCTAAGGCAACTATGGAAATTCTGGAAGTGTCCCTGAGCTTTCTTCTGCCTTTCCTGGTGATGATGTTCTGCTATTGCAGGGTGGGAGTAGTGTTGAGTAAGTCCGCTACAGCGGGGTACGCGGCGGGAGAAGATGGGCGAGCGTTTCGGGTGTTAATAGCGGTAGTAGGGGTGTTTCTAACGACTCAGCTCCCATATAATCTAGTAAAACTGGTCAGAGCCCTGGATGTGATCTACATTTTAGTGACAGAATGTGAGCTGAGCAAAAATCTGGACCGGGCCACTCAAATTACTGAGAGTCTAGCCCTCACGCATTGCTGCCTGAATCCCGTACTCTACGTCTTTATCGGATCGTCCTTTAAAATGCATGTTCTGAAGCTCGTCAAACGCTGTAGCCAGACAGGCAGAGGATATCGGCATGGCAATCGAGCAGCCCACTGTTGAGATCTCCCTTAAGTCAGGCACACAAGTCCATACTCACTCTTTGTCGGAAAATGAAGACACGAGTACGTTCACCATTTGACTTGGCAATAACTATGAGGACTGACAAGTATATACCAGGACTTTATATCTAAATGTAAAAGTGTTTAAGTAACTTTGAGAATAACAGTCATGTACAATGGTTATTAAGTCCATAGTATAGTTCAGTTATGTCCAAGTACAGTTTTATACTCATTTAATAGTGAATACAAGGCATCGGAGCATGCACACTAAAGTTTCATCAATGTTTTCATCTCCAGTGTCTGTAATATTTCGCTCCAGAAGTTATGACAAATGCTGTTGTATAAATTTTAAACCAGAATTGCAGGCATCTCTTAAGTTAACCCCATCATACAAACGCTCATCTATTGTTATTGCTGCTGCCATGTCCGTTACTTTTTTTGACGGTAAAACAAAAGTCCAGGCTGTGTTGCCACATTGTTGACAAAATAATCAGTGCAAAGAAATTCAAGTCACAAGTGCAAGCTTGAGCATACAGAATATGTGCAGTTAGAAAAATTCAGCTGGGTGTGTACAATATGCACATACTATTCTGATGATGAAACATATGCACTGTACATATACCCTAACATACAAGCAAAAATCTAAGTCAGGTCCCCTTTAAGTATATAGCATTTTATACAATACAGATTGTTTAAAATATTTTTTTGCAGTGATAACATGAAAATTATTCAATGACACAGAGTTAATTTTGGCTGTACATGTAGCAGCTCTAAAAGAAAATGTTCTGAATGTTCATCTGAGGTCATTTAAGTGCTGATTCAGTTAAATTGTAAAGATCATCAATTAATACATTAGTTAATTTAATCTATAAAGCAATCCTACAGAAAAAAAAAAATAACGTCACCCAGCTCAGTTCAGTTCTCATCCAATAGTGTCAGTGCAGTCAAATCAATAATATTGTGTCCCCAACTGAACAAGCCAGAGGTGACAGTGGCAAGGAACCCAAACTCCATCAAGTGACAGAATGGAGGAAAAAAAAAACCTTAAGAGATACCAGAGTCAGTTCTCCTCTGGCCAACGAACGAACACATTGTGAATACGATTCAAGCTAATCAGAAATCAGATTGTGGATCAGCAGCGTTCAAATATTTAATTCAGTTCCTTTTGGTTGAAGATCAGATTCATCATGTGATGAATCTGATCTTCTGATTCTGTGATGAATCTGAACTTCAAGCAAAGGACTTGTCTGGTTCTTTCAGATCAAATCATGTTGTTCATCAGTAAACTTGCATGGAATCTGTGACTAAAGATTTCCACAGAACCTGTCGTTAACAAGCTTTGTTTGTTTATTCAATATTTTGGTTACTAATGGTCTCTGGTAACAAAAATAGCGTTCTTGATTCAGTTTGAGTGAATTATATTACACAATATCCCCACATCAGAGCAGAAAATGGAAAAAGCAGTGCACAGATTCCATGTGGGAGCATTTACAGTATCAGTTATTATATTGACTCCTTATAGAAAGTGTATAGGGAACTCAGGGATCTTGTGTAGAAACGATACCCTGTTTCCACAACGCAGTCTCATCCCAATTCATCATATAACTGACGTTTTGGGACAATTCGTCAATATACGACTTTTTCAGGGCCCCCTTAAACGTCGGTAGATGACGTTATGGGATCCTAACTCTACCCCAGACCTAAACCTAACCCTAAACCCAACTCATCACCTAACTGACGTTAAAGGTACAGCGTCAGTTGTATGACGACCCGGGATCGTCATCTACCGACGTTTAAGGGGGCCCTAAAACGTTGTATATGAACGAATGGTCAAAAACGTCCCAAAACATCAGTTATATGACGAATTGGGATGAGAATGTGTTGGTTTCCAAGAAGTTATGTATTTGTAAAGTAATAATATATATCTCCAATGTAAATATATTTTTTAATAAAAGCATACTTGATATACTTGGAGTTTTGCCGTTATATGCTGATTTTGAATTACGTATGTGATTTCATAAGTTTGTCCAAAAACACAATACACAGACATACAAAAGTCACATGTACAGAAGATTGTGCTTTATGCACAAGATAGAAGCCACAGCATCTGATTCTGGTTGTAAGTGTGTGGCTTTGATGGAGAGTATGGGAATTAATGGGGAGGTTATTATGACAGCACAGATGATATGTGGAAAGCAGACTGGAAAAAGAGGTCCAGAACAATAAAAGTGGTCAACCATAATTTTATTTAAATGAGGGAAAAAATAACTATTAAAAAAAGTAGAGAGAGGCATGGAGAGAGATACTACACAGAGTTTGTGGGCTTAATGAGCAAAATTTTAGAAACAGCCATATGTTTTACTTTTAATGAATTATTAATGTCTGGGGCTCTGAAGAGTCCAGCTTTTAAGTTCCTCTTCTAAAGATACTTGAAAGTGGACGTAATTAAACAAAACTGTTGATTTAAATGAGGGCACATAAGTAGGACAAGTGGTTAAAAGGTCTGGAAAAAAGGAAGGAATAATGACATAAGCCAAAAAAGTAAAGGAATTTAGGAGACAGTTAAATGAAAGTTATTGCATTTTGATGAAAGATTACAAAGACAAAACTTTACAACATGCACAAAAAAACATGAACATGAATTAAGAAAGTAAAGTAACATATTAGGCAAGTCAATTTTGATTTCATGTTGACTTTAAAATGGAAATATACTCAGACACTAGCTGAGGTCATGCTGAGCACAAGAAGAATGATTTAACAGCTTATCTCAAGGCACAGATGGTGAGGAACTGGAAAAAGACAAGAGTAAAAAACCAACAACAAAGAATATCATGTAGGCCTGATAGATGGAAAATCTAAAGCCAAATAAAATGATCCAGACCCCAATCAGGTGCCAATAACATTTATTAAGGATTTGTCATGCAGACCTTACAACAGCCTCCCAGATGTCAGGTCCCGAGTCAACACTGCCTGGTTGAAATGGCGCCAAATCACCAGAGTCACCAATTTGTGGGTGGGACACGTCCCCACCACTTTTGCCCGTGTCGATATTGTCCCGACCACTTTTGAAACTTGGATGTAACTAATGCAAATAAATAAAACATCTGTAGTAAACTAGCAGATCATTAATTTCTGTCCGTTTGTTAAATATGAGGCGATATAGCACGCTAAAATGTGCTGCGTTTGAAATCAAGTGATCAAAGTGCTCGTTGACTGAATCAGTGGCGCGGATACAGTGTTCTCTTGTGGCTTCTTCACACAGACCCGTGCTTTAATCCGTTGAGGAGAGACTCTCTATTAGTTCCGGTGAAATCACAAAGTAAAATCCACACAAACGTGTCCCTGCTTGATATACAACCACTGATAAACATAATCGGTTTGAATGAGAAAAATTAAATAAAAAACTATACGAGTGCGTATTAGAACCCAGAACCTCTGACACGCTTGGCAAAAGTTCTGCCACTGGACCATTAGAGTACATGCGTGTAAATGTCGGATCTATGTTTTTCTTCATGTGAAAATTCTCGGCAACAACACATATTAGATCTCATTAAACACACTGTATTATTTAATGTTGGTCATACTTCCAAAAAGTAGAATCTGTAATTCCGAATGACAGTATCAACACCGGCCCGGTGACTGACAGCTGCACATTCTCCTCAAAACATTAGATTCATCTGTGCTGTGCCATGCCCAGGCACAACCCCCCCCCCCCAAAGTTGATTCTTTTCTGAATAACTGCAAATGCAGATTTCGAAAGAGATGGCGACAAAGAGGAAAAAATACAGACTACAGCTTTAAAGCATCAAGCAAATTACCAACAGTAACCATGGAAACGGTGGTCCTAGCTCTATAGAGGGAATGCATTCACGTGACTTTCCCGCCGGAACAACCCTCCTCAGCCTGACCGAGTGGCAAAAGATCTGCTGCGTGACTGGATTTAATAGGGGAAACTGCGAAAATGCGACTAAAACGAACAATTTTATCAATTTAAATTAAATGTTGGACTCAATATAGTGTTCCTTACAACTTACTAAAGATTGTGACCCATGGATATTATTGACATACAGCCAGGAATCGTGTTGCCTGACATTTATGTTTGCCTGATTTCGACACCGGGGAAATAAAAGCAATATAGACCTAAACATAAAGCAAATTTGCCTGTGAACGTTTTATATAAATACAATATAGGTTTAAATACGGGTGATTACTTATATCAGTGTTATATATAGCCTATACATCATCATATCGTCCAGCCCTAAAACTTTATAGTTTTTTTTTAGTCAGTGTTTATTAAAAAAACATCCAATAATGCAGAATATGGAATGATACATATTTAATTGATGAGTTGTTAATATATATATATAACAATACAAAATATATGGGTATGGTTTTACAGCTAAATTCAGCATATTGACACAAAATGATAACTGCAAATCCACCTTCCGCTGACTGGAGTCCAGATGTTTCTGTGAATAGGTGGTTTGCAGTCACGTGATTGTATTTACGCGCGTACTGCAGGTGGAGGGCAAGGAGTGAAGAGCGCAATGGACGAGATGGAGGAAAATCCGTACTGTACTACTTTAGACGCTATTACAAGAGAAATATATAAACAGAAAATCGAAACATATGTTGGATGTGATCCTTACGTTATGAAGAGGACCGATTTTCAACTGAATTGAGAGATTTGCCTGCCATCGAGGCTGTAGATATCAGCAACTAAAGCCCTATTCGACACAGGATTAGTATTACCTGGGGACCACATGTGAATTTGAAATTACCCACCCACATCTGAGTTTCGTGTGGCGCATTCGACACGGGATAAGCGAAGCCTGTGATCTAATCGTTCTTTTTGTTTTTGCTCTTGTAAGACTGGAAAAACTGATTAAAGAGAAAATATCAGGCCGAGAAAATATCTGACCAATTCCCTCTGAAAACAAATGGCATTGCGTGCAAATTAACATTTGACACTCTACCCCCTTTCTCTGCCCAATTTACATCCCTCTCTCTCTCTCCCTCTCAGTCAGTCAATGACACTGAAAACTCTCAAGAATATATATATATGTTTTTAATGTAAATGTGATAATCTTTAGGACTGTTTAGTCTCGTTTTGATGGTCTCAGGGTGACTGGTAATAATGTCTCATTCTCAAAGTAATAAAAGAAAAGGTAATAAGGTTTTTAAGAAGTTTAGGAATAACTCACACAAAGGAATGTGGCCCTTGAGTTAACACCTTCTGCCTTATTGTCTGAATGCAAATTACAACTAACCAAATGGCTACATTCCAGTAAGTTTCCACTGAAACTTGCATATGAAAGGAGGTCTGATTATAAAGAGAGATGTGACTAGAGCTCAGGGCTGCCATTCTGTATATAGATCAGCCCATGATGTTGTGTCTAGGCTCAGCTCATGTAGCCTAATATGTTTGGTAAAGTTTTGTTCTTTGAAATATTTAATGGTTTGCATTGATTATCTTGTGGAATTACAATAATACCTTTACCTGACAATAAATTGTTATACTTGATTATTCTAACAGACTTTGACTATATTTTCATTAAGTTAAAAGGAATAGTCAAGCATTAACGTATTAAATGATGCACAGATATCATTGATAAACCCTTTTCATTTTATGGAGTCAGATGAAACGAATTAACACATAAGATTAAATGTGATGCATTTAACTAAAATTCACTTTGCCATGGAAAAGACGGAACACGCTTGAAACCTTCACCACGAATCAGAAACCCTTCTTTGGATCGATTTCGTGGTCCATTGAATTACTTCTTACAAATGCAGGTCCGCGTGTACAGCAATCGCTCATGTATGGTGTTTCTCCAGCAAAAAATACATTCGAAGGAATTGTTAGCTGGGCAACAAGAATTGAATCACGAAAACAAATACATGGTGAGGTAGCTGTGCTAGAATGTCATGAAAATCCCCCATTTGCAGGAGAATTCAGAAAGCCACACAGTGGCAAACAAAACAGGTCATGCAGAGGAAAAGTGCTGGTTTTTGGGCAGAGGCAGACCTCCTCCCTACTTCATAAAACGCAGACAACTACAGTCTGATGACACAAACCAGCGCTCTGCAAGGAACCAAAGCTCAGATGCATCTAAACCCCCCACTGAGCTAACAACTTTGGTCACTCAAGGCCTTCAACTATTAGCGTCATTTGCTAGTCGGGTTGCAGCCCAATAGCAAATAGCTTAATAGCGTAACATCTAAATTTAACGAACCTGCCATTTTTTCCCCAGAGACCAGGAATAATAATTTCATTCATATTCTTAAATTCTACTATACCTTATATTATTATCACAAAGCAGGCATTAACTGGAGAAGTGTGAAATTAATCCTTACAGTTTGGTTTAGTTGACCCATTACCCTGTGCCAAAAGGGACGGAGGTGTGTTTTAATTCTTAAGTGTGGCACAGATAATTGCCAACTGACCAAGGAAACGCCAACTGACCAAGGAAACAACGAGAGACCACCACTAACCAAATGTGTGAATGACCCCTTGAAATAATTCATGCCCACAGATCTGGCTGTAATGAAAGCAACTTGAAGTTTAAAACCCGAAGACTGGGATCTCTAATGCTGACAGCAGACTGTGAAGGCTGACTGCAAGAGCAGTGTTTAGGTGTCGCACATTGCACTGAAACAACAGAAATATTTCAGACCTGGTCAATGAAATTCAGTTTCATGTGACAGCTGGAATTAAAATTTCAATGGACATGATAATGGAGCAAGCAAACGAATGTGTCCATATGTCTGGATTTGAAACTGTTGAAAAACATCAAAATTAACTGTGGTCCTCTCTGCATTTGTTTCTGTCAGGTTAACTTCTACAATTCCTCGGAGGACGGACGCCAGGATCGGCCGGACTTCATGATTGTTAGAACATAACCTGAGGTTCGGGAGATGGGTGAAAAGACAATTCAAGAGGCCATTTACATCTCACAACAGCACATCACTACCTTATGGCCTCCCAGTTTAGAACTGGAACAAAAATTTGCAACACAATTGTTATACAATAGATTCCACCCATCTCCTAGACATGAACACTGACTAAACACACTCCTCCATCACAACACCCTCATGGCATCATCACCTGGAATAGATCAAATCTATCCAGACTGAACACTACACATCATAAGAAGATGAAGATGACATAGAGTCCAATAGTGTTACTTCACTAAAGATCTATTGTGCATCTTCACACTCAGAGATCCGGATAGCTTCACACACATGATGGGAAGCTGATTCCATGACCTAGCACACTATTCACCACACCCTGCAAACTCATGGACACTGGAAAACATAGTAATGGCTACAGTCACAAATCAATGTAATGCATCAAAAAGCAGTGGCAGACTTGCCATTAAATTTCTTAATTTTTAAACTTTCTGACTGTTGTCAGGGTGGTTGGAAAATCAGAGGGCCCCTGATTTCTCAACAAACCAATAATAACAGAAACATCATAACTAAAGAGATCTGAAGTGTGAGCGCTTCAATCAATTACAGAATTCACAATTCAACCCTGTCATTGACTGTGACTTAGCCAACAACAACAACAACAACACAAACTCTTCTCCCTCTTTCTCTTACACAAACACTCAAACTCACACTCAGACGAACAAACACACACTCTCACACACAGATGCACTCATACCCTCACACAACCTCACACAAACACACACTCTCACACCTGTTGCAAGGAATGAACAATCTCCATCCTTGAATACATTTAAGCATGTTCCAAGTCACTTCCTAGATTTGCATAAGTGGCTTGCATTGGAAGATTCCTGAACAAACACTGATTATTTTTATGTTTTATTGTTTTTATTACATGATTGAACATTGATCGTTTTTATTACATGACTTTTTATCATAGAATCTATTTGATTATTATTGAATACACTGACCTCTTGTTGCATTTCCTTTTTAGAATTCAGACCAAAAAAATATATTTAAAAATTGGATATTTAATATGAGACATCGTTACCATTCAATACCCTGAGAAAAATATGAGCACACTTGCTGAAAAGAGCATGATATTTTACATTGAACATGACATGATTTTGTTTTGTTGCACTATGCGTTGCTATGCATTTCTTCTTGAGTTCAAGTTCATATGTGTTTCAATCGTGAAGTGGACATTTAAGATGCTTTTCAGACGTCTCACAGAAAGCCCATTCACCCACTGAGGTCTGTCCAGACAACCACACCGCTGGAGGTGACAGGATTGGTCAAGAAGGGACAGATTATCGTTATGGGGAAGGTGCCAGGGAAACGTGAGTGTCTTCACGAAGGAACGACACGCCAACTGAAAGTCAAAAGGTCCAGATTGATTGTATGGATTTTGCTCACATCTCCAGAAGAAAGCCTGAACGCCTCATCCACCTGCTGGACTTGCGCCTGATGAGAACAGGTGTTCTGTAGATTGAACAAAGCCCTCTGAGCTTCTACAGATGCCAACATTGCCAAGAGACAATTGTTGAAGAACACCAAAGATTACAACGAACGTCTTACTGTGTCTGTGACCCCTAAGTGTCTGAAACTGACCCACGGGGTCAACGGGATTCTGTAAGACTGGAAAAACTGATTAAAGAGAAAATATCAGGCCGAGAAAATATCTGACCAATTCCCTCTGAAAACAAATGGCATTGCGTGCAAATTAACATTTGACACTCTACCCCCTTTCTCTGCCCAATTTACATCCTCTCTCTCTCCCTCTCAGTCAGTCAATGACACTGAAAACTCTCAAGAATATATATATATGTTTTTAATGTAAATGTGACAATCTTTAGGACTGTTTAGTCTCGTTTTGATGGTCTCAGGGTGACTGGTAATAATGTCTCATTCTCAAAGTAATAAAAGAAAAGGTAATAAGGTTTTTAAGAAGTTTAGGAATAACTCACACAAAGGAATGTGGCCCTTGAGTTAACACCTTCTGCCTTATTGTCTGAATGCAAATTACAACTAACCAAATGGCTACATTCCAGTAAGTTTCCACTGAAACTTGCATATGAAAGGAGGTCTGATTATAAAGAGAGATGTGACTAGAGCTCAGGGCTGCCATTCTGTAGGCTCAGCTCATGTAGCCTAATATGTTGGGTAAAGTTTTGTTCTTTGAAATATTTGATGGTTTGCATTGATTATCTTGTGGAATTACAATAATACCTTTACCTGACAATAAATTGTTATACTTGATTATTCTAACAGACTTTGACTATATTTTCATTAAGTTAAAAGGAATAGTCAAGCATTAACGTATTAAATGATGCACAGATATCATTGATAAACCCTTTTCATTTTATGGAGTCAGATGAAACGAATTAACACATAAGATTAAATGTGATGCATTTAACTAAAATTCACTTTGCCATGGAAAAGACGGAACACGCTTGAAACCTTCACCACGAATCAAAACCCTTCTTTGGATCGATTTCGTGGTCCATTTTACACTCTTATGGTTTTCAGCTTTCTCTTTCTGCAAATTGTATGAGTTAGTTGTACTAGCGATATGACCCCCGCACCCAAAATACTATTAAAACACTCCAACTCAGCCTCTATTATCAGCGAAAGATGGATAAAAAGGCGCAGATGAAACAAAAACCTTGAAAAAATGATATATGATCCGGCCAAATCACAGAGATGTCGATTCGCACGGGACTAATATTATCACAGGACCTTCGGTGTTCGCGAAATATAGTAGGTAATTTGCGGGGGAATTATTACTTTACAATTACAGACATGGCCGATTCGCACAGGATTAAGATAACAGACAAACTCTGCAATTATTACAAATTACTACAGGTCACCAGATAATACTAATCCCGTGTCAAATAGGGCTTTACAGACATGCTTTGAACTTTACAAAGTTCAGAAACTGGCACGTTACACAAACAGCCACATAAGTGTATTTAAACAACTGAATAATGTAATTATAAGCCACATAAATAATGTATTAACTCACATTTGACGAAGTGATCACTGCACACTGTACAAACACACAGGCATTTTCCCATTCAGCTCCTCCGCAGACGCAATTAGGTTTACAAGGCATTTTTTACCGGTGTTTTTCTGTCAATTTCTTGTATTTTCCCCCTTATGAACAACAACTTTTGGCACACAATAAAAAAATCTTTGTGGTTCTGATCGATTTGAGCAACCAGTAAACGACGCAAAACATAGGCATTTGAGTGTGTTATAGTGCTTCCTAATATAGAAATTCACTTCCTGCCCTCCATTTGATCTTCGCGCCATGGCAACGCAGTGTCGTGACGTCACGTGAAAACAAGCTATTGCAGCGATCCATTTGCTCCTCTTTCTATCGCATCCTGTAAAAATATACCCTCAGATTTTTTGTCAAATCTAGTTGTACAGTGAGATCTCGCAAAGCTCTTTCCACTTTATATGTGTTGTGTTTGTTTTTCACGGCATTCACGCTGAACACATATACAGCCGCTCAGTCTTTTTGCCACTCACTGTGAGGACTGCAGCACTCCGGCAGAAGGTGACGTCACGCTGATTTCTCACCTTTCTTCACGATCATTGAGACCACGAGGTGAGATCTTGCATGGAGCCCTAGTCCGAGGAAGATTGACAGACATGTTTAGCTTCTACCATTTGCTAATGATTGCTCCCAACAGTGGACATTTTTCTTCACCAAGCTGCTTGGAAATTTCCACGTAGCACTTGCCAGCCTTGTGGAGATGTACTATTTTGTCTCTAGTGTCTTTGGCAGCTCTTTGGTCTTGGGCATGTATGTATGTATGTATGTATGTATGTATGTATGTATGTATGTATGTATGTATGTCTGTATGTCTGTATGTCTGTCTGTCTGTCTGTATGCATGTATGCATGTATGCATATATATGCATATGCATATATATTACATATACAGTATAAATATTATATAAAATATATGTATATGTTTGTGTATACACATAATAAAAATATATTATAAATTATATGTTGTGTTAATATAATTTATTCACGAACAGTTACTTTGAATGATTTGTTAATAATTTGAATAACCACCATGTCATTTCATAAGAAATTTATTGGATACATTTTTTGACAGCCCTAATTTAGATGTACTGTAATATATAAACTGATATCCCATTCAGTAAATACACTTGTCTTCTGTTCTGCACTATGATGTCCTTCAACACCCCCTATCCCTTTCTCCAGTTTTCATTTTGCCCCTTTCCACTAATCAACTACCACTCTCAAAAGAACTGCACTGCCTTCACCAATTAAGTCATGGTAGAGGCGTCAGCATGCACATGGAAACACACTAAGCTGCACAGCTCCTCTGGCCAGGTTTTTCTCCAGTGACGAGTAGGGGTGGTCTGGAAGCCATTGCACACACGCATGAAGGAGCTGTGAAAAGTTGAAGTTCAAGTCAAGCACCAGATATAACACAAAACCCACAATAGGCCTGGGAGCAACCAAGGGAAATTGTCTATCCCAAGAGAGAAAGAAAAGAGGGAAAAATGAGAGGGCAGCTAGTTCAGCCTCTGCATTTTTGTGGCTTTGTGCGATGCAGCGGAAGTTGCAAAAGAAAAGGATATGAGAATGGTTGAAAGGAACAACAGAAGGGCTAAAGGGTAAAGACGACAGCTGTCTGGTTCTGATTTTGCTCATAGGGATGAGTTAATGTCTAAAACGTTCAGAAGGTTAATTCAGAAAACAATGACAGGAAGAGTGATGCAGTGCTATGAGAAATTATTTTCACACAACTAGCAATGACAAGAGACTGACCAATGGAAAACATGGCATTAGGCAAGGAGACTCATACAGAAACATGTGCCTCGTTGCTAGGATATAAATATAAACATAAATATAAACATGAACCTCGCCTGAAAGGCAAAGAGGGGATTGTTGCTGTAATTTATAGTAATATTTTCTAAACCACTATGAAATCTAGTTTTAAATATACTTCTTTTGAAGTGTCGGAGCTGTAATGTACAAATATAAGTGTAAACGATAAACTGATGTTTAAAAGATTCTGCTTGCTACTTGTATACAGAGCACCGGACACCATAAAGATTTTATCAAAGAATTTGCACACTTTCCGATCAGAATTAGTTTTGGCTGCAGATAAAAGTACTAATACTTGGTGATTTTATGTAGATATAATCCTTAGGTGAGTGTCATCCTTTACATCTATTAAATGATTGTTTTGTTTAATAAACTGAACTTATATCAGGGTGGCTACAGGTATAAACAATTTAAATTTAAGACTTTTTAGACTTTTTAATACCACTTCTAAATTAAATTTAAGACCGAACTTACGATGGAAATGAAAAAATAAAAATATTAAATATAAAAAAAATATAAATATTAAAAATATACAGATGAAAATATACAGTAATGTGCATATATTTGTAAATGGAAATATACAGTAATCTTTCCAAGTAAACACATTGTCTGTTCAATAAAAAAATACGTGATGCGGTAAAGTACCATGAGATGAAAAAGAAATATAGAAGGCAATTTTATAAATGTCTTAAGCCTTGTATGTTTTAAATAATAAAGTATATTAATAAAGGCTTAGATTTAATTTACTAATAAAGGCATAGAGCCAGTTTATTTATAAGTGTACTGATGAAGTTTTCATATAATTCGTTTGTTAATTAAACTAATAAAAAGATTAAAAAAAAAAGACTGATATGTGTTGAGTCATTGTACCTTTTAATTAATAAAATAATATTAATTTGCTCTATTTAGATTAATATATTTATTTTCCTTAATTTTAATTAGCCCTAACTTTATTCTCATCATAAGAATTGTAAATAATTGATTTATGTATAAAATAACACTAAACACTTAAAAATAAACAGATTCGTGCCCTGTTTTGGGGACAAGAAATGAAAACCAATGCGATATATGATAAATGTCCAAAGATGGAACTCTGTATCGGCCACCTAGTGTTCAGTAGTGTTCATGACATGTTGATATGCCTTTAAGATGACTTCTTCTATGGCGTTCGTTATTGTACGTGATGATGTTATGTCAGCGCGCGCACGCTCAGTGAGAGTGAGAATGCTCGCGCAAGAGGAAGATGACCGATCTATCGCGGGTTTGTTTTATTATAATGCGTTTACTTCCACTTTGATTTATAGCGTTTTACAGAGTGTTTTCTTTAACCTGTTAACAACCGCTCTTTCGACATGTATGTGAAGAAGAGTGTGCTTTACTGAAAGAAAGCAACTATAAAAGGACTCGTGGAACTTACCAGTTCGTTTGCACTGTCTTTCCTATTCGTCATATGGACAGACCTCAAACTCTGACAGACGTTACAACACACAAATAAATAGGGGTAGGATAAATTTGTTTTGCTTTTAAAACTGAATGTTTTAATGTGAGTATAGGCCTACACAAATATAAGTAAACACTTTGCAGACTGAATGTTGTCCTGTATGAACAAAATGACGGATGTTTTTCATGACTGTTCCGATCGCACCCGGTGTCTCAAACACACACACACACAGGTTACGTTACCTTGTAGAAAATATTCGACCTGGCTGGCAGAACGATTGCCTTTGCCTGCATCTTTGCGGTGACATGACAAACATATTTAAGACCTATCCAATCTGAATTTAAGACAATTTAATACTTTTTAAGGCCTTATTTTTAGGAAAATTGATTTAAGACTTTTTAATACTTTTTAATGACCCGCGGCCACCCTGTGATATTTTGAACTACCTTTGTCATCTTTGGACTAAATACAAGCAATACGTAAC
>JAQIUQ010000392.1:0-269964 GCA_030378365.1 Hybognathus amarus | reverse complement strand
AGAGCTCCAATGATCCATACTAAGGGGCAGCATAATTAGTATTCAGGGGAAGGCTCTCGAGAACTGAGTACTGGGAATCTCACTAGATGCCGTAACAGAGCCCCTCCCCTGGGAGCGACTCCTGGCGCGAGAAAACTGATGGCGGCGGGGTCTGCCACGGGCACGGGGAGCAGGCTTGTTTGGATTTTCACGATGGAAGTCTTGAACTAGAAGGGGGTCCAGAATGTCTCTTGAATTCACCCAAGAACGTTCCTCAGGGCCACAGCCCTCCCAGTCTACAAGATACTGCAAATGACCTCCACGACGTCTAGAGTCCAGCAGATGGCGTATGCGGTACGCTCTTCACCCTCTACAAGGATGGGTTGAGAAACAGGACCTTCAGACTCCACGTTCCTGGTTTCAGAGGGAGCGGTGGCCGGTTTCAACAGTGGAGACGTGGAACGTGGGAGAGATGCGGAGATGAGTGGGCAGAGAGAGACGGAAAGACACTGGGGTGATTTGACGAATTATCTTGTAGGGACCCATATACTTGGGACTGAGCTTCTTACATGGCAGATTGAGCCGGAGGTCCCGGGTGGAGAGCCATACCCACTGGCCGGGTTGGTAGACGGGACCGGAGCGGCGGTGGCGATCAGCCTGCCTCTTACTGCGGTTGACAGCACGCAGAAGGTGAGTGTGAGCCAGGTTCCAAGTTTCCTCACTACGTTTCAGCCAGTCATCCACAGCAGGTACATTAGACGGCTCACCAGACCAGGGGAATAAGGGTGGTTGGAAGCCCAGAATGCAGCTGAATGGTGTGAGACCCGTGGAGTGTTTGCGAATAGAGTTCTGAGCATATTCAGCCCACATGAGATACCGGCTCCAATCCTCCTGGTGGAGGTGGCAGTATGACCGCAGGAAACGGATGATCTCCTGATTCAGCCGCTCAGCTTGGCCATTGGCTTGAGGATGGTACCCAGACGTGAGGCTGACATTCACTTGTAGCATCCGGAAAAAAGCTGCCCAGACACGAGAGGTAAACTGTGGTCCTCTGTCGGAAACAATATCTTCAGGTAGACCATAGAACCGAAAGACTAGGTTGCAGAGGAGTTCAGCGGTTTGCAAAGCGGTAGGCAGTTTAGGAAGGGGAATTAGTCTGCAGGCTTTGGAGAATCTGTCTATTACAGTGAGAATAGTCGTGTGACCATCAGAGGGTGGTAGATCCGTGACGAAGTCAACCGCAATGTGAGACCAGGGACGTTGAGGTACTGGCAAAGGCTGAAGGAGGCCAGCCGGTAAGAGACGCGATGACTTCTGTGTATTGCAGTTTTGGCATTGCTGAATGAATTTTGTAGTGTCCTGAAGTAGCGTGGGCCACCAGTAGCGGTTCTGCAAGAGATGAACAGTGGCAGTGATACCTGGGTGCCCGGAGCTAGGCAGAGCATGAACGTGTTTCAACACCTCTTCTCGGAGTGCTTCTGGCACATATATCTTTTCTGAAGGGCAATCGGACGGAATCTCAGCGCTGGCGTTGGCTTGTTCTAGCTCAGTTTCGATGTCCCACTGAATGGGACCAAGGACCAGATCAGGACAGAGTATGTTCTCAGGTGCTTGGCTGGAGACCTCAGAGTCGTACTGACGGGACAGGGAGTCTGCCTTGGTATTTTTTGTCCCCGGGCGGTAGGTTACAGTGAACTGGAAACGCGAGAAGAACAAAGACCACCTGGCCTGACGTGGGTTCAGCCTTTTAGCTGTGCGAAGATACTCAAGGTTTTTGTGATCAGTGTAGACAACAAACGGTTGGGAAGCTCCCTCAAGCCAATGCCGCCACTCCTCAAACGCTGACTTCATGGCTAGTAGCTCACGGTTCTCCAACGTCGTAATTCCGTTCTGCAGAGTTCAACTTCCGGGAGTAGAATGCACAAGGGAACAACTTAGCAGGGTTACCTTGACGCTGAGAGAGAACGGCGCCCAGGCCCGTATTGGAGGCGTCTACTTCGATCACGAATGGCAATTCAGGATTGGGATGATGCAGGATAGGCGCTGTGGTGAAGCGGAGCTTGAGTTGATGAAAGGCTTGCGTAGCGCTCTCGTTCCAGGAGAGCCGAGTGGTTCCTTTCCGCACCAGAGCAGTCAGAGGTCCTGCCACAGAGCTGAATCCCCGAATGAACCGCCGGTAAAAGTTGGCAAACCCCAGGAAGCGCTGCAGCTCCTTTAGTGTGGTAGGTCGGGGCCAGTCCACCACCGCCCTGACTTTGCCCTCATCCATGGTCACGCCTTCAGGACTGATCACATAGCCCAGGAAAGCAATGGAGGTTTGATGGAAGTTACACTTTTCCAACTTGGCGTAAAGCTGGAATTGAAGGAGTCTTTGAAGCACGGCTCGTACGTGCTGAACATGGTCCTCGAGGGTATCAGAGTAAACCAGAATATCATCGATATAGACAATCACCCAGCGCTGGAGCATGTCTCGGAATATGTCGTTGACGAAGGACTGGAACACGGCTGGACTGTTAGACAGCCCGAAGGGCATAACCAAATATTCATAGTGGCCAGTGCTGGTAGAGAACGCCGTCTTCCACTCATCTCCCTCTCGGATACGAATCAGGTTATAAGCTGAGCGTAGGTCCAGTTTGGTGTAGATTTTCGCTGAACGGAGGAGCTCAAGAGCAGCAGGAACCAGTGGTAGGGGATAACGAAACTTCACAGTGCAGTCATTGAGTGCTCGGTAGTCGATACATGGACGTAGCCCACCATCTTTCTTCTTGACAAAGAAGAAACCAGCTGACATGGGAGAGGTGGATGGACGAATGAATCCTTTAGCCAGTTCCTCCTCGATGTATTTCTCCATAGCTTCTGTCTCGGGCAGAGAGAGGGGGAAAATGCGTCCCCTGGACGGTATGGAACCTGGGATGAGATCGATGGCACAGTCGTAATCCCGATGCGGTGGTAACTGGGTAGCTTTGGCCTTACTGAAGGCCTCAGCCAGATCACAATATTCAGTGGGTAAACTGGAGAGAGCAGAATTTTCATTGGACTTTGAGATGCTTCGTACTGGCAGTGGCTTAATGGAACTTAGGCACTTGGAAAAGCAATCCTCACCCCAGCGGATAATCTGACCAGTAGTCCATTGTAGGTGAGGATTATGACTTCTTAGCCAGGGTAGACCCAGTATAACAGGGGTGTGTGGAGCAGACAGGATGTAGAAATGAATATTCTCATGGTGTAACAGCCCTGTGCGCATCTTTAGCTCTTGCGTCATGTGAGTGATTCGCCCCGTACCAAGGGGCCGTCCATCAACCGCTTTCGACTGTGAGTGGAGAAGTACAGGGGATTAGAGCTATCTTGTGCCGTTTGGCAAAATCTTGTGACATAAAATTCCCAGCCGCCCCGGAATCAATTAATGCAGACGTGGAAAAAGACTGATCACTCATAGTAAATTCCAGAGGTACAGAGATACAAGAGAGAGGATTCAGACTTTCAAGAGTTAAACTCACCGCTGCCTTTTCTTTGCATGTTGATAGTTGAGGACAATGTAGACGAAAATGGCCAGTTCCTCCACAGTACATGCACAGTTTCAGGGTCCTCCGACGTACACGTTCCTCCTCCGTTAACCGGGACGTGTTAATTTGCATAGGCTCACCGGCTTCCGAGACCACATGACTTGGAGACGTCGGAGTGAAGATGTTGCGTGAGAGAGTCGGGGCCCGTACGCTGGCTCGGCGTGAGCGAATGAGATTGTCTATCTGTATGGAGAGATGAATAAACTGATCCAGATTCTTACCCTCATCGCGGCAGGCCAGCTCAGCTTGAAGCTCGTGGTTGAGCCCCCGCCGATAGACCACCTTAAGAGCACTATCAGTCCAGTCGGTCTGCGCCGCGAGTGTTCGAAAATTGAGGGCGTACTCCGAGGCGGGAATCCGTCCCTGAGTGAGCTCCAGCAGACGATCCTCCGCTCCTTTTCCCTCCACTGCGTGCTCGAAGACGGCTTGAAAGCGCTCCAGGAATTCATTGAACGAGGCGAAAGCTGATCCATCCGTTCTCCAGACCGCGGTGATCCATTCCAGCGCGCGTCCGGTGAGTAGAGAACAGATGAATGTGATCTTGTCAATGTCAGTAGTGCGCGGAGTGGTCTGCCGAGCGAGATACATAGAGCATTGAAGTATAAAACCTTTGCATTTACCTGGGTCTCCGTCATACTTTTCGGGGAGTGAAAGGCGAGTGCTGAGGCTTGAGTCGGTCGGGAGAACAGGTGCTTGAATAGGCGCGGTGCGTGCGGAGGATTCCGCCGCGGGCTTTTGCAGGTTCTGAACAGCTTTCACTAACTCTTCCGTCACTGCAGTTAGACGAGACAGCTGATGATGGTGAGAAGTTAGCTGTGTGGCTTGTGCGTTGAAAGCGGCTGTCCAAGCAGACATCGTTGCTGGATCTTGGTCGGGCGTAGTATTCTGTTGAGACTCAGGAGGCGAAGACAGATCCATGTGCAACGATTTATTAACAACCAAAAGTAGTAATGAAAGAACTCAGAATAATAGTAAAGGCAGCAGGCTGAAGACGGGGTGAGACCAGGCGTGAGTTCGGGGCTGGCAGCAAGCATGCAGGTCGGAGACAGGCAGAAGTTCAGGGCAGGCGGCGAGCATCAGAGTCAGGTCCCAGGCAAAGTTCACAAGGCAGGCTGCACACAATCAGAGAGGTAGATTAAGCAAGCAGGGTTCAGTAAATCAGAGTAACGGGGTGAATCGCCAGAAAGCGCTCAGACATGTAACACGGGGGTGAGACAATACTACGCAACGGACGCTGATATAACAAGCTAGATATACGCTTGCACTTAGGGTAAATTGCTGACAGGTGGTGATGATCAGAGCTCCAATGATCCATACTAAGGGGCAGCATAATTAGTATTCAGGGGAAGGCTCTCGAGACTGAGTACTGGGAATCTCACTAGATGCCGTAACACTCAAACATTCTTCGAAAAATTCTATTTATTTTTCCACAGAAAGAAAGTCATAAAAGCTTGGAAAATGGCACGAAGGTAGAGAAAATGATGGAGACATATCCCTGTCATTTTTAAAATTCCCTTTTTAGTTATTCTTTTTTTTTAAGAGTCAAATCCTTGTTATGAGGCTGTTTTTATTTATATATATATATATATATATATATATATATATATATATATACAGATATAAATATACATACTATATATATATATATATATACATAATATATATATATATATATATATATATATATATATATAGAATTAATTGTCAAACATATATATAAATATATATATATATATATATATATATATATATATATATAAACCATATATATATATATATATATATATATACAGTATATATATATATATATATATATATAAACCATATATATATATATATATATATATATATATATATTATGTAAGACATGATATATCCAAGCACACATGAAAATGAGAAAAAACAACAACATCAAGGGGCGAGTTTCCGCACTATCGTTGACAATCCGTTAACATGAGTTATGATTAATTATTCATATTAACAATAACTTTTTACCTTGGAAATTGTTAAGGTTGTAATGAGACAAAAGGATTTTCTCAAAAGAAATCTGTCAAAAGGGACTATACATGTACATGCAATTAAAAAGTGAAATCACTGAGAAAATATTTTCATCAGAATGGGTTCTGGGCTAGGAATTGGTAAGATGTTCCGATGGTTGAAGTCGAGTAGCTTGATGATTGATTTCTTAAGAAATGTCAACATGTGTACCAATTACTGTCAAACATACCAGCCAATCTGTGTAATTACAAGTTACGGCAACATTTGTAGAGACGGTGCTGATCTGGTATTAGTGTGATCTGGCTACTGATGGTGAAAAATGTTCTGAAGAGATGTGTTTTTACCACAATAAATCCATTCATCATGATGATTGATGGTTATAGTTTCAGGTACATGACATTTGAGTGCAAGAACAATGTTTGTCAGAAGAACTAAACGGAAAAACAAACCTGATGAATGTTGTGGTGAATACACAAAGTAAACAAACAAGAAAATGACTTTAATAGTTATTCTTTAATACTGTCACATGTGTATAATTAATGGTTGCTAACTGGCACATGACTCGATACAAATCAGTTTACACAATAGTACAAGAGATGGAATCTCTTTAAGCCACAAATCATTTTACATAGTTTTGAAGGTCAAGGGTGTGAAAGCAGGTTTTTGAAGTCAATGGTTTTAACAGCATCCGGACACAGTTGCACCTCCGCTGCACATTCTACCTATTCACTGGAACTGGAAACCTGACACCATGGGATGCAGCAGGGCTATATAAGTCAGTCTTTGGTGGAAATTAGTTAGTTGATTTTGACATTGGCAGACATCCATCCACAGATCTTCCGACTAAGCCAGTGTCGGTCTCGTCGCAGTAGTAAGACGTTGTCACCACTCCGGAGTGTGTTCGGGTCAGCCGGCCATGGTTCCTCTGGTGGACTGGTCATGAACGGGTTGGGGAGTTCAGGGGTCGATTTGTCTTTTGGTGCTCAAAACTATGGAGCGCCGGGGGCTATGGAGCCCGCCTCTCCAGATCTTTGTCCACTTCATCCTTGACGATGGCTGTTAATCGAGAGCAAGCTGTATCCCACAGAAAAGCAGACCATGCAGAACCTCAATGACCGACTGGCATCTTACCTGGAGCGGGTAACATATTTCTATTGGTTAACTTGAAAATGTAACAGAAATTACATGAAGACAATTGAATCTTATCTTTTTCTACAATGAATCCCAAGGAATGCTTTATAAAACATATTTGTAAAACATAAATAAAAATAAATAATAATAATTATACACTCCAAATTTGGGTCAAATATGGACAAATATGGACAAACAGAAGATGTAATAAAAAAATTTACAGTTGAAAGTGAAAGTTGAAGTTGGGTTAAAATTTGAAATTACATTTTTAACCCAACATTTGGGTTTGTCCATATTTTACCCAATTTTGTGTTAAAACAACCCAGAATTGTTTAGAGTGTATATATGTATATAAGTTTTTATTATATATTTTAATATAATATATTTAAAAAATAGTCATTGTCTAAGGTTGTTTATATATTAATTCATAACTATTTTACTTAAGAAATGATATCTTGTTCAATTCTGGCCAAAATCACAAAAATCATAAATCATTAAAAAAAAAAAAAAAAAAATATATATATATATATATATATATATATATATATATATATATATATATATATATATATATATATATGTAACATTGTATATACGCATTACTATAATATGCACAACTATATTAAACATATTCTTCTTTTTTTGTCATTTCATGGGTAAAATGTATAGTCCCATTTAATGCACTGTATCTAATCTGCATTTTAGAGCATTAAATATGTTTGATGCACTTATCCAAGTTTAAAAATGAATTCTCTAAATCTGCCTTGATGTTAGTTAATGTGAATAGAAGTCAGTTTGTTTTACCAACAAATATTGCAATTACCAAAGAGGACTAATATCTAGGGGTGTCAATTCAAACATGTCACAGCCATAGCTAAATTAAACTACACCAGTGTGTTGAGGAAGATTGAGGAGGATACAAAAAGATGGTCTGCCCTCCCTGCATTGGTCCCGTCTCGCATAGCAGTAGAAAAAATTAACAATCACCACGCATTAATGTCATCTCTCTATGCTGCCACTATCTCCGCAGAAGAATTACTGGTCTAAGGTTGACTCGCTGCTCACAAAATATATATGGAACGGGAGGTGACCATGTATTAAACGCACCATACTACAACATAACAAACTAGAAGGAGGCTGGGCACTTCCTAACTTTAAATACCATCACTGGTCATTTACCATGCGTCTAATGAAGCAGCGGTTGGATCCAAATTCTATATCATATGGAAGACAATAGACAAGACATTATTGCCCCCAATAGGCTTAAGGATTTTCTGTTTTGGTCTTTCCATTAACCATTGTACATTGAGGTATGGCCCAATACTGACATACATGCTTCAGACTATTAGACAAGTTGAGAGACTAGTGGGTTTTGCATCAAAATGGCATAAATCATCTCCTGTTTGGCATAATAACAATTTACTGTCTGGAAATAAGCCATTCATTCAAGGGCAGAAATGGGTATATAGGTCATTGGAGACTTGAATGGTGAAGACTCTTTACTAAACTTTAATGACTTGGTTTAATTTTATGGTATCCCTAAACACTCCTTATTCTTATACTTCAGACTTAAGTCAGCTTTCAAAGCACAAAATGTTGGATACATGTGGCCCCAAAAGTGTTGTTTCTTTTCTGTATGCCAGGCTTCTATCATATTTGTCTCCTAAGCCTACTGGCATGACCGTTCAATGGCACTCAGGAGTAGAGAAATAGACTGGGATGCAAGCTGGGATGAACGTGTAGCTCCAGCTCATAATCCTAACCATCGGTTTATTCATGGAGATTCTCATAGGCATATCTTACCCCTAGAGTCACTTAATTGGTCAAGATCCACACCCATTTTGTTCTTTATGCTCACAAAATACTTTTTAGCATATAATGTGGGACTGCCCTAAGATTTATGATTTTTGGAATAAGGTGTTACAATCATTGTCTGAACTGATTGATATTCAGCTCCCTATGGACCCTGTTTACACCTTCTCAATGATGACTCTAAACTTGAAGGCATGAATGAAAGGTCTAGAAAAATGTGGTTAGTTGGGCTAATGGCAGCCAAGAAGATCATTGTTCAAGTCTGGTTCCACCCCACAACTTAGCCCATAAACATAGTCTGAATACGTTCTTAAAGATTCGTTTTCTCTGAACTTTCTTCTGCCAAGATCAACGGACAGTGGTGTTAGTGTTGCTATTGTATCGGAACAATGCCTCTTGTATATTGTTACCCTTTAATACAATAAAAATTGAGAACAAAAAATAATAAAGAAAACTTGGTGTCTCTGAAGAGCCCTAAATGTGCTCTTTACGGGACATCCAGACTGTGACGTGTATGCTGTCAGAGAAATTCACTAAAATATAATGTCCTACATTGTCTATTCCTGCGTCCCAGGAGGATATAATCAGTTATAATGGTTCTACTCTACATATTAAGGATTATTTCTCAAATCAATTCTAAATATTTCCTTTCCAGTCAAAAGATGCAAGATTGAACATTAAAAACGGCGACATTCACCCTTGAGTGAACGTTTTGGTAACACTTTATTTCGATAGTCCACTTTACACATTCTACTAATTATCACTATTACTTTTCAACTACATGCCAACTAATTGACATTCTAGTATTAGTAGACTGTCAGCTTAATATCTTCTAACACTTTATTTTGTTGGTCCCCGAACAGACATTCAACTGACTACAAGTAAATTGGCGACTACAAGTAAACTTATTCTCTGAACCCAAAGCCTAACACCTAACCATAACCTACTGACAGTCTATGATAATATACTAATACTCTTATGAATTGACACGTAGTTGAAAAGTTACTTATAATTAGTAGAACGTCTAAAGTGACTATCGAAATAAAGTGTAACCAAGGTGGTGTGTTTTGAGCTTTGTCTAATATCTTTGTCTTTAATTATTGTGCATGTTTTTGTGTTTTAGGTGCGCACATTAGAGCAGGCCAACAAGAAACTCGAGCTGCAAATTAAGGAGTTTTTATGACAACAAGAGCCCAATGGAGAGCAATAACATGAGTGGTTATTTGACAACCATTTCTGAGCTCAGCACACAGGTAGATCTGCTGTTACTCTTCAGAAAGATCACACCACATTATGCCATGTTTTGTGCTTCAAATATCACAAATACAACAGGGGAGTCATGTTTAGAGCTGTTTAACATCAGTGTCTAGCTGTTAACAAAACCTCAAATCTAGTTTCATTTCAAGTCATTTTTTATCTTTTTTTAATTCATCCAGATAGTTACACTCTAAACAATGCTGTTTTGTTTTAACCCAACTTTGGGTCAAATATGGACAAACCCCCCAAAAATTAAAATTTTAACCCAACTTCAACTATCACTTTCAACTGTATTTTTTTTTATTGCATTTTGGGTTTGCCCATATTTGACCCAAATTTGGTTTGAAACAACCCAGCTTTTTTTAGAGTGTGGCTATTATGCTCATTGAAAGACTAAAGGTGATTATACACAAGGAAACTTTTTGAGCAATTTTGCTTGACAATCTTGCGCAATTGTTGCTTGGGCACTTTCCATTAAAAATGGGCAATTAATTTCTATCTGGATAATTTAGATCCCTTTAGGCCCTGTGTCTCATCTGGTTGCCCGTTGACGGCAACATTGCCCAGCAACATTGCTCAAAAAGTTGCCCGGTGTATCATCACCTTAACATCCCTAGATCAACCACACATTCTCATTTGTCCTTGAAAGTTTCACAGTCGTTTCCTGGAGAACGCAAAGCTCCGTCTGAAGCCTGGGCAACACCAAGCTCGCCTCTGAAGATTTCCCATGTGAAGTACGTGAATGTGTAAAGCAATATTGCATTTATTAAATGTTTACTGTTGGTTGAAACAGCATCACAGACAGCAACATAGTAACGGCCCTAGATTCGGCCACATCTTTATTTTGATGGTCCCTTTTAAACATTCTGGATTGTAGCTATTATAACTTTGCAACTATGTCAGCTAACTCTCATTAGAGTATTAGTCGACTGTCTGCTTAATATCTGCTAACTCTTTATTGTGACGGCCCTCCGACAGACATTCAACTGACTATTAGTAACTTTACAAATGCATTTCAACTTATTGTAACCCTAGTAGTCTACTACTTACGTCCCGAATCAGCGGCAAACATCAGAACGACTAGCCGAGGAAAGGCTGTTCCAGGCGGGGGACACGAGCGCGAGCGTCCGGTAATCGCTTGAAATGGGATCTCAGTCAAATTATCATAAATCTATAAATAAACCACAGATTTGAGCTTTAAAAAACTACTTTCTCGCCCTGAAAAACTCTTAAAACTATATTTCGTCACACAATAACAGCAGTATTATATTTCAACTGTATGCTTCTATGCCCTTGTAGCACGCGTGAGTGACGATACTCTGTCCACCAATCAGCGTTCTGCAGTGAGTCTAGCTCCACCTTTTAGTACCCTTTCACTGTGCTAGGTACCCCAACGGAAGGGTACCCAAAAAGTGGTACGGTACGGTTCGGCTTTTTGGTACCATTCACAACTTTTGACAGTGGAAACGCAAATAATTGCGTACCGAACCAAACCGTACCACTCAGTGGAAACGAGCCATAACACTCTAATCGAAAGTAGTAAACATGTACATCCAACGTTACTTATAGTCAACAGGACCAACAAAATAGTTAAACTGAATCCACATGTACCAGATGTGGGCCGGATCTGGGCCAACACTATGTTGCGGTATGGGGATTTGATCTTAAACTAGCGTTTGATCCTTTTCCTCCTTGGCTGTGGCAGGTATGAGACTGAACTGAACTTGCGTTCAGTTGTGGAAGCAGATTCGGCTCGACTGCGAGGGATTCTGGGAGAGATGAAGCTGTCCATTGGAGACCTGGAGAACCAGCTAACTGGACTGAAAGAGGAGTTGCTGTACATGAAGAAGAGCCATGAGGAGGTCGCCTTACCCTTTCACTGCAATCATTTCTTAAATTACTTCACAAGAAGGATCAAATGTGATTTTTGGAAGACTAACTGCTCTTTCCTTCCTCTTCTTTCTCCACAGGATCTTCATTTGTTGCGAGAGAGGCAAAGCGGCTCTGTGAACGTGGAGATGGACTGTGTAGCTCAGTCAGATCTTGATAAGGAGCTGCAGGAGATGAGAGCTCAGTATGAGATACTTATTGAGAAAATCGCAGGGAGGCTGAAAGATGGTTCCAGAGCAAGGTGAGCCGGTAACACAAGTCTTCCTCCTGAAAGAGAACAATATGCTAGACCTACAGTAGCAGAGCCGGGTGAACTTTCTTAAAGGATTTTAAAAAGAGAGGAATGTAATTCATTGAGTGGAATGTAATTCATTGTCTGGTTGCTTTAAAAGAAATAATCCCCTAATAACGATTAAGATGCCAGCTGTCTGATGGTATGCTTTAGAACAAATGATTGTGTCAGTAGGAATGTGATTGCTATATTCAAGTAATCGTTAAAGTCTTTCAACTGCCAAACCTGTAGACATGTTTTGTTTTTGTCTGGCATAGTAAATTGTATGGGCAGGAACTGCTAAAGCAAAGGTATTTTAATTCAGTCTATTAGATTACCTAAGATTACCCAACACACTCTCATAGCAATTCACACCTATTGGCAATTTTTTTTCGTACCATCTGCTTACACCCTTCTTGAGGATTAGGAGTGCAGTTACAGGGTGGACCTGCTAATATTTATGCAGATAATAGATTTTCAGAATTATGATTGTATCAATTCATACAAATTTGCCACCAATTCTAATGTAAATTAGTTGCATTGTCAATTAGCTTGCCTTGGCTCATCAGTTGAACTGAATAGCCACACACAGCAGGAAATATTCAGTCCAACTAACCAGAACTACCTTTTCTCTTTTTTTTCCCCATGTATTCCTACTTTCTGGGTTTCAATATTTAGACGGAGGTGTTGCAGACTCAGGTGACCACCAGCTATACTGAAGTCAAGACATCTCAGACTGAGCTCACTGATGTGAAGAGAACATTCCAGAGCCTGGAGATAGAACTACAGGGGGTTCTCACAATGGTATAATTTTGCTCTTGCTCTTTCTAAAGCTGTACCTTTCTCTTGGCAGGAGATAAACAAAGATATCTGCTTAGTTTTCATGATACAACAGTTGGTTCTGGTCTTCGAATGTGATTGGCTGAGCAACGTTCAGCGTTCCAAGCCCTGATATACAGTATAACAGTCCAGCAGCACTGTGACTACTCACTATTTGTATCACTCCATTTGTCCGTGTCAAATCAAACAGCTTTCTGATCTTGGTCTTTTGGCCTAACACAAAATTCACAATCGCGTAGATTTCTATTAAAATGAAAGGTTGTCACCAAACAACAGTAGGACTATTTCAAGTACCTGAAAAACGGTCGGTTTTTATAGGCATGTCGCGCTGAAGACTTCATGCCCACTGCTGTGAGTGGATAACAGTTTTGCATATTATAATGAGTTTAATTCACCCGTCGGTGCACGTGGGGTGAAACGTTCAATGTTGTCAAATGGCAAGCGATTTGCCCATACATGTTCGAACCAAGAGTCCGTGTGTTGTACAATTCCTGTCAGTTTCAAAAGTTTCAAAATTATAAGGTTATATTAGCCTGAACAACACTAGTGTGTTGACCTAAAAATAGTTGAATTTTAAAGTTTTATCAACAAACCTCTTCTGTCCAAAATACACCAAACTGTAGGAATGATCTGCCTACTTAGGACTGTGTGTGAAAAGAGTGTGTGAGACAAGTAGTATGTCCAAATTCATAGTATTCATAAAACAGTTGGCGAAAGTACCTGGATGACTTACTTCTGGCAAGATTTGGACAACGCATCCTTTAGCGTCATATACGTAGAACGCTATATGACAAAACGGCGCTATACTATGCACATGGCATATATTAAACTTAAGGATTGATGACGCCTTGCGTTCGTGTTATATTAACGATAAAGCGTGCCATGTGCGTAGTATAGCGCCGTTTTGTCATATAGCGTTATGTGACGTTAAAGGAAGAGAAAGGGCTGGAAGTGGGCTTCTGATGAATACTTTACTATCTCATGAGGCAAGGCGACATAACTAATGTTGGGACAATAGATCAAGTGACAGTGTATCATTCATAATGCTCATTTTCATATTATAGAAGAAAATAAGTTTTGAACGGTTGCAAAATAAGTTTCAAACCAAAAGTAGAATCTACTAGACGATATGCAATTTCAAACACAGCCACTGTCTTAATGAGTGAGTCATTGAATTATTCATTCAATCAATCTGTTCAAAAATAGTAGGTAAATTCATTGGTGTGTGTTGGCCGGAGATGCAAAATTGTTCATTCTGCTGTGGTAACAGGGCCTGAAATTAACACCCGACCACCTGCCAAATGCGGGTGAATTTTGCTATTGGCGGGTAACACTGTCAATCTACCTGCCACATTGGCAGGTAGCCAATGAGAATTGAGTGATTCATTAGGATTTTTACATTTCAACGAAGTCCGCTATTGCGTTGGACTTTTGCGTTGGCTAAAATGTGGCGGCACATTACTGGGATAAAGAGGCCAAAAAGATGAGGATCGAAAAGATGAGGATCATAAGAAAAGTAGAGAAGACATTTTAATACAAAGTGAACAATCGGTGGTAATATATATTGTGTCTAAAATGTAAGTTGCTCAATGTTTATTTCTTGTTTGTTGAGCGACACAAACGCATTATGACAATCACAACTGCATTATAACTCTGAATCATTTCCTGTTTCCTCTCTCTCTATATCCTAATCAATAAAAGTAGCTTTAAAAAAACATTTCAACCACTTAACATGGTTTATAATATGCCATTTCCCCTTGAGTATTTTAATCTCCCCATGCGATGTTCAATCATTTTCTGCAGAAACAAAACCTGGAGCAGAGTTTGGCTGATGTGGGCATACGCTATGCTGCCCAGCTGAGTCAGCTGCAATTGCAAATAGACCACCTGCAGGATGAGCTACAGAGACTCAATGCCAACATCCGACAACAGGCTTCCGAGTACAATCTGCTGCTGGACATCAAGATGAGGCTGGAGATGGAGATCGCTGAATACAGGAGGCTGCTGGGAGGAGAAGCTCAAACGTAGGGCAAATTTATTTAAATATTGCTCTGTTCAGGTGTATGTGAGTTGATGTGAATGTCAGTTCAGTTGTTGAACTTTACTGTATCTGCTATGAGACCCAGAGTGTGTCGTTGTGTTCTGTAGGACCGTCATAAGCACCTCTGAGTCTTCCATGACGAAAACCTCCATGACAGAGACAGAAACAGTGACCAAAGCAATTGAGATAAAGGAAGAGGAAGGTGATTGAAATTAAATGTTTTATGTTGGTCCCTCCATTCAGTCAACATGAAGCAGAAATGAGGAACTAGTAGCCTAATAAATGTGTCTTTTGAACCCTTACAGAGTATAACCCTCACGTCCCAGCGCAGAGTGAAGGTCATTGTGGAGGAGATTGTGGATGGCAAGGTCGGATCTTCTTCTGTTGAGGAGGAAATCCAAGAAATTAGCTGAGAAGATAATACAGTAACAGAAATAATCTTATATGTAGACTCTGACAAATGGTGTTGGATTTGTTGTGTTTTGGAAAATAGCCACTGAGATGTCGCTGTACATCAATTAAACGATCAGTCATAGTCTAAATTAACTCAAGGTGAGGGTTGAAACTAAAGTACAAGAGATCTAGATAATGACATGGTCAATATATATATATATAAAATAAAGATTCTTCATGGAATCAGAACATGCGTCAGAGAATCACTTGAGCAGCATGTCTAAATGTCTGACATATCACTGTAAAAAATCAATCATGGGTCTTGGTGATAATTGAATATATTGTGTATATTTCATTAAGAAATTGTGGAGAATTACAGTAGCTCAATTATGCAGTTTTATTTAGAGACACCATTATTAGTTCCCAGCATGCTTTGCACATGCTGGAAATGGAGAGGAAGTTATGTTTGACATTTGAAAGAGTTTCCATTTTGTTTAAGTTTTGATCATTACTAATTGTGCAGAAGAGTAGGGCTTGTGGTTAGGTTGTGAATAACTGCATGTAATGACACTGAAACATGTTCCCTTGATCATAAAGTAGAAAACTTTGCTGCAATAACTGTGCAGTAACAAATTTGATTCTGTGCTGTGATAGCAGTAAAATAATAATACAATACAACTCAATCTGGCACAAAAAACCAAATCATATTCCATAGCAGATGGGGGCAGTATACCTCCAGAAAGTGAGTTGTGCAGCGGCCGCGCGCACTCTCACGTCTTCAGACAACACAAGCGAGCGCTGTTTTGTCTCTCTCCCTTGCACATATTATTCAAATCATTTGACACGATAGTAAAAGGTTGGAAAACCGCAGTTTCACGTGAAGCATTTGGATATTTTTAGAGATCAGAGACTCAATGAACAACATCTCAACACTAAATGATGAAGACCGTCTCATAGACGCCTGTCTCAAAAACAAGCTGGTGCATTTCGATGATATGGGAAAATAAAAGCCTGGGCATTTATTTGAAGTTTTACGGTATTGGTTTTGTTCATATTACACTTTTATTGTTAGTTTGAATTAATTTGACAGACAGCATTGGCTGATGTTGATCAAGCTAGCGCCATTCAGAGCTGCCAACTCTCACGAATTCACCGTGAGACACACGCAAATGACACTTAGCAAGCAGGTTAGTTAAGCTCTCAGATTCTGTCAATTTTATTACGCAATTCAAACAATAAATAGCGTTTTGGCGCTTTTACATGTTACACCACAGATCCCTAGCACACGTGAACCGATCATCTCTACTAGCTAATGGAAAAAGAACATGAACACTGTTGAAAGATACAGTATGCTACAACTTACCAAAATGTATTCCTCATGCATGATGTCGACCAATCATATTTTGAACTGTTCCTGACTGACATGTAGTAGTGGGCTGTATTTCCACACGACTGACATCAGGTTCAAGTACACACACAAGCTGTGTGAGTTACTCGTCTATTGCAGTTTGGCTGGTGTTTATGTTGCCCGCCCGCATACCGCCTCCCATGGCCAAAACTGGTATTATGACACCTGCACGGGCCAGTGGCTAGTAATTTAGCATGCTAATTCAGGTTAATATCTCGGCAGCACTATTAATTTGTCATTTTTTTAATGACATCATTAACCTTATTTCTTCTCATTCTTTTGATGCAAGTAGCTAATTTTTTGGATATTTTAACCTCAATTTTTACAGATGGCACCTTTAAGTAGGTTATTTCCATTCACTCTAATTCACACTTTAGAGCGTCAACTTAAAATAAAAAAAGCATATTTCACTAAAAATATTAAATTCATTGTGTCATAGACTAAAAAATGTAGGGTATTTTACATGATATATTTTAGATTCCATGAAAGAAATCGAGCCTTACCTACTCAAAAATATTATGTATAACTTACAATAATTTTACGTAAATATCAGTAAAAAATTGTTGTACTCCAGTGTACTCCTCTACAAATGCACTAGGTGTCATAATACATCCATTATAATGTGTTCTGTGATAGTGATGTAATTTCTGTCATGCAGTAGCCTACATTTTCATATCCTTATTGTATATTAGATAAAATACTAAATTCACAGTTTGTAAAGATGGAAAATATAGTATCCAAATTAAGTTCATGAGTTTAAAGAAAAGCACTTTAATTTGAGTGAGTGTTGAGTGAATGTTGCCATTTTTGTCAAGCCTATGTGCTTATGACAGGAAAAAATTACAATTTACTTATAATAGTTTTTGCACCCTTTTTTAATCAAAATGTTTAAACACTACATTTCTGATTAATTGTTTGAGTGTGTGTGATTGAGGTAGGAGACATATTATGTTATAATATAGGTTATGGAGACAAAATGTAAAGATAAAGATGGCAATGTCCTTGTCCTTGTAAAGACATTATTTAGTCCCCATGAGGAAAACCACTTAAAATCATACTGTGATGTAAAAATGCAGACATTTTTCTGTAACGGGTAGGCTAGAAAAGGCAAAACAAGTATTAATATAACACATTTCATACACAATGGTAATTCAAAGTGCTTTACTTAGAATACATTAAAATCAAAAGAAATAAGAACCCTTGGTATTTATAGCTGATAGGATCCTAATGATCTGAGTGATCTGTTGGGTTTATATTCAGTGAGGTTTTATATATATATATATATATATATATATATATATATATATATATATATATACGGTAATATATTGAGGTCCTAGGCCATTGAATGATTTATATACCAGTTATAATACATATATAATACATTATAATCAATCCTAAATCAGTGTAAAGAGCTGAGGACTGGTGTGATATATTCATATTTTCTGGTCCTGCTGAATCCTGGTAGCAGCGTTCTGTAAGAGCTGCAACTGTCTTATGGTCCATTACAGTAATCCACCCTGCTGGTGATGAAAGCATGCACAAGTCATGCAAAGTCTTGACTGGAAACAAAGCATCTAATTCTTGCAATATTTTTCAGATTATAGTATGCTGATTTAGTTATTGCTTTGATATGACTACTGAAAGTTCTAACTCTAGAGACACACCAAGATTCCTGACTTAGTTGTTTGACCCCTAGAGTGAAGGTATGCATTCACCTTGAGAACTTCATGTTTGTTTCCAAACGCAATGACGTCAGTTTTGTCTTTGTTTAAATGAAGAAAGTTTTGGCACATCCAACTGTTTACTTCACCAATGCATTGGCCAAGGGAGTCAATGGGGCTGTAGTCGTTAGGTGATAGGGCTAAGTAGAGCTGTGTGTCGTCTGCATAGCTGTGGTTAGCAATTTGGTTCTTTCTCATTATTGGGCTCAGTGGGAGCATATACAGGTTGAAGAGGAGTGGTGCAAGAATTGAGCCTTGAGGGACTCAGATTTATGGTCAGCTATACTCACAATAAAACCTTGTCAGAAAAATGAGCTTAAGAATTTGTTCAGCTGATTGAAGACAACGTTTTCAATGATCTTGCCTATGAAAGGAAGATTTGAGATAGGTATAGTTGCTTAATATGGTCTTATCCAGATTGCTCTTTTTCAGGAGGGACTTGCAGGGAAATCTGCAGTTTTCAAAGAGTTTGGAAAACTCCCAGCGAGAAGTGAGGCATTTACCACTTCTAGGAGATCTGCTTCAAAACAGTTTAACACACTTTGAAAAAAGATGTGGGAAGTGCATCAAGGGTGGTACGGTTTCTTGCAAAATTTTGCCATTAATTTCTTAGAAATCAGACATAATAACTACTTTCTCAGGTTGTTGTCTGATCTGTATTACCCCAGCACAACTCAATGCTTATCACCTTTCTGATATTATTGATTTTTCGAAGGAAGCAAACTCACTGCACTTGCTTTCTGAGAGCATTTCTCTGGGATTGTGACTTGGATTTGTCAGTCTCTACAGTAGCAAAAAGAGTGCATGTGTATTTTAAGTTGCTGTTTATAATATTCCAGAAGAAAGTCTGTCTAGCTTTGCCTAGTTCCATATTAAAAGCATGGATTCTGTCTATAAGTTTTGTCTTTCGCCACATGCGCTCTGCTTTTCTGCATTGTTTTTTTCATATTTTGCACTGCTGTTGATTCTATCCAAGGTAATTTTTGATATAGCCTTCAGAAATAGTACACTAGTGTTCTCGTTTAAGCATCTCTTTTCTTCACAGACTTTTCTTCTTTTCTTCACAGATCGTGTGTGGAACCATGTACATGCTCAGATCAAAAGTTTTTAAAACAGTTTGGATTTCTTTTGCCATATTGGTTTCTGCATTATGTGAATGTTAAAATATGCAAAATGGTAAAACAGTCAAACCCTGAGGTAATTGTTGATAACAGTCCTCAGCAAAGGCTAGAGAGTATTTTGGAGGCCTGTAAATAATGATACAGTTTAACACAACACCCAAATATTCGAAAGTGATTCTAAATGATATTTGCTTAAATTGATAGACATCTTTAAAAAGAGCTGCTACACCCTCACCTATCATACCCGCACTGCAGACACTCCAAACAGTAAAGGTGAGTCGATGTTTCATTGAGGACTGTTGCACTGCAGCTGTCTTCTAACCAAGTTTCATTTAAAAACATAAAATCCAGGTTGTTTGTGGTTATTAAGTCATTGACAGAAGTGATGTTTAAAGCGGATGTTTAAAAAAGGGCTAACTTTTGTCCCCACAGCAATCTTAGTTTGACGTGTAAAAGGCACCCAAGTAGATGTTTGCTGTACGGCTTTTGAAGGCCTTAGACTTTCTATCATATAATAGAACAGTTATAGAGAAAGATATGGCACACTGGGTTCCCGCTTGTTCTGTAAACATTTCAGAAAGGTACTGTTATCATAGCGGGGCCCGACACATATCACTGAGAGCTGGTATCTATATTTAGGGTTAGGGTAGGGGATAGAATCTTTTTTTGGTCTCTTTTTGGAAAGCTTATCGTCAGTAATCAAATTAATTAGAATATAGTTTGTACAGTATAAAAATCATGTCTAAGGAAAGTCCCCATAAAACATGTGTCTCTCTCTGTGTGTGTGTGACTTATTTTCACCTTCCATCTTATTACAATCTTATCCTGTAAGTAATATTCATTTAACAAACAAAAACCTTAATGACATCATCCTCCAAGAAGTTGTTTCGGTTGGAAAACAACAGCACAAACATCAGTAAGTACAGTTGTATGTTTTGTGGTAATAAGGGTTATTTTACACCTTAAAACATTCTTTCTGCTACAGTTAAAGAATATTTCTAAAATATCCAAAGATGGGTAAAAAATTTAACATTAAGTTGACACCCTTGTGTAAGCCATAACTGTAAAAATCTCACTGGAAAGTACCTGTGTAAAAACTATTTCTGCTAAACATATGTATAAAACCTTGTAAAATTACATATGTTAAAAATGAAAAAAAGTTTGAATGTTATGTCATTTTAAATTGATATTTCATTAACAAGGTTTGGGAGGCGCAGGTGCAGATAATTAACCCAACTGGAGAAGTGGAGATCCATTAGTAATAACTCAGGACAAGATAAATAACAACAGAACCCACCTTTGTTCCACAAAGATAAAGGGTTTGGATGGTGGATAAATAATTCTGGTAACACTTTACAATAAGGTTCATTAGTTACTACATTAGTTAACATTAACAAAGAATGAACAATACTTCTTCAGCATTTGTTAATCTTTGGTAATGTTAATTTTAACATTTACTAATACTTTATTAAAATCTTGTTAACATTAGTTAATGCACTGTGAACTAACATGAACAACAATGAACAGCTAGATTTGTTTTAATTAGCGTTAACAAAGAATAACAAATACAGTAACAAATGGTTAGTTCATGTTAGTTAATGCATGAACTAATGTTTAATAAATGAACCTTATTGTAAAGTGTTACCATAATTCTAAACGTGGTGTTAAAATAATACAATTTAGATAATATTTCTGAATATGTGATAGGGACCAGGTTTCATTTTGCATTCACAACCTGCTTGAATTCAAGTAAATCATTAAAGGTAAAAAAAAAAAAAAAAAACATTCTTGCAAAGATTGAAAAAGTAGAATTTATTTTATTCTATATATATCCTGTGCACTTTAACTGATTTTTGATAAATGAGGCAGGAATAAAAACCTTTTGCAGAATGATAAACAAGTCTTCCAACCTTCAGTTTTCATAATTTATGAAGACTTTGAGGCTTCCCCGGTATAGAAGAGCTCTTGTGACTATTATTTATCTTAATTCTGATTTATGCCTCTACAAACATTATTGAGTTTCTCTCAAAGCATATTTTGTTTTGGACCTGGCCTTCTTAGTTTTGTTATATAATGGGTGTAGAGATGTTAGAAGCCAGATGTTCAAATGTATTTTCCCATTTTTTCTTCCACAATGAGCTGAATGGTTGTTGAAAGAATAAAGCCTTGTGGTTGACATCATTTTAAAAAGTTGTCAATTTTAAATTATTTAATAAACATTATCAGGAACGAAAAGTGACTTATCATCAGGCCCTTGGCTAAAAAGCTCTGAGATGGCATCAGATTGATAAATGAGTCACCGAGAACTAGTTTTGTCAAGCTCATTCAAGCTCTCACACTTAGTAAGAGGTAAGATGCCACACCTATGACAGACTCACTATCAACACAGCTGCTCTGCTTCACAGGCAAGCCAAAATGATATATGAAGCCATAGATTTTCTCATAGTCCTCACAGATCAGTCATTTTGGTACAAATCCTTTTCTTGTGTACATAAGCAACACACATATCACCCAATATTTGTATTATCACACAGTGGGACATTTAACCATATGCACTCTTAGAAAAAAGGTTCATTGGGGTTCTATATATGAAGAATAGGGTTATTTACCCAACTCCAAAGAAGCTTTTATGCTAAAAAAGTTTCTATAATGACAAGAAAGAACCCGTTTGACACAAAGGTTCTTTGTATGCTTTTAATCATTCATATATTACATTTTTTCTGCAACATTTTGTAGTTGTAATTAAATTATAATAATAACTGTTGTAGTAACTTAATATCACATTTTAATCATGCTGATTTTTGGAGGACAAAAACTAAAATGGCACTCTTCGTGTGATTTTGATTAACTAATGATATAAATATATACTTTTCTAATCCCCATATCTTGAATTTTGTGATCATTCACATGCATTCATAAATACATTTTAGGGTCTTTATGTTTGTCAATAATATATTTAATCCGAAAAGGACAAAACAAATGATAATGAAAAAACCCAAAAGGTTCCATAAAGAACCTTTTTCCTGGTTACAAAGAAAGGGTTCTTATTATTGAACCTTTAAAAAGGGTTCTGTATAGAACCTTTTAAGAGTTCCAAGTACGTAGTTCTGGAACCTTTTAAGGTTCTATATAGAACCTTTTCTTCTAAGAGTGTGGAATTATGCATGTCTTTTGTCTTTCAAATGGATTCAAATTTACATCCTTTCTTATTTTCAAGTGCTTTTTGACAAAATATATTTAACTTGAAGTATACACTCTGAGATTTTAACTTACTAAGTTAATAGTTAAGTCAATAATCTAACAATACATCTGTGTGGTTCTCCGAAGTCAGTTGAAGGTCACAGTTTTCAAAAATAGAATAATTTTGTCAGATAATTCCTCAAATAGGTGTAGTATTTGGTTATTTTATGTTATTTAAAATATATAAAATATTTTCCTCATATTTAGATGGTTTAATTGAACTTGCAGTCTTTAAAACATAAAAATAATATAATTAATTTTGGCCACTACCCTGTTTGTTAATCTAATTCACTTTACATATTTGTATTGCTTCTTTTAAGGTTCTTTTTTTCTTTTGCAACTATTGGTATTGAATATGATGTTGCCCTAAGACCCACTTTGTCATTGTTTCCTTTTATTTCTTAGCCTTTTCTTTATGATTAAATTTGAATTTAATTAAATTTTTTGTTTTAGGCATTTTTTTTCAGTTTTCTTTTCAGAACTGAAAAGTAAAAAATTTGAATACACTTGCTTAAAAAATGATCTAGTCTTTAATCATGCCTCTGAACGGTTAATCCTCTCAACAGATTGAAAAATCCACCCATGGTTCTTGCATGGACTGTGCTTGTTGTGCATGACAGGTCAAATCCTTGACAAAACATGTTCAGATCATGAGAAATGAAAAACTCTGAGACCAGTTATCAGCAAAGGTGTATAATTGTTATTTTTATATTTATAATTATTTGTATCTTTATAGCACTTTATACAAAATAGCATGTGTTTATAATAAATTTGACATGAGATTATGTGAACACCCCCTTCTAATTAACGGTGGTTAAGCTCATGATTCCAATATTGACAAATCTTAATGCTAGTAATTACAATGTCATCCATTGGCTTCTAACTGTCAATGTTTTGTTTCACAAAGCAATGTCCCTAAAATCAAGAAGAACTTGTCAGGCCTGCATAAATCTACGGTGGCCGAGAGAGTTCAACGTGTTGCAACCTAAAGAAGACGCATGCAAATACAAAAAACGTGTGCAAATATAAAAATGCGTGCAAATACAAAAAAACATCAGCAAATTAAGAAAATCTTCATCAGTTCCACAACACACGTGTGCTCCAAGTACTCACAACACCACCAAATACAGAAACGCGCTGCAAGGGTCCACAACGGAAATGTTTCCGGGGAACCAAATAAGTGACGGACCCAACTGGGACTTGCTTATTGCTCGTGAGATTCCCTATGCCCTACTCCCTTCAAAGGGCAGACGGCAAAGCTCTTCAAGTGGGAATTTGGCGTGAGCATGGCACTAGTGTGTCATTTATGTAGCCGTTTGGAACTTGATGAAGGGAGCAAAAATAGAAAACATAATGTAATTATTTTTACCTAGGATGTTCCTATGACAACGCAGCACTTTGTCCATCAGCTTTATAGCTTTTTTTATTGCAATATAGAATTCAAGTATCAGCTGTATAGCTGTTCTGACGACAGAAATATGATTTACATAACAGTTGCAAATAAATTATTTATTTTTTATTTTTACTTTATAAAAATCTGTTAAAATATTCATTTTATATATCTGTATGTCAGTGCCATACATTACCTAACATTTTTCTTATGAAAATGTAAACATAAAACGAAACTATTTCTATAGTGTAACTGATGTATAGATTAATAAAACAATAAAGGTTTTTTGCTGTAAGCACGTCCTGTGTATGCCGTCACTTATTTGGTTCCCCGGAAACATTTCCGTTGTGAACGTTTGCAGCGAGTTTCTGTATTTGGTTGTGTTGTGAACGTTTGCAGCGCGTTTCTGTATTTGGTTGTGTTGTGAGTACTTGGAGCCCACGTGTGTTGTGGAACTGATGAAGATGTTTTTCTTAATTTGCGGATGTTTTTTTGTATTTGCACACGTTTTTATATTTGCACACGTTTTTTGTATTTGCATGCATCTTCATCAGGTTGCAGCGCGGTGAGCTCTCTCGGCCACCGTATAAATCCCACACTTGAACCCTGTTGATCACTTTTGGGATGCAATTAAACACTGACTGCGAGCCGACACAAAAAAAAAACAATGCCGGACCTATATGCTTTGTGTCTTAATGGGAGAAAATCCCTGCATCCATGTTTCAACATCTATGTAAAGCTTTCACAGAAGAGAAAAGCAGTTAGGGAGTAGGCTAACTACTCCCTGTAATGCCCATGTTTTCAAATCAAATGTTTAGAAAGCAGATAAGGGTGTGGACGGTGTGGTGATCAGGTATACACTTACTTTTGGTCGCATCTAAGTCTGGTAAACAGCACTTTTGCGTTTCACTCGCAACTTTTGCGATCACTTGCAAACCTGTTGCACGCAACCGAGAGACGCAAATTTTCTCATGGAAACGCAATGGGGACGCAGAACCTGGTGTCTGAGAGTGTGTCCCCATTTACTTACTTATGCACTATCCTGTGCAGTTTTATAACATAAATACACTCTTTAAAATTGCTGGGTTGTTTTAATCCAACTTTGGGTCAAATATGGACAAACCCAGCCATTGGGTTACATTTTTTAATTACATTTTTAACCCAACGTTTGGGTTTGTCCATATTTGACCCAAAGTTGGGTTAAAACAACCCAGCATTTTTAGAGTGTAGTGTGAGTGTAGAAAATTACAAAAACAAAAAGGATACTTTAAATACACGGATGATGTATGATGTGCATTCACTTAATGCACTCACATGTCACAGCTTTAGATACGTAGCGGAGGGGAGGGGCAAATCACGTTTAGGGTTAGGTCTGAAAATCGAGTATCTGATTGGAACCGGGACAAACTTTTCGTTTTTCCCGGAATTGTTCAAAAGTTAAAATTTCGATTCCTAGTTTTGATATTCATAGTCCGCCAACCGGAAGAAGAAACCGCTGAACAACACCAACGAAGAAGCATCTACCGGAAGTATTGGCATAACGGCGCGAGTCGAATAGCGAGTAGCTTACGTCGGCAGTCCAAAGTGTGGCTTCACTTTTCTAAAAAATAACGAAATCTCGGCAAAATGCAAAATTTGTGACATAAGGAGTATTTGTGACAGAAGGAGTATTTCCTTCAGAAATACCGTTGGTTAGCAAGGTTAGCTAAACTTTTTTGACCCTGCCTCTTAAAAGAATCGGAAATCGAGAATCGTTCAGGAACCGGAATCGAAACAAGGAATCGAAATCGGAATCAGAATCGTTCAAATTCAAACGATACCCAACCCTAATCACGTTGGCCAATTACTGACACCCCAAGAATTTTTTACAAATAAAATATCTCTGATATATTCCCATTAATGTTTACCTATTTTAGCACACCAGGAGAACTAGGAACATGAAATTGTCCAGACATGACTTCTTGTTTCACAGTCTTCTCAGTTTAAATATGAGGAAACAAAGGCCAAATTCCATTAATCATCCATCACAATGAGTAAAACCAAAGAAATTTATATTCTTTCCCTAGACACGGATGGTCCCGGTTTTTTGTGAAATTGTACTTCTAACGTAGAATTTCCTGGTTTCAAATTAAAATGTTTTTTTCTTCATGGTTGTGAATGTGTACATCCAATCCTGTGTCCGTAAATTGGTAAAAAACGGGTAAACAAACAGTGGATTGGCCAATGCCAGGCGTTTACTTTTATTTGATTGTAAGCTCAGCTTATCGCCTAGCAACTGCCTGTGCTGTCGGTTGTTCGCACGCGCATCCATCAATTCCACACACACACAGAGACGGACGAGGACGATAACACAACCAAATCTGACGAGCCGCCAGTGTCAGAAGAAAACGATTTACAACTTACAAGTCAGACTGTGCAAAGAGAAAACTTTTCTGAATGAGTAAGGCCCACCCAGAAGACCCGTTCTCTGCTACCTGTGTTTTGTGTCCTGCCAAAATTTCAGTTAAATATGGAGGAAAAACAGCACTGGAAAATCATGCTAAAACAAAGAAGCACCAGAGTGTTGCATTAGCAAATGTAAAAATCTAGCCATTGCAACGTTTATGACAAAGAAAGGTTCAACAGAGGAAGACAGGATAACAGTAGCGGAGCTTAGCAGTGTATACCACGGAGATACTTACGGCCATAGCTAGCCTACTTATCTACAAATGGTAATAAAGTAAGTGCGAAAATCTTTCATGACTCAAGTATTGCCACAAAAATGTCATGTGGAACAACAAAAAGTGAAGCTTTAGTTCAAAACGTCCTAGCACCTTACAGCCAGGAGCGTTTAGCTACAAAACTGAAACATACCCCCTATTTTTCTTTTTGCTCTGATGCATCAAACTCGGGAAGTGCCAAACTACATCCATACACAGTCCAATATTTCCACGAAGACGAGGGTGTTAAATATGGGCTATTGGAATTTTATGAAGACCCCCATGAAACCAGCAGAGCTATCTACAGGTATGAACAAATTTTGGACATCACAGAAACAAATGGCTTGTGTGTCAGCCAGATCAGTGCATATGGTGCTGACAATGCATCTGTAAATTCTGGCAAGCATAATTGTGTTTATCAAAAACTGAAAGAAGTTAGTCCACACATCGTAAAGGGCAACTGCAAATGCCACTTGATCCACAACACCCTGAAAAACGCGAACAGAATTCTCAGCGCTGCAGGTTATGATGTTGAATCATGCCACAGGCCGCCGCGAGGACACAGTCGAATGCCTTCTTCAAATCCACAAAGCACATGTGGATTAGTTGGGAAAACTCCCATGAACCTTCCAGCACCCTGTAGAGAGTATAGAGCTGGTCCAGTGCTCCACGGCCTGGATGAAAACCACACTGTTCCTCCTGAATCCGAGGTTACACTATCGGCTATCAACAGGTAACCACCATTATCTGATCTTGTTTGACTTTAGCTTTCTTTGCTGCTTCTTCTTTTATTTTCAGTTGATTTCAGAAGCCTGTGGCTAAAGTCAGTTGTAATGTTTCTGCTCGTCTCTTTTTCTGTTCTCTTCATTCTTCAGTGTTTCAGCTTATTAACAGATTAAGGCTGAGATGACTGAGATTTTGTGCTCAAGGTCCAGTTCTGGTTCATTTCTTTGCTTTTTGCTGACATGTGCCATTGATATGGCCTGCTTGTGGCTCAGATCTGGCAAACAGGAGTGAGCCACTCAATGGCCGCCATTCCACGCTACATTTGGGTCAGATCATCTTTCCATGTGTGCCAGATATGGACCGGAACTGGGACGTCACAATGTTGAGGGCATTTATATAGCGCTTTTCTCTGCTTTTAAACATATATTTTGTCTTCCCATCCCATATTTGTTTCCATCGTAGGTCCACATTATGATGATACAAGACCCATGTTCTTCAATCATCATCGAGTGTTTGCGTTAGTGATGTCTTATATTTACAGATTAACTGTAATAATGTGATGCCCCAGTAATGTGGCACCAAAATAGACTGTTACTGATCATAATAAGATGATGTACTTTTCATGCCATAGCCAATAACCACCATGTGTGTGATTCAACCCTCAAGCCCTTTGAGTGTGGAGTTTTGCCAGTGCTGCAGAGACAACGAGTATTGGCACGAACTTTGCTGGGTGAACAAAACAGGAAGCTCAGTCTGCGGTGAGTCATGAACATTTGCATCCTGCAGGCGATAGTAGGGTGGATACCTCAACAAAAGGAATAGCTGTCATTCAAACAACAGAATCCTAGATATGTGTAATTCTAGGCAACAGTGGTTCATTCAGGGCAGGGCAGAAAGGGTCATATTCCTTACTGCACTCTTAGAAGAGATACTTGAACTGTTCAAAGATCTTTAAACCTGTTTTCTGACCTAAAGAACAATAATGCTCAAAGCAGAGTATTGCAAAGTATGCCTTCTTATTCTGCAAATTTTGAAATAAATCATAATACTAATCAACTGACTAGTCAAGTTATCAGAAAGATTTTTTTTTAAATTTAAGCATATTTCAAACTGGCTTAATACAAACTAAAATCATCACATACTTTCTTATCAAACCCAATATTTACTAATGACTTTTTTTTATTATAGTTTTTAAACGAACAGTTCAAAAATATTCTAAGTCTCTCTCTCCCACATCTTCAAAACATTATAATTCACAAAAATGCAACGATTACAAATGATTATGTATGCAAAAAGTAATAAAACAGATACATAATACTTCTGATTATGAATATCAATAACAAATAATAATAGTACTAAAAACAACATTAAATTAAGAGATTTTCAATCTTCAGTTCTCATTCATTTTAATACGTCTAACCATCGATTACTCTAATACAACTGTTTTATAATGGGAACAATTTCTTTATGATATGTTCACAAGTAAGTGTATAAAAATTAATTACATACGTAAAACAGGAAAACCAAACATTATTTTTACAGTATTAGATTTATCTAGCATGGTAACCACAACTGTTTACTATTTACACACAAGATGTGTGTAAGTTTAGCAATTTTTCATCAAGACTGTAAAAGACTGCAAATAAGAGAGGTCAGAGGGGTGAGCAGAGCATACAAAAATATATTGTTCTTTTATGGTCTCTGCACTCATTCTTCTTCTTTTTTTTTGCTACTACAGGGCAAGAAAAACCAGTTTGATTCTCTAAAGTTTGAGTTTCGGATGAATCCCTCTTTTGTGTAATGACAGTGTTTTCATTGTCTACTTTAAACCTATGACATTGATTGTTTATGTAAGTTTTAGCATTCTATGCTGTACGCTTTTTTCAATTTAGATATCAAAACTTCTGATGTAACATTGGTTTTGACTAACACTTGAACAGTTTAAATACAAAAATAGTGTTAAATTAGTCCAATAAAGAAAATTTTTCAAGAAGATGTAAGAAAAAATATTAATATTAATATTAATAAGAAAAAGAATATGAAGTGTCTGATATAAGTGATGCCAATAAAATATAGAGCAGATTTATGATTGTGGCACACCCTGCAAAAATAAACCCACTGAGCTTCTGAAACACATAAGGTGCAGAGAAAATAGAAGAGCACTTAGAGCTTCAGTTTACACCTAGTGTGCGTTTCCCGTAGACAACGTGTTCACTGCTTCACTACCATAGTACGATGCATCGTTGGAGAAATCAACTAGCTAGTCACGACTGTTCCCGAAACCCACTGTTGCAAAGTATCGTTCAACCACGTTGGTTTCGCACAAGGTGGAGTAATTCTACTTTTAATGAAACAGTTTGAGATCCAATTAACGCTAGATTTGTTTTATATAAATTACAGACATGTCATCTGAGGACTATTTCTAATTGTTCTCAGTTGTTTTGCTTTATTACCAGACTCAATATTTGGCTCGTTCTTAACATAGTATAGCACGTTCACACATGCGCACTCTTCAAACACGTTACTTCAAATCTTTTGAAAAACTAATAGACGTAAATTACATTTGTATGTATTCTGAATAAAAGGCACCGGTTGTACTGAATGTCAGCTTGCTTATTTTGCTCAAGATAAAGATTTATTGCGTCCAAATGTCATGCAATATAGAAACGATGCTTCTAACCACAGGTCGAGAGCTGTCGTTCAAACCACACAACTTTGCGATGCTATTTGCGAATGTTCGTTGGAGCGATGGTTTCGGGAAACACCGAGTCGTTGAACTATGTGCTGGGTGCGTTTTCCCGTACAACGACGTGAGTTCCCTTTCAAGGGAACTTCGAGAGCTGCCGTTGTCGAACGCGATGGGAACGCTCTGCGTGATTGCGTCGTGAAGCGTCTGTACAATCAGTCCAATGAGAGAGTAGGACGTCAGGTGACGTCATCGACCAGGAAACTACTAGAGCACCCTTGAGATCAGACCGCGACAGCTTCTGTAGCCTTCAGCAAGCGATCTCTGTACTTTGTCCTTGTCTATTTATTGTTTTTTGTCAAAGCCCAATATATATCACTATCTATATTTATGGCAAGATTATAGACGGTGTGTGGTTCCCTGCACTCGTTACATCACGGGTGGGGACACACATCAGCTATTTGTTGCAATGTTTGGGAGTGGAGCATGCCAGCAGTCAGTTCTCGAGGGAGCTGACTCTGGGCATTGCGAGGACGCTCCGCTCCCGCCGGGCGTTCTCCGAAGGAGGACGGTTCGGCTCGACGTTCCCGCGCGGTCTCTCTGTTGCCGAGGCACGGAGACGACTCGCATTTTGGGGTTCGCAAATGGATCTGACAGCGGGGGTTGGGACGGGCTCAGCTCTATCTCAGCTTTCACATGCCAGATCTAGTGTGACTGCGATTTCCAGTTCCGAGGAATTGATATTGTTAGTGTTTTGTTTTAAAGGAAAAGAGTACAAAACAAATAAAAATGTTAAGAGAAAGGCAGATGTTTGAGTTTTCAATGAATAAATAAATAAGTCAGCTCATATCTCTGCTGAATAAAGAGGAGCTTTTAAAAGGAGGTTTTATTTGTGCTTTTGCCAGTTAAAAAATGTACTGGCTAGCTGAACATTATGAGATTGAAAATAAAGAAGAGTTTTTAGATTAAATTTATCTTAAAACAAGAAAACTCTATCTCAGCCTCCTCGTCGGGGTTTGTATTTTATGTGTTTAATTCCCAGATGTCTAGTAATGTTTGGGTATTAAGTATTATGGTATTTCAGTGCCTCGGGTTAAAGAGACGTTTGCGAGCTTTCTCTCCCGAGTCGGTGTCATCGTTATTAACCCCGACGTTACCCACCAGCCATCTTAAATAATGAATATATTTTTATTAGGCAGCCCTGGTGGGTATGGAATGAGTGTGAGGAGCGACTCTCTGAGGAGGGTCGCAGCGCTGCCAGTTCGGTTGTTCCCGCTGGTGGCCACAGTATTATATATATGTGTATATATATGTTTTTCCGATATAAAGATAATGGGAAAATAAAGATATAAATATGTCTGTTCTTCTGGACACTCCGCTTTCAAGAAAACTATGAAATAATCCATTCAGCGGTGTTCCAGAGGTTTCTTCCTCACCAATGTTCCTGAGACTGCTGGACGAGAGCAGTCTCGGCCTATTAAGCTCCTCGCAGCACAAGGTGCAATACAGAACAGTCTAGCTAGTTAGAGATATGCAAGATCTGAGGACTGTTTTATTTCTAAAAAAGCTTGGACAAAGGAGAAGCCCTGACGCCGAGGCGGTCAGGCTTCTAAGGGTGGTCTCCTCTGGGGTAGGGACGGTTTTGAGAAATCGTTTCTCCTCAGCGCCCTTTGGGGTGCGACTCTCTGAGGAGGGTCGCAGCACTGCCAGTTCGGTTTCCCTGTCGGTTCGCCGTTTCAGGGCACCAAGGTCTCAGTGTCCCCAAACGAGCCTTAAAAAACGGCAGTCATTTCGGTTTCCTTGCCGGTTCGCCGTTTCAGGGCGCCGAGGTGCCTGCTTTTTCCAACGGTCCTCCGAGGAGGGTCGTAGGAACTAAGCTAGTTAAGAGGTAGGCAAGATCTGAGGACTGTCATCATCTCTAATAAAGCTTAGACAAGAAGTCCTGTCGCAAAAAATGAAGCTATCAGGCTTCTGAGGGCTCCTCCAGGGCAGGGACGATTTTGAGAAATCGTTTCTCCTCGGCGACCTCTGGGGTGCGACTCCCTGAGGAAGGTCGCAGCGCTGCCAGTTCGGTTGTTCCCTGCCGGTTCGCCGTTCAGGGCACCGAGGTGTCAGCGTCCCCATACGATCCTCCGAGGAGGGTCGTAGAGCGGTCAGTTCGGTTGTTCCCTGTCGGTTCGCCACTTCAGGGCACCGAAATGATTGTTCAAGCAAATCCAGAGGCCAGTCTTGAGAGACTGGTTCCCCTAGTAGAATTTCTGGCAGCGTGGAAACTACTGCCACACATTTCTCAGTGGGTCCTGCACACTATAGAAAAGGGTTTCAGAATTCAGTTCGGTTCTCGTCCACCCAGATTTCTAGGGGTCCTCCTCGTAGTGGTGGACCCGAGCAGGCTTTGGTTATGGAGCAGGAAGTATTGACACTTCTGTAAAAGGAGCTGTAGAAGGGATTCCTCCTCCAAGCAGACACCATTACTTCATTGTGAAAGAGGATGAGGTGTTGCGTCCTACTCTAGACCTGTGTCAATTAAACAGCAGGTTTCAGAATATTAAGTTCAATATGCTTACGCTAAATATGATTGAGTCACAGATTCAGTCCGAGGACTGGTTTCTCTCAATAACTTAAGGGACGCTTACTTATCTTTCCATCCTCATCACAGGAGGTTCATGAGGTTTGCTTTCAGGGGCGAAGCATACCAATATCGGGTTCTCCCATTCAGCCAAGGTTTCTCATTTAAAGATATTGGGGGTTGTTGCTCAACGCCAAGAAGAGTGTGCTCTGAGGACCACTTTTCTAGGTGTAGCCTTTTACAGCAGTAAATGTGGTATATATCATGGCAGCTGCGTCCAATGTAATTACTTTTGGCCTTCTGTACATGAGACCCATGCAGTGATGGCTCAGGACCAAGGGGTTTTCTCCGAGGAGAAAAACGTTTTTTGCATGATCAAGGTCACGCGGCTTTGCCTTCGTGCTTCGGTCTTGTGGAAGAACCTTGGTTCCTCGCCCAGGCCCACTGTTGGGGGCTTCTTGTCGACGCATAATGTTATTGACGGATGCTTCCCTCACAAGTCGGGGGTATATCTAGGCCAGTTACTCACTGTCAAGCATTTTTTAGACAGGTGGCTCTCATGGCAGCTGTGTCCAACGTAGTTACTTTTGGCCTTTTGTACATGAGACCCATGCAGTGATGGCTCAGGACCAAGGGGTTTTCTCCGAGGAGAAAAACTTTTCGCATGATCAAGGTCACGCGGCTTTGCCTTCGTGCTTCGGTCATGTCAAGAACCTTGGTCCCTCGCCAAGCCCAGTTTTGGGGGCTTCTTGTCGACGCATAATGCTATCGACCGATGCTTCCCTCACAAGTTGGGGGTGATCATGAGTGGTCGCTCGGCGAATGGTACTTGGCAGGACCATCTACCTTTAGCACATAATTGGCTAAAAGTGATGGCGGTATTCTCGAAAATCTCAATACTTCCCGCCAGACCCAAGAGGTCACTATGTGTTTGTCCTTTCGGATAAAACACTGATGGTCTCGTATATCGGAGCAGATATCCTGTTGAGGCAGGGGCTGAGGCCCAGGGAATGGAGACTCACCCCGAGGTGGTGGAGCTTCTTAGGGAGAACTTTGGTCAAACTAAAGTCAGTCGACATTTCACATCGTTGGTACAATGCATTGCTCTATTTGGTTCTCCCTCACACATCCAGCTCTGCTTGGACTGGATGTGATGTATTAGGTGTGGTTAACACTACACCGGTACGCATTTCCCGATATCTTTGCTCCCGGGAGTTCACCCTCATTTGGAGTTTGGATACTGTGGCTTGGCCTCTGAGGGGGCCCGACTCATAGAATCCTGTCTCTCGACTGAGGTCGTTGAGACCATTCTCCAATCCAGAGCTCCTTCCACGAGAGAAACTATATGCATTGAAATGGAAATTATTCTCCATCTGGTGTGGTGAACATCACCAAGATCCTGTTAACTGCCCTGTTGGTACAGTTCTTGATTTCTTGCAAGACCGTTTCTCTGCTGGATTATCTCCTTCTACCTTAAAGGTTTACGTGGCGGCTATATCGGCCTACCACACCCCTCTGGGGGGTGCTTCTATCTGGGAGAGATCCTCTATTACTAGTTTTTCTCAGTGGTACATGAGGTTGAGACCTGCACTGCACTCAGAGCACCGGCTTGGGATTTGGCCATTGTACTTGAGTACATTGTACTTTTGGCTCCCTTTGAGCCCATTGAAGAGGTTTCAGAAAAATTCCTCACTTTGAAACATTTCTCCTTGCTGTTTCATTTATCGGAGATTGGGAGATTTATGCCTAGTTCACACTACATGATTTTAAAACGTTGGTCTGAACTGTGCGTTTCACACTACATGACTTGGTCTCAGTGAAATCAGAGTGTTCAAGTTGTTTAGCTGTTCACACCACACAACACAACGTGATTGATCCACAACAGGAGGTAACTCACTACACGAGCTGACAACGCGCTGCATGGAGATACACCCACGATCGGATGACAAGAGCAAGCTGTTTCAGTACTATGGTACAGTCTAAATCCTGAAAATAATCAAATAAATAACGAGTTGACAACAACTCTGGCACCCAACGATTCTATCTTGTCTACAAACCACGTTTTGTCATGAAAAAACACGCAATAAAACAAACCATAAATGACGCGAAACAGCACGTGCGCCTATACGCAGTGAAGAAGAAAACACAACACGTGAATAATGGACGTCAGACAGAAACTAGTGCTGCACACTGTTTGCGCGACGATCTTCTGCTCTGAGGAAAAAATGCAAAAAAATAAATAAAAACTAAGATTTACCTGGTGTCCTCAATCCATGCGTTGCTATGATTGGCTGTACTCATGACATCACTGAGGTTGAGTCGCGCGACGGCTCTGGATATCTAGCAGGCTAGATATTTTTCTGGGCTCGGCGACGCGTCTGCGAGGCATCTGCGAGCGTTTTTGCTGCGTCTTGGCTCTTTCATACTAACAGATTGGCGAGCGTTCATCGTCCGCTAATCGCCCAGCGGATCTGCACGCGATTACACCCTGACCTGTCGCGAGCTCGCGATCTTTAAATCGGGCATAAATTGGGCTTAAAATCCTGTAGTGTGAACTTGGCATTACATGCCCTGTCGGTTGCTCCTTTATGCCTGGAATCTGCACCGGGTATGGTGAAAGCATTTCTATACCCTAGACCGGGTTATACTCCTTAGGTCCCATTTAATGTTGGGGGCCTTATAGTGCTGCAGGCCTTTTATCCTCCACCTTTTAATACCCCAGATCAGGAACGATTGAACCTGTTATGTCTAGTTCGGGCATTAGATGCTTACATTCACAGAGCTGCCCTGTGGCGTAAGTCTGAACAATTATTTGTCTGCTTTGGGTCACTCAAGAAAGAGTCCCCTGCATCTAAACAGGTTATGAGCAAATGGATAGTCGAGGCTATATCATTGGCTTATGAAGCGGCTGAACCTTGCCCTAGGATGAAGCTTTCACCTATGGCTGTTCGGGCCCATTCTACTAGAAGTATGGCAGCCTCTACGGCCTTTATTCCGAGTGTTTCCCTTCTTGATATTTGTAATGCGGCAGGATGTCCTCTCCGCATACATTTGTCAGATTTTATGACCTTGGCCTCTCCACTCCTGGGGCTAGGTTGCTTGCTTCTTAGTGTGCGCAAGGACTTCACACAGAACGGGCATTTCTCAGCATGGCGTAGTGGGTATGGGGTTCCCATCGCGTTTGACAACGCAGCTCGAAGTTCCCTTGAAAGGGAACGTCTCAGGTTACGTATGTAACCCTGGTTCCCTGAGAGGGAACGAGAGCTGCGTTCGCCTGCCATACTTCCTGCATGGCCTGACCGACTTGCTTCAGGCCTTTCACAGAAGCTGTCGCGGTCTGATCTCAAGGGTGCTTTATAGTTTCCTGGTCGATGATGTCACCTGATGTCCTACTCTCTCATTGGACTGATTGTACAGACGCTTCACGACGCAATCACGCAGAGCGTTCCCATCGCGTTTGACAACGCAGCTCTCGTTCCCTCTCAGGGAACCAGGGTTACATACGTAACCTGAGACGTTCACTGTTTCACTACCATAGTACGATGCATCGTTGGAAATATCAACTAGCTAGTCACGACTGTTTCCCGAAACCCACTGTCGCAAAGTAACCACGTTGGTTTCGCGCGTGGTGGAGTAATAACTACTTTTAATGAAACTGTTTGAGATCCAATTAACGCTAGATTTGTTTTATATAAATTACAGACATGTCATTTGAGGACTATTCCTAATTGTTCTCAGTTATTTTGATTTATTACCAGACTCAATATTTGGCTCGTTCTTACATAGTAGAGCACGTTCGCACATGCGCACTTTTCAAGCTCATTACTTCAAATGAGCTCATTACTTCAAAATTACTGAATGTCAGCTTGCTTATTTTGCTCAAGATAAGGATTTATTACCTCAAAATGTCATGCAATATAGAAATGATGCCTCTAACCACAGGTCGAAGAGCTGTCGTTCAAACCATACAAATTTGCGATGCTGTTTGCGAATGTTCGTTGGAACGATGGTTTCGGGAAACACCGAATCATTGAACTATGCTGATAACGACGGAACTTGCGACCATAGTTGGCTGACGATGCTTTCAGGAAACGCATCCCAGGTCTTAATATGTGATTTGGTTGATCGGATCACATGTGGATGACTCTAAATACAGGTGTAAACGGAGTCTAAACATTTTCTCATCTACTTTCAACCACTTCCAGAAGTTGTTGAAAACGCATTCGACCTGGGGTGCGTTTCCCAGTACAATGACGTAGTTCACTGTTTCACTACCATAGTACGATGCATCGTTGGAAAAATCAACTAGCTTGTCACGACTGTTTCCCGAAACCCACTGTCGCAAAGTATCATTCAACCATGTTGGTTTCGCATGTGGTGGAGTAATAACTACTTTTAATGAACCTGTTTGAGATCCAATTAACGCTAGATTTGTTTTATATAAATTACAGACATGTCATCTGAGGACTATTTCTAATTGTTCTCAGTTGTTTTGCTTTATTACCAGACTCAATATTTGGCTCGTTCTTACATAGTGGAGCGCGTCGCACATGCGCACTTTTCAAACACGTGACTTCAAATCTTTTGACAAACTAAAAGAGGTAAATTACATTTGTATGTATTCTAAATAAAAGACACCGGTTGTACTGAATGTCAGCTTGCTCATTTTGCTCAAGATAAGGATTTATTATCTCCAAATGTCATGCAATATAGAAACGATGCCTCTAACCACAGGTCAGAGAGCTGTCGTTCAAACCACACAACTTTGCGATGCTGTTTGCGAATGTTTGTTGGAACGATGGTTTCGGGAAACACCGAATCGTTGAACTATGCTGATAACGACGGAACTTGCGACCATAGTTGGCTAACCGATGCTTCTGGGAAACGCACCCCAGATTGCTTTTGCAGTGCAGATGAGTGGTCATGTGGTCAAAATGTGTTTGAACAACCACAAAAGACCACCGACTCTCTCGTCCACTGACCTAAGCCACGTATTATGGGAAGTCAAGTGAGCTACAGTAGCCAGATGGGATTTAAACTTTTTTGGAGCAAGACCCAAGTTTGGTTTGGTCTAAACTCAGAAACGAATGCTGCTGCTCTCAGTATGTTTTTCCGTCATTCTCGGGAACATTCACATCATATCATATGTAATTTATGCCAGCTTATTTTGTCCAAGATTGAAAGTTATAAAAACAAACATACATTTATAGATCCTCCCCTTGAAGAAATCAGGACACAAGAGGTTGAAAGTGGACAAAAGAGACAGATTAAAACACCAGCTGTGAACGGGTATGTGTCTCCCTCATCTACTTGTGATCCGATCAACCAAAACAGATCTTAATACTAGGTGTTAACAGGGCCTCAGACAGCTGTTTTCATGCGTGAATTGTATATTGTGTATATTGTGAATACTATTTTAGAAAAGGCAGTCTAAACTGTATGTGAGAATGGAAGTGAATGAGCAAACAAGATGGATGAAGTTTGCTCACTCTTGTCTCAAGAGACAAATCCAGAGACAAAGGCTACGTTCACACTGCAGGGCTTAATGCTCAATTCCGATTTTTGGAAAAAATGAGATTTTTTTGCAAGGCCATTCACATTTCCAATTAAATGCGACCTTTTGTGATCTCCTGTGTGAACGTGAAATGACCCAGAAGTGACCCGCATGCGCAGAAGAGTACTCAACGGTCAACGACGTCACTTGTTGTTTGCGGAAGTAGCTAAATTGATGTCTTACAGTGGAGCTCGTTTAGCAATATTAAAGTTTTTTTCACAACAGAGCCAGCACACTTACAATCTTCTCGTTTTAAGAAGAATAAACAGAGAAGTGTGTGGGTGCTGTGTCGCAGCCAGGAGTGGTGGGATACTGATGTGAGTGGCTTCACTGATACAGAATTCATCAGTAACTTCCGAATGACCAGATCCACCTTCGATTATGTTTGTGAGCGCCTCCGATCAACTCTGTCACAGGAAGAGACACGTCTGCGGCGGCCCATAACAGTGCAGAAACACGTTGGAGTTGGAGTGTATTCGCGATCTACAGGTGCGTGCAATGACGTGCGTGTCGGATATATGTGACCTGGCCGTTCAGATTGCAGTCGCATTTCAAAAGATCGGATACATATCGGATTTGGACCACATACCCAAGTGGCCTGGGTCGCATTTGAAAAGATCGGATCTGTGTCGTTCAGACTGTCATGAAAAAATCAGATACAGGTCGCATATGGGCAAAAAAATCGGAAATAGGTCGTTTCAGCCTGCAGTGTGAACGTAGCCAAAATCTTGTCTCTGGATGACATTATGTGCTTCATTGTTGTACAACTCCTGACAGACACAACAAATGGGTGTTGAGGATTAGGCGGTTTAAATTATTCTTATTTTAATTTATTCTATGTAAAGCACTGAATTACCATTATGTATGAAATGTGCTATATAAATAAAATGCCTTGCCTTGTTACATTTTTTGCACTGTCGATGCTCACGAAGATGGCTGTTGTTAACATGGCATGCCCAAGTTTTTTCAACGCATAGTAGTGGATCTTTACAGTTATTGATACTACAGGGGATGTCTGGCCTTCACTGCCTTAGGAACAACCGGTTTTCTACTCATTGCCTGACACAGGTACAATCTTTGCCAAAACTTTGCCTGTCAGAGCTGGGGTGATAGAACGCATGAATGGATGACGTTGACCTCAGAGAGCCAAATAAAGCAATGATTGTGGACTTTTTCATTTGTCACACATGGATGAACTACTCTGTGCTCTAAAACGTCCTACTGTTTTCTCAACCATCGACCTGACTAATGCTTACTAAGTGTTGCTGCTTTTGGATTGGTTTCAGCAGCCACGGCATTTCAGAAGATGATGACAGGTTTATCAGGGGTTGAAAATTAGCTGGATGACATAATACTATCAACGAAGGTGACATCATTGCAGTGGTGGAAAGAGTACTGACAAATTGTACTTAAGTAAAAGTATTGCTACTTAAGTAATAATTTACTTGAGTACAAGTAGAAGTACTGAAATATAATATGACTCAAGTAAGAGTAAATAAGTAGTTTGCTTAAAAACTACTCAAGTAACTACGTTACAAAGTACTTTAGTATTTTTCTATTTTTACCCAAAATGGGGAGATGATAGCGAAATGGAGCGCTTAAAACTCTCATGTCATCTATACTGAAGGCCCAGTACTGATGCATAGAAGTATTAAACTTACACATTTCAGGAAATGCCTTATATGGATATAATAACGTGCAAATAGTGATGTTTTGACTGATGAAACATGAAGACAAACAAATTATAGCTATAATATATCTGTGTTCATCAAACTATCAGGTATTTTCAAAAGAATGATGTATGTCTTGAAAGGGATAGTTCACCCAAAAATGAAAATTAGCCCACGAATTTACGCTCCCTCAAGTCATTTTAGAACATATGACTTTTCTTCTTTCAGTCAAATACAATCAGAGTTAGGCTATAATATATAAAAAAATGGCCTGGCTCTTCCAAACTCTTTAATGGCAGTGAAAGACTGGAGAAAATTTGAAGCCCAAAAAAGTGCATCCATCAATGATAAAAGTGCTCCACATATAGACTACTAGCTTTCTCTGTTGTCAAGAACATTTTTTTATTACTAATTTTGAAAAGTAAGTCCAGGTAAGATCATTTGAATGTTTGGATTTGAATCATTCATAATTGAAAGCAAAGAAGGTTAATAGAGAGGTCCAATGAAAAAGGTATGAAAAACAATAAAACAGTATGAATAAAAAATTTCCAGTAAAAAATTTGTAAAAAATAAGTGGGGTATGGTTAACATGTTAAATTAAATTATCTTTTTTTCGTTGTAGCCTACCGAAAATGTGCTGGGAGCCCACTGTTGCTATGGGAACGAACTACACTTTTATATGCATCTGACTGACAGCTAAATCATGCGATCTTATTTCACTTTTTTCAGCTTTGTACTAAGTTTGCTTCGTATATTTAGTTTAACTGTATTGTTAAACAGGGCAAGCTTTACAATTAATTTGAACTGTGTGCATGTATTTTAGACACTTACATTGTTCTTGCTCCATCCATGCAAACCACCTCCGTCCATGTTATGAGCCGAGCTTTTTTATTTACTGCAGCTGCTCAGTGCTCTGGTATTATCAATGGTATGACCCATTTCAGTAGTTGCCATAATTAAATATGAGCAGAATACTCACTTACATTCACTGAAATACTGAAACGTTAGCGCTACTGATTCAAAACACGAGCGTCAGTGATTGAATGTCAAGCGCGGTTTGAACGCCCGCCCCCAGCCGAACTAGAGATTTTGATTGGTTTTGCACCCGAGTCAGATCTGTCGGTTATTGGCTGAAGTGCTTCAGATATGTCTGTCATTGGCTGAAGGGCTTCAGATATGTCTGTTATTGGCTGAAGCGCAGTGCTCCACCGCAGTAGTTTGAAAATTGTCCGTCAAATGTCAGCTTGCCCTGTTGCTCCGTCGGCACCTTTGTCAAAGTACTTTGTACTTTTTATAAAATATAAATGTAGAGAAGTTGAATATTTATTTTTATTTTACTCAAGTAAGAGTAAAAGTACCATAATTTAATTATACTCAAGAAAGTAGAAAAAATGAAAAAATCTACTCAAGTACTGTAACGAAAGTAGTTGTAATTAGTTACTTTCCACCACTGCATCATTGCCACAGATTCTGTGGTTTAGTTTCTGTCATCAGTCTTCAGCCACCATGGAAATCCATTGAGTATTCAATCTTAGAAGAAAAGGTTCTATAAAGAACTTTAAAGGTTCTCTCAGCACTACGTATTTAGAACCCCTAAAAGGTTCTATACTTTCGTATTATTGACAAACATCAAGACCCTAAAATTATGAATGCGTGTGAATGATCACAAAATTGAAGATATGTGGGTTAGAAAATGTATATATTGCTATCATTTTATGTCTTTACACGAAGAGTGCCATTTCAGTTTTTCTCCTCCGAAAATCAGCATGATTAAAATGTACAAATACAAAATGTAAAAAAATTAACAATAGCCTATAAAGAATAAAAAGGGTTCTTTCTTGTCATTATAGAACCTTTTTTAGCATAAAAGGTTCTTTGGAGTTGAGTAAAGAACCCTATGCTTATATAGAATCCCAATGAACCCTTTTTTCTAAGAGTGTTGTTATTGATAAAGTTGTTCAGTTTACGTTGCTGCTTTCGCTGCTTTTCTTGTGGCTGTGGCTATCCGGCGATGATGGTATATCCTTTCTATTATAATATTCTGTGTTTGTCTGTGGGGAACGCACAGACAAATCACATTATAAGGGTATCAGGTCCCAGTCAGTGTGTCAGTCTCTAGCCACACGGGTTCTAGCCTTGCAAGCCATCCCCGATGTGTTGAGTTTGGTCATAAACACTATAAAGTGAGGCTACTCGCTACAATTCACTCGGAAACCCCCAAAGTTTCAGGTGGTTATCGAGACCTCAGTGAGAGGTGCGATAGGATTAGATTTGAGGTATTAGAACAAGGCTCTCATGAGACGGGCCTTCAAAATGTTTACTATCAAAAACATATCCTCATGCAAATTCACCTGGGGGATTGGTTTGTCACAATGGATCTGAAAGATACTTACTTTCACATTCCAATAAACACTCATCACAGGCCATTCTTGAGATTCACTTTCGAGGGACAGGCTTATCAATACACAGTTCTGCCGTTTGGTCTGTCTTTGGCACCCCGCACATCCGCTGAGATAGAGAGGATAGCGTGTGCTGAATTATCTCGGCGACTGGCTGGTGCTGGCGCAGTCGAGAAGATTCGAGCTACTAGCTCACAGGGATTTGATTCTCAGCCATTTAAAATGCCTGCGTGCCAGACCCATGTATGGCAGTCAGGCAGCTTGCACATCATGGTGAATGTACGGTTGTTTAAGGACCCTGATTCCCTAATGGGTTCAGGACTGGTACCAAGAGAGTATGACAATGGGGACAATTTTCAGGAGGAAAATGGTCTTTACATATGCATCAAACCTGAGTTGGGGAGTGCTAAACGAGGGCGCATCTGCATCCGGCCTCTGGTTGAGCACGGAGCAGAGTTTACACATCAACTGTCTGGAAATGAAAGCAGTTGGTTTGGCTCTGAAGACATTTCTGTCGAACCTCAGGGGTCACAACATCTTAGTCTGCATGGACAACATGTCAGTATTGTGGCCTTCATAAATCACCAGGGGGCGTCAGGTCAGGTGACCTGCATGATTTGGTGAGAAATCTCCTCTTATAGGGACAGAACAAATTGAGCTCTTTGAGAACTGTGCATATCCAGGACGTCCAGAATTTTGGTGCGGATATGCGCTCACAGGGCAACATTCCCCAGCGAGTGGTCCATGAACCCACAGACGGTTCAGTCTGATATGGAAGGTGGTTGAAATCAACCTGTTAGCCTCGAAAAACAACACCTACTGCAATATGTTCTTCAAAGGCCCAACTTTCCCCTGTATACTTTCCCCCCATCTCGATGATTCCACAAGTCATCAAACGGGTCAGAGAGAGCGAGTGCCAAGTCCTTCTGGTGGCTCCTCTCTGTAAATCCAGACCGTGGTTTCCAGAGCTGGTCCAGTTATCAGTCACAGCTCCATGGCCTGTCCGATGAGGAAGGTGGGGCTTTGAGGGGTCCATCTTTTAAACTGCTCCAGTCAGTTGATCTTAAACCTCTCTCGCTGAAGACCGCCTTCTTGTTGGCATTAGACTTTTCCACTGCCAGGCTGTGCGTGCCAGGGCCAGTTGCGTTTCCACTGTCATCTAGAGAGAACCGAGGTTACGTTAGGTAACCGATTCGTTCTCTCTTACGAGAGGTTCTCTCGTGTTGCGTAAGCTAGCTTACGCTACGGGAACACCTGGTCAACGCCGTGCGCGCTAGGCATCCACAATGAGTCCCGGGAGGAGTCCCGGGGACCCTTATAAGTGGGAAATTAATGTACGTGACATAAAAAGGGCCAGCAAGCGGGCCGGTATGATAGTGTAGTACGTAAGCACATGAGGGAAGAACAAGCGGCACGCCGGTTGTATGAGTGTGACTCCCAATAGTGCAGCTCAACATAAGAGCTGAAGCATACTAGGCTGCTAGTAGCTTTGCCTGCAAGGTAAAATCTGACAAGGTGGAAGGGGAAGCCCCTCCCGCTGCCACGCATATGTCTGAATGGAAAAACCGCTGGACCATGCCCACGGTGAGGCCATGCCTCTGTTGGAATGAGCCCTGATGCCCAAAGGGCATGACAGGTCTTTTGATGCATTAGCAGAAGCAATAGCGTCCACAATTCAATTAGGATAGTGTCTGTTTCGAGGTGGCCAGACCCTTGGTGCGCTCACCGAACGAAACAAAAAACTGCTCAGAGCGTCTGAACGCGGCAGCGCGTGTAGTGTACAATCTCAGAGTCCGAACCGGACAAAGGAGATTGGCGTCACATTCGTTATCGGATGGGTAGAGCCGATAGGGAAAAACCTGATCCCTGAACGGGGTACCAATCGCTTTGGGGACATATCCATGTCTAGGTTTGAGGAAGACTATGTAGTCATAGGGTCCAAACTCAAGACACGCAGCGCTAGAAGAGAGCGCGTGAAGGTCTCCCATGCGTTTTACTGATGACGGGGCAAACAGAAACGGTTTATAGCGAGAGGTATTTTAGGTCCACAGACTCTAACAGTTCGAACGGGGGGAGGCTTCCATAGCTTCGAGAACTATAGAAAGATCCCAATTGGGAACCGAAGGGGGCGCGGAAGGTTCATCCTTCTAGCTCCCCAGAGGAAGCGGATGACTAGCTCGTCTTTGCCCAGAGACTGAGCGCGTCGGGGGTTCAGCGAACTCCGCGACAGCTGCCACGTAAACCTTGAGAGTGGATGGGGACCTGCCCTTATCCAGCATCTCCTGAAGGAAGACAAGCAAAGACGACACGTCGCACCGCTGAGGGTCTAGGTTTTTGTCGGTGCACCCTTTTGAGAACACAGACCATTTTGACGCATAGAGCTTCCTGAGTAGAAGCCGCTCTGGCGTTCATGATCGTGTTTAACTCTCCCCCGGGTGATCAGCATCGGATAGTTGTTGATCACCCGTGCATGAAGCGCCCAGTGCTTAGGGTGGGGATGCCAGATCGTGCCGCGAGCTTGAGAGAGGAGATCTGCTCTGACTGGAATGGGCCACGGGGCTGTCTGCGACAGCTGAGCGAGGTCCGGGAACCAAGTCTGACTCTCCCAACGCGGGGCTATGAGGAGCACCGAGTGGCGTGTTTCCCTGATCCTCTGTAAAACCTGTGGTAACAGGGAGACCGGAGGGAAAGCCTAGGCGGGCGGCTGGCCACTCCTGGGCTCAGCGCGTCCTCGCTCTTAAGAAAAGTATTGGGCAGTGAGCGTTCTCCTCTGACGCGAAGAGATCCACCTCTGCTCTGCCGAATATTCGCCACAGTTTCTGGACTGATTGAAAGTGCAGGGACCATTCTCCCGGAAGGATGAGGTTCCTGGACAGTCAGTCTGGGCCGTCATTCAGGTGGCCCGGCACGTGCGTCGCTCTTAGCGAGAGCAGGTGGCTCTGGGACCAAACTAAAATGCATTTCGTCATCAGGAAGGGGTTCCTGGATCTGACACCGCCCTGACGGTTGAAATAGGAGACTATGGCTGCATTGTCTGAGCGGATCAATGCGTGGTGACCCGAATGCGCGGAGGAAAAACGCGAGCGAGTTCTCGACCGCGATCATCTCCAGACAGTTTATGTGTAGGGAGCTCTCTTGAACTGACCATTGGCCAGAGGCCGGTGAGCCTCGCACAGACCGCACCCCAACCTGAGTTGGATGCGTCTGTCGAAAAGACTTATCGGCGAGAGGCGGTTCCCATGGTAACGCCCCGCTGAAACCATTCTGCCACTGTCCATGGTTGCAGAGCCGAGATACAGGTCTGCGTAACTTTGATCAGCTGGCGGCCCGTGGTCCACGCACGGTGAGACACACGGCTCTTCAACCAAAGCTGAAGGGGGCGCATGCGCAGTAGACCCAGCTGAAGTACTGCGAAGGCTGAGGCCATGTAACCCAGCGCCTTCTGAAAAGTTTTCAGAGGTGTGAGGGTGTCCATCTGACAGGATGCGGCGAGACGCTGAACACGGCGCGCGCGCTGTGTAGATAAGCGAGCCGTCATAGCCACTGAGTCTAGATCTATTCCCAGGAAGGAAATCGTCTGATAGGGCTGAAGCGAGCTCTTTGTCCAGTTGACAGAGAGACCCAAGGTGTTCAGATGGTCGAGGAGGACTGTACGAAGAGACAGTAGCTCCGTCTGTGATTGTGCCAAAATCAGCCAGTCGTCCAAATAGTTCAAAATTCGCAGCCCCTGGCTCCGCAGGGGGCGAGCGCCGTATCCATGCACTTCGTGAACGTACGGGGTGCTAAGGATAGGCCGAACGGGAGGACTGTTTGTTGCTTCTAAAATCACTGTAGTTTCGGGGCCGCGCCCGAAAGCGTGGAGGCGGCGACGGAACTGTAACAGATAGCCGTATTTTATTGTGCTTAGCACCCATGGGGAGATTCCCGGGATAGCTTCCCACGCTTAGAAGCGTGACACTAGCGGGTGACTGGCTATATCGGCCTGATTGTTGCACATAGCGGGCTGGACACAGTGTGTGGGCACGCTGAGAATGTTTAGGCAACGGGACCTACACTCAAGGGGGAAGTGTCCGCTTTTTGAGAGTGGGCTCTGACAGAGGCACAGGGAGTGTGGTGCTTTGTGTATGGGCGAACACAGGATGTGGGCGCATATTTCTACACAAAAAGCGTGTGTATACAACACATGTATGTGTATACACATAGCGGGCTGAGCACGTGTGTGAGCGCGCTTACAGTGTGAGCGTGGTACAGGTGTGGTGGTTGTGTGTAGGAGTGAACACTGAACTGTGGGCACATATACTACACTTATAGCATGTTTGGTGTAAGCCAGACATTCTGCACTTATGCCTGATTGCGTTTTAGCCTGATACAGGCTGCACAAGTGACGCGCGCAAGTGCGTGATAGAAACCTGAGCGCTGTGAGCGGCAGAGCCTATATATAGCCTGAAAGGCTGCACTTGTGGTGCGCGCGGGGTCGCGTGCATGTAGAGACGTGAGCGCTGCAAGCGGGCACGAGACTGCAGCGGGCACAAGTGTGGTGCTTGAGTATAGGAGTGAACACTGAACTGTGGGCACATATACTACACTTATAGTATGTTTGGTGTAAACCAGACATTATGCACTTATGCCTGTTTACATTTTCGCCTGATACAGGCTGCACAGGTGACGCGCGCGCAAGTGCGTGATAGAAACCTGAGCGCTGTAAGCGGCAGAGACTGAATATCAGCCTGACGCGCGCGGGGTCGCGTGCGTGTAGAGACGTGAGCGCTGCGAGCGGGCACGAGACTGAAGAGGCTGGGATGCACGCGACCTGGCCGTGTAATAGAGCGGGCAGAAAGAAGATGTGAGCACGGACGTGGGCACATCTGTTACAGATAACACTCAGGCGGCATAGCCAGCTAAGAGAGTGGGCTCTGTTAGACACGGGGTGTGCTTGAACAGCATTGGCGTCAATCGAATCTGTCGGCGTTATTGCAGGCGTTCATGTAATAACAGGCTCGTTGCTGCAAAATAGACAATTTGGCCGCTAGAACGAGGAAGAGAAACGTTAGAGAGGTGGGTGCTAACCGGCCTCGGCGGGCTAAAAACACACTCGTTTCTCATGTCGCCGCTGACGCATGAGCGCGGGAGAGCGCGGCCGCTTTCTGAAACGTAAGAAAGCTGGCCGCGAGCTCAGAGCTGCATACAATTATCTGCAAGAGCCGGACACGGGTCTCTGGCGCGGGGAGCTTTGTATTTTACCACTGAGCCACAGCAGTAAGACACAATAAGCTGAAAAGCGCGAGCAGATAAGGGGGCGTGTTAGTGGCGAACAGGTCCAGCCTCAGCGAGACCAACAGTAACACAAACTCATTCACGGTGAAGCTATGCACGGGGGCGTTTATGGCCGCTCGAACGAGGAAAGAGAAACGTTAGAGGATGCTGACCGGCCTCGGCGGGTTAAAAACACACTCGTTTCTCATGTCGTGCAAAAAATTATCTGCAAGAGCCGGATTCGAACACGGGTCTCTCTGGCGCGAAAAGCTTTGTGTTTTACCACTGAGCCACAGCAGTAACACACAAGCACAGGAGCGCGAGCAGATAAGAGGGCGTGATGGTGGCGAACAGGACCAGCCTCGGCGGGACTACACACCATTGATAAACCCATTTTCGGTGAAGCTATGCGCGGGGGCAAGCTAGCTCTCTTGTAAAGTAAAGAAAGCTAGCCGCGGTCGGCACAGCTGTAAGCGGCTCGTCCCACATACAGCGCGGGACTCCGGCGCTGAGAGGGGAGCGGCATGAGGTGTGCGAGGCATCTTTAAAAAGACGCTCGCTGCTCTTTTGTGAAAATACACAACACAAGCAAAATACAAATGTAAGGATACGTCGCCGGATGGCGTTAGCTCGCAGGATGGCTGAAGGTGGCGAAGACGGCCGGCTTCCTCAGACTCTGTCCACACGCTCGCTAAGAGATGCCTTCTCGACGGCGACGCGGCTTCCTCTCGGAGATCAGCAGGTGCGTATAGCCTCGCTGAAGAGATGAAAATCGGAAAACAGCGGGAAACTCGCTTATTTATAGACTCGGGCCACTCCGTTTGGCGGGCTCTGACGCAATGAGAGCGTGTCTGCTTCTCATTGGTCACGAGTTCAACCGAGTTCCCTCATAGGCTGTAGCAGTTCTCCCTGAGCGAACCAATGAGCTGCTAGCTAGCCCGCTCATGGTCTGCTGCAGTGAACTGCGTTGACATTGGATACAAAATTATAGGATAATTTTTTGGCTTCAACTTCTCAGAAAAGATGAATCTTTCCCGTAGCGTAAGCTAGCTTACGCAATACGAGAGAACCTCTCGTAAGAGAACGCTGCTATTGGTATCTATCAGAGCGAGTGGGGGATCTGCAGGCTCTCTCTGTGAGCCTGGCATGTCTGGAGTTTGCTCAAGAAAACTCTAAGGTCATCCGCAAGCTCAGGCATGGGTGTGTCCCAAAGTGCTCTCAACACCGTTCAGAGCACAGGTGGTGAGGTTATTGGCTTTTCCCTTCTACGAGGATGGGGAGGTTAATCTTCTCTGCCCTGTTAGGTCACTGAGAATTTATCTTGAGTGTTATGCATCGTTTGGACAATCAGAACAGCTTTTTGTCTGGTTTGGTGGTCAATCCAAAGGGATTCAGTCACTAAGCAAAGACTGTCTAAATGAATAGTGGATACTATCGCGTTGGCTTATACCTCAGTGGGTCAGGTTTGCTCTATAGGGATCAGGGCCCATTCGACCAGAGGCATGGCCTCATTATGGGCTTGGTCATTTGGCTGTCCCATTCAGGATATTTGTGATGCGGCTGGTTGTTTTCCCACAACGTATAGCTACGCAATTTGTTCCCTAACTCAGGGAACTGAGGTTACAGTGACCAAGTAGTGACCAAGTAGTTTACAAGACATTATGTAAAACTATGTGAAAAAGTGTAAACCTAACTACAAGCCAAGTATACTTATAAAACTTAATTATACTTTTAAAGTAGCCTATATTTCAATTAAAAGATTGATTAAGCTACAAGTATAGGCCAAATATACATAGACTTTTCTGTGAGTATAAGTCAAATTAAGTGTGATCTAAGTATATTTCTGAGAAGTATACGTAAAAAGTAAACTGAAAGTAAACTTTCTTTTTTGTTGTTGTTTTAAAGAAGTAGCTAGCACACTTGAATAAATGTATTTTTTGCTGCTTATGTAAGCAGTATATTCTCACAGTGAAAGTATAAGGCTGAGTACAGTAAGTCAACTCCCGCACATAAAAATGTTTTTAAAATCAAAAAGCTTGCATACTTGCAGTAACAAGGTTATCATTTAATCCAAATTCTTTTGAATATATGATCTGAATAAAGCAGAGCTTACAGGAAAGCAGGTAAGAGCTTGTTTGGAATCAACAGATGGATCAGATTGATCTCATCATTCAGTATCTAATGAAATAAACACATAATTCAACACCTTATAACCGCAGGCACATTCACATAAAATTGACGAATTACTTGACATATAGATCCGTGTTCAGTTATGCTTGCTGCATTGTTTTCACTTGTTTATGTAATGACAGCTATACAAAAGTACAATGTAACCTCTGTAAATGCATTCAACTAGCAATTACTCTACTAATTTACTATTACTTCATGCAGCAACATTTTTAACTGAAGATAAAACTGAAGTTGAATTTCATGCTTTCCAAAGCAAAGCTTCAGGTCTCAATTGAAAGTTTCTTATGCATACCCCTCCTGTTACCCTCAAATCTGATAACACTTTTCAATTACACTCTTATCAATTTGACCCCAGTAACTTAAACCTCCACAATATGATTTTTATTTTTACAAAGTTTTGTTTCAGTTACTTTATGTCTTTGCTGACTATTAAAGTAACATTTTAAGTTGACATCCGCCCACCACCCCTCCCCACCTAACCCCTTATACATCCAGAATACCCTTTGCACGACTATGGACAAATTTACAAATCAACATAAAATCTTACTGATTTGACCTAAAATTGGAAAAGTATAAACATATCTGGTGTTTTATTTGTTTTATAATATTGCTAAGTATACATCGATAACATTTGGAAAGAAAAACTATTTATTTTATCAAGGATAGTAACACGAGTTATGTTTGGGGTCAATCTTGCAAAAATGATGTTTTCCCCTCCCCATGGCACAAGAAAGAATTATTAGTTCTCTTGAGAATTATGTCACATGTCATGTAAACTATTAGTAGTTCTCGCAATACTACAGATATGGCTATGTTTGGTTAGAGCCCTAAAACAGAGGACGTTTTTTGAATATGATATTGAATATGTAAAATTACAATGAACATTATAAATTCAAATTATAACATGTTATAGTGACATCAATAAAACAACCAAAACAAATGTGTGTGTGAAATTGTAATATTTCTTTTGTTTTTATTATACGTCTAAAAGAGCCTGGGGTCAAAATGACCCCAAGGAACACCGATGTCACAAAATGTGTACAGGACTCTGAAAACATATTAGCTGGTTAATTTCATGTTTACAGAGTTGTCCCCATTAAATTAGGAAAAGTCATTAAATCTGAAGCAAAAAATTAAAATAAAATTATGTTTTGACAGACATTAAACATTGAATGGGGTCAAATTGACCCCAAGGATAATAGGAGGGATACAATTACACAAAAATAAAATAGGAGGGATACTATTATCGCTTATACTATTATTATTACTATTATCCCTCCTATAATAGGAGGGATAATAGTATCCCTCCAATAATTACAAAAAATAAAAATAAAAATATGTTTTTACAGACATTAAACATTGAATGGGGTCAAATTGACCCCAAGGATAATAGGAGGGATACACTAATTTTCCTCAGATAGAAGTAAAGCCTTCTGGAGTGGCGTATATCTGACTCATTTTTAAAGCTCTCAGAAAAATACTGTTACGCAAGACGAGCAGGTACCATGCTAGCACGTCTCCAGATGCCTCTTGAGTCATTTAAAAGTTCACTTTGGAAAATGTTTTTCTCTCTCTCGCATTTTTTTTGTTCTGTTCATGTTTGAAAAGACAAAGGGAGGTCTGTACTGGGGAAGCTGGCAGCATTCCACGTGCAAGAGACCATTTCACTGTGTGCTTTTAGCCTGCTGTTTATAAGTGTTTATCACATCCAGCACTCTGTTGTCCTGGAAACCCCGCTGGCAGGCGCAGGTCATCCTGTCAGCACACATGTTATGAAGCCTGTAACACACACCGTATGGCAGTAACATGAGAAACTATGCAGACATGCATGGGAAAAAACTCACATCAAGACAATCATGTCCTGTGAAAACATTGTCAAGTTATATAGGCATGCATATTTTGAGATAAGATATATGCATATGTATTGTCTTTTGCACATATCCCTGGGCTCTCAGAGATCATTCAACAATTCATGTCATTTCACCTGCCAGATCCTCTGCCTCCAGGCATGTGCTGGGCGGAGAGTGAAGTTTTGATTTCATGTTGTCTTCTCACCCCTCCTCCATCTCTACCTCCACCCACCCCTTACCTCATCCCACAAACATATAAAAATCAATCAGCCTCGTCTGTGAACCACATTCCCTCTCCTTCTAGGAAAAACACTCTCTCCTCTGCTCCCCAACAATGACGTCCTTCAGCAGCCGTAGTTTTGTGTCTTCTGGAGGGGGATTCGGTGGAGGCTCCATGCGGGGTGCTTCTCAAGGACGCATGTCTCAGTCTTCATCGATGGGCATCGGAGGAGGTGGTCGCTTAGGCGCCATGCGTGCTGGGAGCATGTATGGGGGTTCAGGAGGCCAAAGTGTCCGTATCTCCTCAGCGTCAAGCACCTTTTCAGCTGGTGGTGGCTGTGGTGGAGCAGGTTATGGCTTTGGTGGTGGCGCTGGTGGTGGAGCAGGCTTTGGCTTTGGTGGTGGCGCTGGCGATATGGACCTCAACGTGACCGTCAACGAGAAAGCAACCATGCAGAACCTGAACGACCGTCTAGGATCTTACCTGGAGAAGGTGCGCTCTTTGGAGAAGGCCAATGCAGATCTCGAACTGAAGATCAGAGAGTTTCTGGAGAAAAAAACCTCACCTTCTGCAAGAGATTACTCTGCCTACTATGCCACAATCAACGACCTACAGGAAAAGGTACTGCTACTGTAAAACAAGAAATGCATTATTTCATAGCTGCAGGATGATGGGTGTGGTCATGTCCTCATTGAGTTTTCTGCATGTCAAAATGAAACAAAGCCATTCGTCATAGATACTGTCAGATACACAATTACATGGGTGTATCTGACAGTATTTGTGTTTTGTAAGCTAAATGTGGTGTGCATTTGCAAAAAGCTCATAGTTTGAATCCTCTCTTGTCTCTGACAGATTCAAGATGCCACCCGTGTCAATGGAGGAGTCTACCTGGGCATTGATAATGCGAAATTAGCCGCTGACGACTTCAAGAACAAGTAAATCCAAGCCTACACTTTTTTGCTCTTACTTTGGTTAAAAGTTGCTAATAAGCTTCTCTGGTTTGACCCATTCAGGTATGAGAATGAGTTGAGCATGCGTCAGTCTGTGGAAGCAGATATTGCTGGGCTGAAGAGACTCCTGGATGAACTGACATTGTCAAGATCTGACCTGGAGATGCAGATTGAGGGCTTAAAGGAGGAGATTATCTTCCTCAAGAAGAACCACGAAGAGGTAAACCACTGAAAACCTGTCCAAATCTATTGATCTTGCCAAAACAGACATGTTCATTTTACCTTGCCAAGATAAACTAACAAGGCAGTAAACTGTGGGTCTGAAAACCACTTTAAATCTGAGGAATGTGCCTCAGGGACCATATTTATAAAGCATCTTGGAGTCTTCTTCTCTTTGTAGGAACTGGCAGCCATGCGCACTCAAATGACTGGTTCAGTGAACGTGGAGGTGGATGCGGCTCCTCAGGAAGATCTGAGCCGTGTGATGGCTGAGATCCGTGAGCAGTACGAAGCTGTCGCTGCCAAAAACCGACGTGAACTAGAGTCCTGGTTCAAAACTAAGGTAGAAGAGGGCAAATAAACCATGTTTCCTGAACTAGCCAAAACTAGAACCAAGTTTAATTCTTTAGAGATGCTTGACTAAACTCTGAATGTTATTTATCTGCAGTCAGAGACGGTGATTAAGGAGGTTGAGGCCAATACAGAGACCCTACAAGTATCCAAGTCTGAAATCACAGAGCTTCGACGCACACTTCAGGGCCTGGAGATCGAGTTACAATCTGAACTCAGTAAAGTAAGTGTGTGTGAGTGTATTGAGATACATCTTGCAATATGGTAATGGCAGCTGAAATAAAAATGTTAAACCATTCTAAGCAGGCCTTAGCTGTTTTAAGCTACATTGGGCGAACTGGTCTCCCAGCCTGGCCAAGATAGTTTTCTGTTTGTTAAGTAGGCAGCCAGGTCGACAAGTGCCCAAAACTTCTCTGAAACCTGCAAATTAGACAATCCTGACCATTCAGGGGCAGGTGCGGATTTACGGGTGGGCCTGGATGGGCACGTTCTCCTTGCACACCCTTGCAAGGAGAACGGACGAGGCTCATTGTTCACATAACCATGTCTTGGAAAGACAAAGAATAGGGCCCGTTCACAGATCGCCTCTTTTGCAAGTTTGTCATTTCAAATGTACGCTCTCATAATGGAAGCAAACGTGTGCGTTTCGACAGCCAAGGGACGCGCGATTTGCCATTAAAGCTCGCGTTCTTAACGTGCACTTTGTGGTCACGGAAAACGCGCATCAGAAACTCCCGGTTTTGCATCAAAACGTGCATCCTCGACGTGTGATCTGCAGTTTAAGCGAGATTGCTTCTGTCTGCAGGTGTTTTATGCCTCAGAAGACTGTCCGAGGTGCTGAAATAAAAAACAGTGAACGTGAAACCGAGAGTTGTTTTTCTTTCTTGTTACAAAAACACTCCCTAATCCCTTCGTTCGTGACACATCTCGCAAATTTTTTTGTTGTATTTCCGGTAACACTTTACAATAAGGTTTCATACATTATTATTATTATTTTTAATTATGCATAAACCACGAGTTTCTGACGCGCGTTTTCCGCGACCACAATGCGATTGTCCAGGCGCGCATATATGCCGCGGGGAGATGAAAACATCTCAACTTTTCAAAAAGTGCCGCAAGCGCACTGCAGGTCATGTGACAAAAAACAACTGATCAGCTTCGGCCTTTCCGTAACCACTTCGAAACAGCTGATCATAGCTGTACAGTTCAGTTTTTATTTCTCTTCTCCATAAATATAGCCTATCTAGTAGTAAAGCTAATACAAAATCTAGAAACCCTAGATTCTGGCCCACCCAGACTTAATCCAGGCCCCCCCATCTGTCACGTTCTGCATCCGCCACTGTTCAGGGGGACCTGAAAATAATGGCTATTCTATTTTTTGTGGGTTAATACAATTTTTCAGTGGCCTAGTTGAACGTCTACCATTTTTTACCAAACATACATATCTGCACTAATAAATATCATCACCTCCACTCTTATTTCACAGAAAGGGTCTCTTGAGGCAACTCTTAGGGACACACAATCTCGGTACTCCAACCAGCTGAGTCAACTGCAGGCTCACGTGACAAGTTTGGAGGAGCAGATTGTTCGTGTCAGAGCTGACACAGACAGACAGTCTCAGGAATATATAATGCTGTTGGACATCAAGGCCCGGCTGGAGATGGAAATCGCTGAGTATAGAAGACTGATGGATGGAGAAGCAAGCAGGTAGATTGATAGTGAAACTGTAAAATGAGTGTGTTTGTCACTGGGTTTTATTATATCTGAGGAACATGCATCAACATATTCTCTTTGTCACCATTATCAGTTTCAGTGGAGGAGGAGGAGTAGGTGGAAGCAGCAGCAGCTCTACCAAAACCGTCCATGGTGAAGACCATTGTTGAAGACGTTGTTGATGGGAAAGTGGTGTCATCTAGTACAAAATAAACACCATCAAAGAGTGCCCAGCCATCTACACCTGTCACACCAGTCTTCAGGCCTTGTGCTGCACTATTGTTAAGAATAAAATCATTGATGGAGCAGAAACACTGTGACTGTGATTTGTCTCATCTTTTTAGTGTTTATTGTTAAATGATTGTTTCTTGATCCCTATTTTTTTCTGAAAAGATTTCATTTTGAGAAACAAAGAGCTGAGAGAGTTTGCACAGGAAAAAATAAATTACATTCATCATGTTCACAATCTATGGTAAACTTCCAAATTCTTCATTAATTGTGTAATAGCCTCTATGCACGAACCCCGATGACGTGTGTCCGAATGAATCTCAGTCGACGTCTTTACTTCCGGAAGCGCGTTCTGCAGGCCAAGTGTATAGCGGCAAAACTTGAATAAAATCCATTTCTCAGAAACGGAGGCAACGATTTTAGAAACGCTGATTCGCTAGTCGAATTTCGTACGATATAAGAGAATACTAACCCTCAAAGTTGTTGATGTAGCTCGAAATATATAATTTAAATAACTTCTCTTTTTCACTCTTGTGTGACAGCTAACTGCCTCACAGTGTTGTTAACATCATTCACGTTAACCGCAGGACATTTTTATAAACAGCAAGTGTAATTTGACACTATCTACACCTAACGCAAAACCGGCTTCTGACCATAGACTGACGCACCACCGGAAGTAACTGGGCGTGCTGAGACAAACTCTGACGCGATCGTGCATAGAGGCTATTGTGCATTACAGTAAGGCATTATAAGACATGTGACATCGTCAGTTGAAGTCAGTTGAATGTGTTTTTTAGCAGATTGGTCATTTTTTCTCATTAACATCCACGGTCTCGCTGTTCTCCACAACCCTCCTATTCACAACAGTTTCCATTGTGATAATTTTGGGGGCAAATTCTAAAAACAGACAATGAGAGATAGTCAATTAGCAGTGCACTACAAAGCTTTGTGATGCAATACAAAGTATATATATATATATATATATATATATATATATGAAGAGTTCAGATGCAAAAGCCTCTAAATGCCATTTGGAATTTTCTTCTAAAATGATCATTTTTATCAAGCTTGTATATTTAAGTTCAGTAATTTCACTTAAATGGCAATGAAGATTACCTATTAATGGTCATTTAAGTGAAATTACTGAACTTAAATATACAAGCTTGATAAAAATGGTCATTTTAGAAGAAGATTTCAAATGGCACTTAGAGGCTTTTGCATCTGAACTCTTCATATATATATATATATATATATATATATATATATATATATATATATATATATATATATATATATATATATATATATTTATTTATTTATTTATTTATTTATTTATTTATTTATTTATTTATTTATTGTAAAATAGTCACTTACTCTGGGACTCTCTGTAAAAACAGAGAGAGAGCTGGTGTCAGTAAAGCTTTCTAACTTCTAAATCAGTCTATGCTCTAAATCACAAGATATCAAAATTAAGAAATGAATTCAACGAGCAGCACCTTTCATCCCCATCCAGCAGTCTCTTGAAGTCAGCGATCTCACGCACCAGTCTGCTCTTTACCTCCAGCAGCGTTTCGTAGTCTTGTTTGTTTTTGCCAATTTCAGCACGAAATTGACTAAGATGGTCCTCTAGGCCTGTGACAGTGGCCTGAAGCATAGCCAACTGGTCTCCATAATGGGCCTGTGTGCCCTCCAGTTCCTCGACAAGAACTGACCTCTGTGGATAGTCATAAATAAAATATATAAATAATTAAATATATAATACCATTAAATAGTATATTTAATAGTATATATATATATATATATATATATATATATATATATATATATATATATATTTATAAATTATTTAATTATATTTATTTCGCTGTGCACACACAGTGTTTGTTCGATGTTATTGGGTGCATTAGGACAACCCACACTTTTTTAGACGCTATCTTATTTAAACAGTCTATCTCTTGTTCTTCTAAATGTGTAAGCATAGGAAATTGCATGACATTTCCCCTGACTGCTCTTAAAGTCTTAAAGCTGGCAGAGTGCTGGTTGGTGAACTAGAGGGGAGAGGCTGGAGCTCATGGACAGAAAAAAAAAGCCTGGCACACATGTTCTTCCTAGACATGTTGCCACAGAGTTTTTCTGCATTGCTTATTCAATTTATACCACAACTCTATTTTTTTTATATAAAAATTGATGTTTGTAAGGGTGTGTAGATTTACTGTGCTCTGATTGGTCTGCAGTTCAATCTGTAGTCTTTGGAAGGACCTTTCCAACTCCCTCAGCTCTTTTCTGCTTTTCTGAAGCTCTTCATTATGTGTGGCCACCTCCTGTTGCAATGTGGTGATCTGCAGTTAACACCAACACCAACAAAATAATTACATCACACACATACTAACATCCCACTATAAAATATTGTATTCTTTTAATGGTATAGTTCACCCGAAAATTAAAATGATGTCATCATTCACTCACCCTCAAGGTGTTACAAACCTGTATGAATTTCTTCTGCTGAATCCAAAAAATAAGACATTTTAAAGAACATGGGTAACCAAACAGTTGATAAACCCAATGACTTCCATAGTATGCAATGGCAGCACCATAGATTTTCGATTGCAGGTGCTATGGGGATGCTTATACCCTTGGTATAGCCTACACTATAGCCTATACATGCGCATACATGCCCGCAGTAACTATACTCGCTCCACGACTAAGCAATATATATATATATATATATATATATATATATATATATATATATATATATATATCAACACAAGGGCTATAGATACAACATACATAAGCCTGCAGTGTAAAGCTCTGAAAATAATATTTCACACAATTCTGTCACAGTCGGGCCCTGAAAACAACAGAGCAGCAAACAGCAGCAACAAAAGACAACAGATGTGCACGCTTCGGCCTAAAATGCTCAGATCACGAAATCACACTGCCAGTTACCAACATCAGTCTAACTTTAGCATCCTCCATGGAAGCCTTCGTCTTCATCTCGAGGATTTTCTTGTTCCTGGGGCTCTGTGACGACGAGCAGTGTGTCTGCACCTTCACAGTCTCCTTTTCCTTGTGACTCAGAAGAGCGTGTATGTATAGGGAGCATATAGAATGTATGTTTTACTTTGCTAAATTTCCAAACTAACAAGCTGCAATCACAAACGTTAAGTTCAAACGTTCAGCGGGAGCTGCGCCCATTGGCCAAAGAAGATCACATGCTGCGCATTATTTTATACTATATTTATATTTATTAACATGACATTAAAATAGAAATAAAATATAATATGTTAAAATAAATTACAAACATTTCTTGGGGGCAGGTGCAATGGCTATTATGGGGGAGCTACAGCACCACCTAGCTCCCCCTGGCGCCGCCACTGATAGTATGGAATAGGGCCATAGTCAATAGGGCCCATCAATTTTGTATACGGTACATAGATTATTCAAAATATCTTTTTTTGTGTGCAGCAGAAGAAAGAAATTCACACAGGTTTGGACCTACTTGAGGGTGAGTAAATAAATTATGACAGCATCCTCATTTTTGGGTTAACTATCCCTTTAATCACCGATGAGCTGTGTGGTTTAAGTTGAAATCAGTTATTTTCAGGGTATTGTGCCAAAATGTCCAAATTAAATTAAGTATTTAAAATGTTAAAATGATGCCTTTTTTTCTAATAAGAAGTCATTTAAAAGTCATTATGACCTGCTGAATATGTACTCTTGTAATTTGAATGCATAAAAAAATTATTTCCTTGGAATTGCAGTAAAAGTGCAAGTATTCAGTTTTATTGTAGTCAAACATGGCCCAATTCCCCCAAAATAATAATAAATGATAATAATGAATTTACTCAAGAACAAATGTCTTTGTGGTTTTAACTCAACCTTGTTTTCAAACCAGGACTCCAGCTCCTGATGGGTTTTCTCAGTAATAGGCTCTTCATGTGGTCCCATCTCGTCAATGGCCTGGTTCGGGTCCGCAGAGGGCGCTGCATCCACACAAACGTTCACCTGAACTCCAGCCAGGGACATCCTCTGTGAAAGCACATATCAAAAAGTATGCGATTTGGCACAGAGATAGAGATGGATTGTGTTACTGTATGATCTGGACATGGTATTAATTTTCTATTTAATGGGGATAAAAAAGTGGGAGTGGTGGGATAAGCCTGTTCTTTTAATCCCAAACGTGTCTGAACGATTTCAGGAGTAGTTTCCCTTTGTTGATTCTGTTTAATAAAAACATATTTTTACAAGTTTTAAAAGTTTTAAAAAATTGTAGGTTTATGTGTGCACCTAGTTGTGTTTATACATGAATGATGACATTTCGTAGACCTAATGATATTACTGTTTAGTTTACAATGATGTAATGGGATGTAAAATCCCCAGCAGAGCAGGCAGCAGAAGAACTAGAGGGAAAAAAGAAAAATTGAAGGAAGGAAGGAACACTCTTTGTGACCCAGTGGAAACTGCTATCTCTAAAACACACGCTTATGTACAGCTAAAGTGACCTAACCTCTCATTTTCAGAATGTGCCCTTCAATTGTTTTTAAGCAAAAGATATCAAAAGAAAATACTTTAAACAGCTTTCTTTCCATCTACATTAAGTTTAGAAAACATGTTGAAAAGTTTCGGGATCACTTTGATTTTAAAATTGATGACAAACAAGGATATTTTTTTGTAATTTTACAAAAAAAAAAATGCTGTTCTTTAAATTTGATGTTTATCAAAAAAAAATTCTTAAAAAAACAGTATAGCTAATCATGGTTTACAGCATGCAGCACAACTATTTTGAACTGTGATAATAATAATAATAATCATAATAATAATAAATGTTTCTTGAGTACAACAATAAACATGTAGTTGCCATATTTAGGGAAAAAAATAAAATAGAAATAACAGTATTTCACAATTTACTGTATTTGTGATAAAAAAAAACTTCCTGCATATTTATTGTATATGGTATTTGAAGTGTGTGTGTGTGTGTGTTACTTTACAATATAATGTAATCTTATATTTGGATATCAGTTTCAGGCCTGTATTTAGCTGCCCTGTGTTCAGTGTGTACCAGGGTGTGTGCCCTTCTGTTTGTGGGAAGGTTGGAATGTGAGGAGTGGTGAATCTCACACTGAGAGAAGATCCATGTCTCTACTTTTGAATTAAATGGGCCTTTCAGAAATGACCTGCCGTATATAAAACAGAATCCTTATATGTTTCGATAATGACTTAAAATCTTGGCACAAAGCAGCACAATGGTCTTAGGGACGGATGGCCCCCCTGCGATTTGCAGCAACAGCGCCACTGAAAATTCAAGACAGATGCTGTGCAGTGTTGCTAGCAGTTCAAAAACCCATGCAATATCTTCTTTTACTAGATATAATAATATTTATTAATTTGTAGCAGTTGTAGCTAGGCTATAGAAGTAATTAAATCATGGTGGTGAAGTAGTGTGACTTACATGCTAAGCCAGCTAGCCGTATGCAGGCTAACAGGTTAGCTTGCAAACTATGCTTTATTTGGTCTTAATCACACCCTTACACTACATCCCCGCCATGGTGATATTTACAGTTCAGTGGAAATGTTTCCAACTTACTTGGGCTTATATAACAGCTTTGAGTAAAACAGGAATCAATTTGTGGGTGGAATATCTGAATGGGCAAAGCCCGGAATAGAAATCCTGTCATGGATACGTCATTGCTGTTTACAAGCTAGAATTGGCTGTTTTAGAATATAATAATACACCATGGAACAGAACACCAATCGACTGTGTTCTGTCCATTTTAATTAAATGAAATAAGAGTTTTTAAAAAAATAAGAGGCAGGCATAACCCAATTGAAGATTATTCAATGAGACAGGTTAAGATGGGAAATGTGTGTCATCTGTTGTACCTCCTCATGGTTTCTCTTTAGTATGACGAGATCCTCGTTCAGAGCCTCAATCTTTAGCTCCAGATCCGACCGACTCAACCGAGACTCATCCAGAATGTTCCTCAGACTGGCGATGTCAGCATCAATGCTCATTCTCATAGCGAGCTCATTCTCATACCTGAGGCGATGGTTCATAAAATGAATAGCCAATAAATGAAATCAATCATTTCACAAGATGTTGATTTAATTTCTCACTTTAATTTGAAGTCGTCAGCAGTCAGTTTGGCACTTGCCACATTCAGGATGATTGAGGCAATCTCTTGAGAAATTGATTGAATCTGCCATTTAAAAAAGAAGAAGAAGAGTATTATACAGATTACGTATAATGTTAAGTATAGGTGTCAAAGATGTCAAGTCTTTTAAGAAGGTTGCAGAAAATACGCCCCAGAATACTGAATTCCAAATGAGAGAAAAGGAAAACAGTCTAATTGCACAATAAACAGTCTGGCACCTGGAGTCAATTAATTTTCAAAACTAGTTTTCGGTATCTGTGAAATTCACTACAACTACAGTATGTGGAACAACAACACATTCTCATCCCAGGGCGCCATATTTTGACACTTTTGCAAAAGCGTAAATATCCAACGCACATGGCACCCTTTAGAGCCAAATGAGACGGTTAAGTTTTAGGTATGGGGAAGGGTTAGACCACTAGGAGGCGCCTTCTGCCCTATTTATTTTTACGTCTCATTTGGCGCTGAAGGGTGCCATGTGCGTTAGATATTTGCGCTTTTGCAAAAGTGTCGAAACATGGCGCTTTGGGATGAGAACGGGTTCGGAACAAAGACCAAATCTGACAACAAAAAGTGGGTTTTCTGTTTCAGTCAGGCCTACTTCGCCAAGAAAAAACGTCTATTACAATTATAGCATACAGTTGTTGACGGTATGGGTCTGTCCATACAGCTATGCCTGGATAGAGCAGGGAGAGCAGCAAGTCAAACCCCCCTACAGAACAGAACCAGTATGAAAAACAATAGTCCTCAACTGGTTTGGCCATGGGACCCACATTATAATTTTTATAAACTTTTATACACTTTTATTTATTCTTTGTATATTATTAATATCCAGTAGGCCTAGATACATCTTACCCCAAGGGTCTAATCTTTAGAAACCCAGTCATATTTTTGAATGGTCATGGTTTATTCCCTTATTTTCCCCTGAGATGGGAGAAATAAGGATTTAAGTGTTTTATTTCCTGATCAAAATTTTGCGTCATAATAAGCAGGAAGTCATATTTCATTAAAAAGTGTAGAGACTACAAACATTAGCTCATTATTATTCAAGGATGTGGGACCCACTCAGCCTACAGGCCTATTACAGATCAGTGGGTGGGACTTCACTTGCAGATACTGAATCAATATCCACCATCTTGTTAAGCTAAGCTAACAAGCGCTGTGGAGATAGGAAGTATGATAATGACGGAATAAACTAAACATAATATGGAAGAAGAGGATTTTGAAATTCTGCTGCTCAAATCCGATGTTTGTGGCTAACTTTACGAGCCGCAGTATAGTGAAGAGCAGCTGAGGCTGATGGAGGAACAGGAGGCGGCTGCCTGTCGCAGTCGAGGAGCCCGGACTGGCTCGAGCTGTGCATGTGCTCTCGCTGTGAACTACGGTCACAGATAGAGTCCATCTGCTGCAGAGAATTTCAACGATGGCAATTTCTCCTGAACAAAAGCTCTGAATCAGACAAGCACACGGACGTTTGTGTTGTGATGTGAACCATCCTAGTTTTGCCTGACTGAACATCCAGGTATCATGCAGTAATTCACCATATTGAAATAAATACAAACGAGGAGTAATACACTTGTTACATGAGTTTGCCAATGTAACGTTAGCGGGGTTTGTTGTTTTGGGAAGAAGGAGGCGGGAACCGGCGAACATTTAAACATTAGTAAAATGAAAAAACAAAAACAAAAACAAAACGAAAGTATAAGCCAGCAGCCGCTCATTGGTGACTGCTTTAACGTTACACTCAACAGAAACAAAACACATGAAATCAGGCCTGTTTCTCTCTCAATCTGCTGTCATCGCTCCTCATTTTATGCTTTCGCTCCTTTGCGAGAGACGCGAGACCGGCGCGCGTCCTCACAGGTGTCTTTCATTATCAATCACTCCACCGGCCTCACAAGCCCGTTCTCATCCTTTAGCGTCACATAAAGCGCTTTATGACAAAACGGCGCTATACTACGCACATGGTACCCTTTATCGTTTATATAACACGCGAACTCAAGGCGTCATAAATCCTTTAGCGTAATATGAGACTACCCTACCCTACCCCACACCTAAACCTAACCATCACAGCGCGTGTTATATAAACGATAAAGGGTACCATGCGCGTAGTATAACGCCGTTTTGTCATATAACGTTCTATATGACGCTGAAGGATGAGAACGCGTTGGCCTCACACTCTTACGTCCCTCACCCTCGATCGTCCTGCTCGCCACAGCCAACTAACTAGAAATTTTGTGAGAAATTGTTGACAGCTAATGATAGCCTTGTAGACAGAAGAGTGATTTCTCTGATGTGTGCGCAGTACCAGATTAGTGGGTGTGGCTTGTGGAGCTGTGCAGTGTGGTGCATTGTGGGAGTTGTTGTCTTACATACAAAGGCGCCCCTCAGTCTTTTCTTGGTCAAGAGGGCACCAAATTCAAAAATTATTTTACATTTCGACTACATATATGATCCACTTTCAATAAAGGTAAATGTTGAAATGGGTGAAATGCTCCTTTAAAGTGGTGGTTTACTGCTTTTTTTCTTTGCATGATTGTGTTTATAGGGTGCAATATATCATGTATTTGTGGTTTTTCTTTGTTCAAAAAGTCTTATTTTTTATACATTTCACCTTTATTGTAAGCCGCTTTCTCCTCTGTCATTTGAATGACCGGTTGACTTCCTGATTCTATGAAACCACTCCCTCCGAAACAGGCAATAGGCTCAGATTGGATAGTTGGGCTGGTGTGTTGTGATTGGCTAAACTGTATTGCACTTTATCCGGAAGGTTCACGCCCATTACCTTTATGGGCGAAAGTTTCATATGTGTTCCTGTCAAATGTAAATAATGGTGTCGATACTGCAGTATCAGTATGAGACAGAATCAGATCCAGAAAGCGGCGATGAAGAGAGTGAAGCAGAACCCCACGGCTCTTACAATTTATTCATTTAGCAGATGCTTAATCCAAAGAAATTTACAAATGAGAACAATAGAAGCATTTAAACTAACAATAGGACAACATTATGCAAGTGATAAAGTGCTACCCAGTTGAATCTAACGCTGTACATGTTTTATTTAATGTAATTTTAGGTTTAGTAATTTGAATAGGCCTACTTCAACTTAAAGTTTTGATTTTCAACTTAAATTTTTAAGTTTGAGTCAGGTGATCCACTGAAGACCCTGAGATCCCCACTCCACTCTGAACTCACCTCATTCCTCAGGTCATTGATGGTGTCCTGGAAAATGGAGTGATCAAACGTGACACCAGTGCGACTGTCATACCATTCCCTTATCTTGGTTTCTAGATCAGCTTTGGCATTCTCCAGTGAGTGCACCTTCTCTAGGTAAGAGGACAGGCGGCTATTCAAATTCTGCATGGTGGTCTTCTCACCAGCGGATGAGTCTAAAGCATCACCCAGGTTGAATCTCCTTGGAGAAGAGTGAGAGAAACCCAGCAGGGGACGAGGATATCCGGGCTCCTTGTCCACCGGCACCTCCATAAACACTGCTGGTTCTGAAATTAGAGCGGAAAGGCATCGTTCTATCCTAGACAAGGTCTCATAGAAGTGGAGGGCAAAACACAAATGCTTAACCTTGATTTTGTCAGATTACAAAATCTTTAAATACTTGCCCAGGACGGGGGGAAGGAAGAGGATGTTCATTTCCAATGAACAGGTAAGTATGTACTTTGCCCTCTAGAACCTGTGCATCAACATTTTTTTGTGCTGTTTAAAGTCAAAATGTGAAATTTCCTGTCCTGGACCGAATGATCAATGATTAACATTTCATTCCATTAAACTGAAAACGAAACGGGCATCTAAAATAACACACTCAGTTGTAGGGAATAAAATGATAGAACTGGAAGGGCAACCCTGTGTATCTTTATGAGCACTTTGACAAGAATGACAAGAACAATGTATAATATTTAGTAATAATTGTGCTCATTGTCGAGTTGACTAAACACCTTTCCTCCTAACACTATTTTTTCCCCTTTTTAACAAGGTTACTTTTTTTTACACATATTTAGGCACAAGATTACCTAGAACGATCCTGAGATTATTTTAGGAGGACTATAAACCACAAGTTTTTACACTGGCATCTGTCTTGGACTTACTGGCAGCTAGTGGTGTGGATGTAAAAGCATGTTTTTGGCTATTAAAGAGTTAGTTCACCCAAAAATGAAAATCATGTCATGTACTGTAATGACTTGCCCTCATGTCGTTTCAAGCCTGAAAGATCTCCGTTCATCTTCGGAACACAGTTTAAGATATTTTAGATTTAGTCCGAGAGTTTTCTGTCCCTCCTTTGAAAATGTATGTATGGTACACTGTCCTTGTCCAGAAAGGAAATAAAGACATCATCAAAGTAGTCCATGTGACATCAGTGGGTTTGTTAGAATTTTTTGAAGCATCGAAAATACATTTTGGTCCAAAAATAAGTAGAGTATTTCTGGTTAATGTGGATATCGGCATTCATATATTTCCCCAGACAATTAACCCCAATTATACAATTATAATTACTGTAATTGCCTATGTAGACTATATTTTATCAGACAGGTTAAAATGAGCTCAATTGTCTATCACTACTTAATCTAAACAGATTATATTTAAATATTAATCATCAATTAGATCTATCATATATCAACTCTTAGGTTCAGTCCCTGTGGAATTAATTTGTGATCTGATGATCCGTTGTCCAGCAAGACATGGAACAAAACACAGAAAGAGATTGAAAGTGAAAGCAACAAGGAGTGAGTGAGTGAGAGATTTCAATGAAGATAGCGATCTGTTTGAGGCCTGACTCTGGTGCTGTGTGTGTGTGTGTGTGTGTGTGTGTGTGTACACAACGTTCGGTTATTGCCGGACAGGGGAAGGCTTTTTGTTAACTAAGTTCGCTATGAAAGTGTCAACTGTGGACAGTCCCAACTGACAGGGTCCAGACACTCTACAAATAACAAAATCTACGACTTTATTCAGCATTGTATTCTCAAGCTGTGTTAACAAGTCCGCAGTGACGCTGATGACGTAAGGCACTGCTAACGTGTATCTGGGTTCAAATAATTATGGCTTGTCAAAAATGCAGGCCTTCCTCTGTGTTCGAAATCCTCAGGAGATTGTTTTGTTTACAGCGTGCGTAAGGCTCCATTAGACAAGCCTTCCTAGCCTGAATGTCAGGAAAGAAAAGAGAGTGGCCGCGAGTCCCGCCGATCGGACCACCCTCCAAAAAGTCTTTCACATGTATCCCAGTCCCCTCAAAGTGTCAAAACTGTTGGTGAAAGGAGCTGTAGAGCCAGTCGCTTTATCCCCAAGCAAGTTGGGCTTTCACAGTCGCTTTTTCCTTGTTCCAAAGAAAGATGACTGCCTCAGGCCCATCTTAAAATTCAGACAGCTGGGGCCGGTCTGCATGAACCGCTAAGACTAGTCTTACGAGTTAGACATAAAATTATATTTTTAAGTCAGTTATATGAAAATGTAGATTAGCCTAATTTGATACCGATACACTAGAACATTAGACACTGTGTTAAAGGTGCTGTTTGCGATTTTTAGCGGCCTCTAGCGATGATGTTTCAGAATGCAACAAGAGCGCTCGTGCTCTTGTGCGTGATCGAGCTCAAGAGCGAGCAGTCACTACCGGCCACACAGAGACTTTCAACGCAATGGCGAAATAATCACACAACATGCTGGAAACGAATGTAACACTGCAGGTACAATAATAGCCTACTTTATCAGCTTGACGTTGAACTAATGCTCTGTGCTCGTACCATGATAATGTTACAATAAACTGCATTTAGCCGACATGTGATGTTATAAGCCATTTCACAAACTATTTTCGTGTATCTTTCACAATCAGCAATGTCAACACAGGTGAATGTATAATATGATAACGAAAACGGCTAGTGAACTAAACTGAACAGTTTCAGTGTTTCAGTAAGATCGTAGGAAGTATCATTACTGTACTGAACGTGTCTGGAAATGTGTATTATAAACAATATGATAGTAGTGGGATGAGTGACGTAGATCTAGTAAATAAACTAAGTTACATCCTAAAGCACCGACTTTTTGTTATCCTGGAACATTCTTTTATATTCATGTCATGTTTCATGTAGTTTACCTTGCTATTTCACTAGAGTTTAGTTTACTATGTTGATCCGCGTCTGGAGTCTGGAGTCGATCAGATTCACGTTTTGCCTGACGAGCTTGGGCAGATATAGCTTTTTGTTTTTATATTTATGTGGCGTTTGTGTTGGAGTCTGTGTTGTGCTGGAGGCAGGACGTTTTGGGCTGTTATCAGACTCCATGTCGTCAGCTAAAGTGCCGTTGGTTGCATGGTTGACTTTATAGAGACTGGATAGAGACATGGTTGACTGTAATGATAGAGAGGCTCGGGAGCGCGCATACACGTCACATCTGTTGGATTTCGCAGGAAATCCGACCCGGAGACCTCACTTATAAATATGAATATTGGCCTTCAGAGGTAATAGCAAAACCCCGAAAAGTGGATGATTGCAATGATTACACACAGGCAATAAAAAAAAGATTTCATTTTATAAAAAAGTTACATATACAACCTTTAATATAATAGCTATGTTTAGCTATCATATATCAACTCTAAGGTTAGTCCCTGTGGAATTAATTTGTGATCTGATGATCCGTTGTCCAGCAAGACATGGAACAAAACATTGAAAGAGATTGATAGAGATTGAAAGTGAAAGCAACAGGGAGTGAGAGAGAGAGAGAGAGAGAGAGAGAGAGAGAGAGAGAGAGAGAGAGAGAGAGAGAGAGAGAGAGAGAGAGAGAGAGAGAGAGAGAGAGAGAGAGAGAGAGAGAGAGAGAGAGAGAGAGAAAAGAGATAGAGAAAGGAGATCCGTTTGGATCACAGTTTGGCAAAATTCACCTGGATAGTTTAAACCTTTAAGACAACATGGAAAAACACAATCTTAATGCTCTGAAAGCTCGATAAACATACTTGCATAAAATGGTTATCTTTATGTTGCTGAATAAGGCTGCCTGTCCTGTGTGTCCCGTCGGAGCGTCAGATAGTTTGCGGATGGTCCGGAGCGTGGACTTTCAAAGAAGGTTTAAGGCTAAGTTAATTTACCCATCTGTGGAAATGAACAAAAGTAGAAACGAAAAAGGAAAAACAAAACTTAACAAACTAAGAAAAGATCCCTGGGGAGGAGATCACGAAAAGTTACTTCGTTAGCCGATGAAGAACTATGAAAGATCCTTTTAATACTCATATGTTGTGGTTATCGACATATCATGTATACAGTCATTCCGATCTTCAGTACCAGGTTATAGAGACCAAATATGCAACACATCCTATTCTGGTTATATTATTTGTTACATACATCTGGAACATTAGGTCATTGGAGTTTGTCTAACACATCTAGAGAGGTCATGATTACACTCAAATGATAATAAAGCACATGGGTATGCAGGAATATATTGTATTATTTTAGGAATTAGTCAAGTTATAGATTTCAATGAAGGAATGTCTGTTTAAGTGTGTGTGTTTTGGAGAAAGCTGCCTGGCCTGGCTCTGTTAGCGATCTGTTTGAGGCCTGACTCCCGGCTGTGTGTGTGTGTACACAATGTTCGGTTCTTGGCGGAAAGCTGGAAGGCTTTGTGTTAACTAAGTTCGCTATGAAAGTGTAACCTTACAAAAGTATCAACTGTGAACAGTCCCAACAGACACTCTATAAATATTTCCTTGTTCCAAAGAAAGATGACTGCCTCAGGCCCATCTTAAAACTCCTGGGCCGGTTGCATAAACCGCTAAGGCTAGTCTTACGAGTTAGACATAAAATTCTTTAAGACTGTTTATTGTTTTTTTTAAGTCAGTTATGTTATAAAAAAAGTTAAAAAAATCATCAGAATTTTAATCAGAAATCTGCTCTAGCAGCATTGTTCAGAGCAGGAGCTTGCACGCATCTCAAGAGATTTCAGAGGATGTTAGACCTCATGGCCTCGGCATCATCAGTACTCCAGCTGGGTCTACTGTGTATGTGTCCCTTCCAGCCGGTTCATGCGGGGCTGTCTGGCCACTTACGCATCAAGCCACGCGTGAACCACGGCTGTGTCAGAGCCCTGACTCCTTGAAAAGCAGCCGACTGGTATTGGTCCGGCACGAAGTATAGGTGTGATTTCGAAGGGAAAAGTGATCTCGACAGTGGCTAACACAGGTTGGGGGGGCCCATACATCTCCAACCTTTGGGCGAATCCTGAGAGGCAGGACGCTAACTAAAAGCTTTCCTCCCATACTTAAAAAGTCACAACATCTTGGTCCAGTTGGACTACATTTCAGTGGTTTCCTATACAAATTGCAAAGGTGGACTCATGCAAGCTGCACACAATGGCCAAACACCTCTTGCTATGGGCTCAGCTCAACCTGCGCTCTCTGAGAGCAGCACACGTGCCAGGCATTATAAGCCAGGGTGTGGTTATGCTATCCAGAGACAATATCCCCCTGGGGAATGGTCTCTTCACCTGCAAACAGTTCAGCTGATATCTTCAGCGAGGCAGAGGTCGACCTCTTTGCCTCAGAAGACAATGCTCTTTGCCAAGCATTTTTCTCCAAAGACAGGGATGTGCTGGCCCAGAACTGGCCAAGCCGCCCGCTGTATGCATTCCCTCCGGTCACGATGGTACCTCAGGTCATTGAACGGATCCGGGAAAGCAACTTTGCAGTGCTCTAGATAGCCACTCTCTGGAGGAACCAGCTATGGTTCTCCGAGTTGACTCAGCTCCTGGAATCAGCTCCATGGCCAGTACCACTAAGGAGAGACTTCTACACACAGATGAACGGGACGATCTGGCATCCCTGTCCCGACTTGTGGGCCCTCCATATATGGCCCCTCAATCGGTATCCAGGAACCTTCCGGAAAGGGTGCTAAATACCATTACTGAAGCAAGAGCGCCTTCAACCAGGCATCTTTATGCTCTAAAATGATCAGTGTTCTCCGGCTGGCGTACAGGGCGGAGCCTGGACCTCTTCTCATGCAGAGTGACAGAGGTACTTTCCTATCTACAAGAGCTTTTGGATGCGAGTTGTACCCCCTCCATGCTCAAAACATGTGTGGTGACAATAGCAGCACTCCAAACATTGGAGGCCATGAAAGGAGGTCACTTTTCGGTATGGTTTCATCACAGGCATAGTAGAGTGCAATACCAATTGAAGATATTTGTGCGGTGGCATCGTCCACATTTATCAGGTTTTATAACCTGGAAGTTTTAACCTGTATAATTAAAGTGTCTAAGCACAATTTTCACAAATATAAGGCCTGACGTCTGTCCGGTCCTGGGTGAACCTGAACTACAGGGGTTCCCAAAGCGTAAACTAACTTATGCAATACGAGAGATCTCTCGAAGGGAACGTCTCGGTTATTATTGTAACCTACAGTTGCCACAGTACAGCCAATGAGTGTGCTAGATGCTCAGCCTTATGTCTGCTGTTTAAAAAAAATTGGCTTTAACATTCTCAGAAAAAGAATTTTCCCATAGCATTAGCTAACTGTCTCAATACTTGTTCCCTCTTAGGGAACCGAGGTTATGTTAGTAACTGAGACGTTTTAATGATTGAACACTGTCAGTAACACTTGTGTCATGTTAAGTCAAGTCCTTTATTTATATAGTGCTTTTTACAAAACAGATTGTTTCAAAGCAGTTTTACAGAGATAACAGGAAAATAATGTTGTAATAATATTGTTAAAATATAAAATTAAATGTCCCCAACCAAGCCAAAAGCCAATGGTGATAAGACGAAGAAAGGCTAAATAAGGTTCCTAAACGTAAGTTCAGGGAAGAGCAAGCCAATCTAATCTTTTAATCAACAGCCTGAATATATAAGCAGCCGCTTACTTCATCGGCTGTTGCAGTATCCCTCCACCTCCCCAAACTCCACTTTCATCTTAGGTACCTATTTACATTTAGCCACTGGGAGGGTATATCAGAGCTTGAGTTGAAGCTGCTTCATCGAGCCCCTCTCCAGTGGACAGCAAGCCAAATAATTGTAATCTTATCTTAAAGATTTAATGGGCAAACAAACTCGTTAAATGTGCTTACTTGAGAATAACTCCCTTTGGAGTGCTTTTAAATTTTCAGACCTTTTTAATGGTCAAACAGCAACATTACACACTTAAGAAAGTTGAAAATGTAAAAAAGCATAAGTCTTCTTTAAACATGTCTTTCAGTTAGCTTACCAAGTAAACATGACAACATGAAATGTTTAAGAGAAAGGGGGGTTTCATTCATTAGCATTTCTCACATTCGTTTGAGTAAAGGATGACAAATAATTATTAGGTAAACTTTTCCGTTAAATTGGTGACAACAGAAAAAAAAAGAACCATTTCAGTGTGAACAAGTCATAGACATTGATCATTGATCATAGACCAGTGTGAACTTGAGGTGTCGCAGTGATTCATTGTTGAATTTAAGGTGGGTGCAACTTAATGGGAGTGCTTGGATTTAAAAACTACCCTTCCTCTGTAAACTACGATCAAACAACTACTCAGACACGAATAATGAGAAACAAACAAGTGAATGGAACTCAGAATCAATCTCAAGTCAGAGGACAGAAAACATGACCATGCCCATGTACATGTGTACAGGATGCCTGATGCCATGAGGTGTTTAGCCACCAGGTTATGCTATGTGGCAGTCATTCATTTTGTCTTTTGAAGCAGGTTAAATTGAACCATTGAAAAAACATTTTCCATTGTTGTCAGTGTACATTGCCATCAGTAAAGAAAGATGTTTTTAGGTGACGAGTCTTCTTACAGACCGGAGGTTGAACAGCTGGCTGTCTGGTGCAGTCGTAGCAACCTTACATGAAAACGCTAAAAACAGTGGAGACGATAGTGGACTTCAGGAGAAACCCCTCAGCACTCACACAATCATCATGAGCAGCAGTGTTATTCAGGTTCCTGGACACCAGTATCTTTCAGGTCCTGAAGTGGGACACTCACATAGACTCATATAGTGAAAAAGACACAGCAGAGGTTGTACTTCCATTGGCAGCAGAGGAAGTTCAACCTGCCACACTGAGATGCTTAGTTTTACTCGGCCATCTCCGAATCTGTCCTGTGTTCATCTAAAGCCAGCAAATCAAACTTCAAGAGACTACAACGGACGGGGCGGCACTACAGAGCATATACCATCTCAGAACTACACATCTGTAAATATAGCTACACCTGTAAATAACATCAGTACATTAATAAATATTCACTCTAAAAATGCTGGGTTGTTTTAACCCAACTTTGGGTCAAATATAGACAAACCCAAACATTGGGTCAAAAATGTAATTAAAAATGAAACCCAATGGCTCGGTTTGTCCATATTTGACCCAAAGTTGGTTTAAAACAACCCAGCAATTTTTAGAGTGTATAAACATATTTTCAGTAACACTTGAAGGTTCATTGGTTAAAGGAGAAAGAAAAAAATCACTAGTTAATACCACTAACAAGGCTCAAAATAGCTCAACACTAACACGGTAGCAAAATCAAGGTCCCTACACAAACCGAAGCATTGAGAACTTTTTAAGTGTACAACGAAGATATTTTATAAAGACAGTCCACTTCGCAAATACAGGCAGGAGCCATCTTTGGAAAACAGTCACGAGCAGTCAAACCACGAACGCCGAGCCCGAGCCAGAACTTGGCTCGGCGTTAGTGGTTCGATTGCTCGAGACTGTATCATATGCACGTAAAAACTCACTTTAGCGTATAAATTATGTCCCATATACCAGCATTATAAGCTAAACAGTTTTTAGATAAAACTCTTTACATTCGATAATCATGAAAACAAATTTTAGAGAACGGTTGACCATGTACCAATGTGTACTATTTTGCGCCGGAGTTGTCCTTTAATAGTTAACATGAACTAAGAATGAACTATCCTTCTACAGCATTTATTAATCTTAGTTCAAATTAATTTCAACATTTACTAATACATTATTAAAATCAAAGGTTGTATTTGTTAACATTTGTTAATGCACTTTGAACTATCATGAACAAACAATGAACAGCTGTAGCCTATCTTTATAACATTAAAAAAGATTAATAAATACAGTAACAAATGTATTGCTCATATTGTTAGTTCATGGTAGTTAATACATTAACTAATGTTAACTAATGAACCTTATTGTAAAGTGTAACCATGTCTATTATGCAGCATTATTTATTTATTTTCTCTAATATTATTATTGTGTTATATTTCATTTGTATTGACCAATTCTTGACTGCACTTCGTCTGTACTTTCTTCTGCACTGGAAGCTCCTGTAACCAAGACAAATTTCTTGTTTGTTTCAAAATATTGGGCAAAAAAGCTCTCTCTGATTCTCATTCAATTTACTGCACATGGACCAGTCCTTAAGACGCATGTCCTGAATTTTTTCTGAGTTAGACGTGTTAGAAGAAAAGGTTCTATATAGAACCTTAAAAGGTTCTAAAGCGCTACGTATTTGGAACCCCTAAAATGCAATGCATGAATGATCACAAAATTCAAGATTTGGGGGTTAAAAAATTTAATTAATCAATATCACACAAAGAGTGCCATTTCAGTTTTTATCCTCCAAAAATCAGCATGATTAAAATGGGATATTAAGTTACTACAACAGTTTAATAAACAATAATTTAATTACAACTGCAAAATGTTGCAGAATAATATAATATATGAATGAATAATAGCCTATAAAGAACCTTTGTGCCAAAAGGGTTCTTTCTTGTCATTATCATCATTTTGTTTTTGCATAAAAGGTCCTTTGCAGTTGAGTAAAGAACCCTATGCTACATATATAGAACCTTTTTTTCTAAGAGTGTGGGTCAACATGTTTGTTGATCCTGGAAAAAAACATTCCAGTCCAAGAATTAAACCATATCCTAAACCTAATCCTACCCTCAAATTACCCCTTAAACACTTGGTGAAATCAAGTGCATGCCCTTAAGCACCCATTTTCTTGTAAAGGTCACAATTAAAAACTTAGAACACTAAAGATATAATAAACTGCAGTGTATGTAATGTGTGTGTAGTTTCTAAATTTTGCAACAGAAAAATAATCAAACATTAAGGAATAGTTCATGTTCATCATTCAAAGACTGTAAACCAGACAGTTGACGGTAGTAATTGACTTCTAAAGTAGGAAAAAAATGTTTCTTTTGTGTTCAACAGAAGAAAGAAACTCATACAGGTTTGGAACAACTTGAGGGTACATACATTTTAATAACTGCAGCCAAAACAGATAGACACAAGGCAACTGTCTGTCCCCCAGGGACATCCTAGTTTATCAGCCAATAGTACACATCTATAAAAAGTCTTTCTAAAAAAATAAAAATAAAAAAACGGGCTGATTTACTCGAAGCACATGCATTGTAGAGCTGCCAGATCAAGACTTTCCTTTGTCTTTTCATGTCACAAACTCATCATTAGCCACACCTTTAACAGGTGAAAACATAGTAAAGAGTCATCAGATGTTTGACAACGTGAGAAAAGCACACAATCTGTCTGCATGGCAGACATACCTGATGAAGTTTGACTTATGATAGAAACCTGTAAAGCCAGGAATCTGATAAATCTTGAACAAAACAATAGGAAGGTTCAAATAGGACAGAGATAGATAGAGGGACATCAGGAGGTACACACCTAGAAAAACAGCCACAAGCAAATGTTTACACTTTACCTTGTTGTCATGGCATTAGTGTATGAGTGGGACAAGTTCAAGCCAAGGTTTCTGAGGACAGCATGGGTGTTAACATTAACTTCATGACTTCATTCAGGTGATGCTTACACAAGTATTGAGGGTGTTACACAGTGAGGTGATGGAGGGAGGTTTCTGAAAATGTACACTGTAGTAAATTAATGTGCAATGCCAATGGTTAAGTTGAGTCACCCTAACTATCTCAGGTGTTCAAAGATTTCCCATCATGGGCTTTCTGTGATTGGAAGTGGCCTACATGACGATGTTCCTATTGTAGATTTATGTGCCAGATCATTTTGCATGTCAAAGTGATTTTTCAGTATAACAAAATTGCCCTTTATGTCAATTCCATGTTGAGAGAAATCTTGAGTAGGTAAAGAGCCGTTGTTTGCACTGTGTGAACGTGATAGTTATTCTAGTTATAGACTAAAAGGCTAGACGTTCCTTATAAAGTAATACGATAGTCGATAGCCTACACGGCTATTCAATTAATTTGGAATTGGGGCCAGTTCATGAAACTACATAAGGGTCATGGCAAAATAAGGGGCCACTTTGCTTTAAAATGTGGGTGGGACATTGCTAACACAATGCTAAATCATAAATCAGATGTATTCACAAAAATATTACGATGTCCAGAAATCGATTTAAATAGTGCATTGTTTAATTTGTTGTTTAATGAGATCTAATATGTGTTGTTAGTGTCGAGAATTTTCATGTGAATAAATACATTCTTTAAAGCTACACTGTGTGATTTTTACCCCCATCTAGCAGTGAAAACGTATATGACCATCCAGTGAATATTAGTTTCTGTTCCTCTCAATTCCGATTTCGGTTTAACTCCTATGGTGGCCAAGATTAACATGGCTTCCAGTTCGACCTTGTCCATGAGTGTTAACTCAAACATAAACGCGAAAGGCGAAGCTTGAATTAAAGTTATGTCCCTCTTTGGCTAATGTACTTTCAAGATGGAGAGGGCCGACATTAGAACCCTTTATCCGTATGAATTTTCAATGGCATATTATACACTCACAGGAATATTTTATTACTTGAACGAAGTAAATATACATTAATGAGCACATATATTTTTGAAAGAACTAAGTGTTTTTAGCTAAGAATAAACTAAAAGAGTTACACATTAGCTTTAAGCATGTAATTAAATGGTCCAGTGGCAGAACTTTTCTCAAGCTTGTCAGAGGTTCTGGTTTCTAATCCACATTTGAATAGTTTTTTTTTTTAATCAGTGGTTGAATGAAGAGCAGGGAGACGTTTGTGTGCATTTTGTTTTGTAATTTCACCGGGCAGTGAATATAATTATGATAATGACCATCCATATTTTTATTGTGGGCTACCCCAAAACACAGTGAATAATGATTTATAATGAATTGTTACGTTTTTTTTAAGGGGAAGGTGGGCATCTAACTCTCTATAACCCATTCACAATGGGTACTGCCATCTGAGTTGTAAATATGGATTTTTTTTCTTTCAAGGCCTTTATTAACCATTAACTTATGCATTTAATCTATTTAGCCTATGTCTTTGCTGCTAACCTTCAATTCAAGCATACAAGCAAAAATGACTATTGACAAAAATCCTATTCTTCTACAATCCAATGGTAGCACATCTGAAAGGATTGTTTGAGTTGTGCTCATACTGTACAAGCTCGAATTTTCATTTCCTTCAGCCTGAGTTCACTTTTGGTGCGAAAAGGCTTTAATATTTGCCTTTTTTTCATGATTTTCAGATGTTCCAGTGATTAAGCAGCCTTAAAAAGCTGAGGTAACAGAAATAAGGGAGGAACACATCATATTTCCTGCCTCATGTTGTTGATTGTTCAGACCAGTATAGATCTTTTGTATCTTGTTTCCTTTTCCAAAAATGACCATAGAGGTAAGTAAGAATTTGTTTGCATGTTTTTGAAATTCGTCCAAGGTGCTGAGGTACTGTACCAAATAAATGGATTTGAACACAAAAAGGACAATCCAGGAGACCAAAAAATATCAAGCTGACAGCATTAGATGAATCAGAGTTTGAGCAAACATAACAGTAAGAATGCAATGTTCTTATGGGCCACCAGAAAGAAACTAAGCCATATGCACATAGTAAGCATATGGTAAAACACACTTCATATATAAAACTATTATTAAAAGGGATTAAGGCTTTTCTGTTTAAACTACCTACCCATTAAACAGAGGCATTTCATTCCCCCAAGGAAGCGAGGGAGTGCCATCCGAAAAAACAATTATATTCATTAAACGTCTTTTTGTCTTACCCTGATTCACTATAGCCTAAGCCTATAAGTGTTTATATTTCAGACCTGGCGGGATAGTTTTTGTGGGAAAATGATGCATACGTCACTCACTCGTGAGTGTCTCGTTATATTCATACATGCATGTATGTATGGTGTGGGAGTGGCATACGTTAGTTAGTTGTCATACCGAGCAAGAAAGTTGATGTGGAGCGCGCTAAATCTCATACGGGAATCACCCATTTAAAAAAAAAAGCCAAGAGTCTGCTGGCAAAAAGAGAACGTGACGCATCTCGGTAATAAAATGAGAATCTGGCATGGCTTTTCTGAGATTTAATGTTAACCAGTTAACGTTAGCAAAAGATAAAAATCACTCACTGCTTTTGACTGAATAACTTTTGAAGCTTTAATAAGGATTCATTTCTAGTTTCAATTTCAGTTCTTCTTACCTGAATAGCTAACTACTGTTAGACCTAGGCCTACATGAAAAATGTAAAACTTTATATTAGTTAGGCTAGTAGTTTTTGTTGTGGTATACATGTGTTTGCATACACACATAAGTTACTCACATTTAGTAGGGACACAATACTCTAGTGACACCCGTTTCATGACTGTTGACCAAACATATTACTAACTATAGATGAATCTAGAATATAGTGACATTAAGAGTTTTTTTACTGTATCTACATCAGGCCGTCTCTACAATGCAGAGCATCCATTTTTATTTATGTTTTATTGTTTATATGTGAAGAGTTCAGATGCAAAAGCCTCTAAATGCCATTTGAAATTTTCTTCTAAAATGACCATTTTTATTAAGCTTGTATATTTAAGTTCAGTAATTTCACTTAAATGACAATTATTAGGTAATCTTCATTGCCATTTAAGTGAAATTACTGAACTTAAATATACAAGCTTGATAAAAATGGTCATTTTAGAAGAAAATTTTAAATGGCACTTAGAGGCTTTTGCATCTGAACTCTTCATGTATTATAGCTAAACTTGTACTATATAACGTTTGTGTGCATTTCATTTTGCTTCTTTTTTTGTAAATTAAAGGATAATATTAAAAAAGCCATTTGATGATATTACAGTATATTTGAAATTTGTCCGGAATAAGCACCCTATAATTCACCCTAATGTTGTAAACTATTAAAGGTAAATGAAACAATACTAGCTTAAAGGAAAATATGAAATAGTCAAGGTTACAATAATTGTCTCTTCCTTGCCGCGGCAGGCCAGCTGGTGCTCGTCAAAGCTGGTGCTCGTCTGGACAGAACAGCCTATTTGTTTCATTTTTATGAGTAATAACAGTTATCAACTCTCCCATGAGCTCTTTGATGACAGCTCATTCAGCAGAGAGAGAATGGTGGGGTGGAGATCGGTTTGTTTATACGGTGAGTCATGAATGAGAGTCAAACGGACTAAAGTCCTCACAACAGAGACAGACTTGAGCCCAAAAAAAGAAGAACAGATCAACCAGATCTTAAGTCATGTAGATACATGCTAGTGGTGAAAACTTCACAGTCATGCTCAGAATTGATGGCACCCCTGGTAAATATGATGTGATTTGGTGTTCCCCAGCTAGCAAGGAAAGTTCTCAGAACTTTGGCAAACGTTCTCTAGAGGTTTGGTTAATGTTTTAAAGAAAACATAATGTTTAAAGGATGTTTTCTCTTTTCAAATAAGGTTTCTATAAGGTTAAATGTAAACTAAGATATAACGTTTTAACTGATATATTTTGAGGATGTTTTGGGAAAATTGTTGAGATAAAAGATTATACAATGTTCCATAATAACAAAGGAGGAACATTATCAAATCAATGTTCGCAAAATGCTGAAGCAAAAGCAAGCAAAAGCATTATTGAAGACACCTGATGATAACAAGCAGAATCACTGAAGGACAAAATCACAAATTGTAAGCCACAGTTATGGAGATCAGTGTCTGCTTTTGATGGGCTCTTGACCCTTATACTTTCACTTTATAGTTTGTTTGTCTGCTGTTATTGATTTATTACAGTAAAATTAACAAAGAAATGTGTGATCTGATAGTGTTGGTTATGTTTTTACATAATCATGCTGTGATCTGAAAACTGAAACTTATTCAGATGATTTAGTTTAACATTATAGCAACAGTTTAGTGGTTCTACAGCATATGATAATCAGTAGTTTTCTTATAGCCTAAAACATTTAATAAAAATTATTCTGACCAAATAATTTTCATGTAGAAACACAGACATCAATAATCAGCCTGTCTATCTCAACCGTGGTGACATTAATAATCCTTGTTGCCACCAATCAAAATTAATTAATGGCTCCCATCATGCATAATATAACCAACACTTTTAGATCACTACTTATTCTTTGTTCATCTGGCAGTTATAACTCAGATACAACAGTCAAACAAAATCTAAAGTTAATAATATGTGTCAAGAGCCCAACTAATGCAGACACTGATCTCCATAATGGTGGCTTACAATTTGTGATTTTCTCCTTCAGTGATTCTGCTTGTTGTCATCAGGTGTCTTCAATAACGCTCAATCATCACTCAATTAATCACTTAATTATCTCATTAACTTTTATCGCTGGAGTATTTGCTGTGTTCCGTTTTCTAGGAGAACATTCTAGGAACCAAAATAAAACTCCAGGAAAAATCCTCCTCGCTTATGCAAGAACAAACACCTGCAAACTTGTCAGACATGACTTCAAACGGGACGGGGTTCTGTGGTCAGATGACACTAAAAAAAGAGTTTCTGGCAGCAAACATGCTAGATGGGTTTGGTGCACAAGAGGATAGAAAGTATGTGTACAATTTAATAAAGTGTTGGATATTTAATGTTTTTATATTTACAAGGGTGCCATTAATTCTGAGCACGACTGTGTGTTAAATAATGCAAAATTCTGTTTTTTAAACAACATTAAGCAATACTTGATACTGATGACTGTGATTTTTCTGTATAATGACCCTGGAACTGAATACATTCTCCCAGAAAACTTATATTTAGCTCTATTAATAGCTCAATGCCCGGCAATGCATGACGTATTATTTAAGGATACTGGATTAATTCCGCCAATTGTAGAGTCCTATATATGCTATACCCATAATTTATACTAGCTTCTATCTATGGCTATACTAAAGGAACATTAGGCTTATTTGGGTGTGAGAATGGGCTGTTATTTCATACTGCTATACACTCTCAGAAAAAGGTACAAAAGCTGTCACTGGGGCTGTATCTTTTCAAAAGGTAAACTTTTGTCCATTTTAGGTGCTAATATGTACATTTTATGCAATAATATGTACATATTAGGTGCTAATATGTACATTTTAGGGGCTAATATGTACATTTTAGGTGTTAATATGAACATTTTAGGAGCTAATACATTTTAGGTGTTAATATGTACATTTTAGGAGCTCATGTACATTTTCGGTGTTAATATGTACATTTTAGGTGCTCATATGTACATTTTAAGTGTTAATGTGTACATTTTAGGTGCTAATATGTACATTTAGGTGCTAATATGTACATTTAGGAGCTAATAAGTACATTTTAGGTGCTAATAAGTACATTTTAGGTGTTAATATGTACATTTAGGAGCTAATATGTACATTTTAAGTGTTAATATGTACATTTTAGGTGCTAATATGTATATTTTAGGTGTTAATATGTACATTTCAGGAGCTAATATGTACATTTTAAGTGTTAATATGTACATTTTAGGTGCTAATATGTACTTTTCAGGTGTTAATATGTACATTTCAGGGGCTAGTATGTCCATTTTAAGTGTTAATATGTACATTTTAGGTACTTATATGTACATTTTAGGTGTTAAAAAATGAACATTTTAAGTGTTATGTATATTCCAGGAGCTAATATCTAAATTTTAAGTGTTATTATGTACGTTTTAGGTGTTAATATGTACATTTTAGGTGGTAATATGTACCACTAAGGTCCCAATATGCAGCCTTTGGGTACAAAAGTGTACCTTTCTGAAAAGGTACAGACCCAGTGACAGCTTTTGTACCTTTTTTTCTGAGAGTTGTATGGCTTTTTAATCAAACTGCAGTCATTTTCATGTAAATGTATATACATTCTCCCTTTGGTTTATGGGTTCTGCATCTCACGGTGTATTGAATGATAAACAATTCGCTGAAACAAAGACCCCTCCCTCCCCCAATTCTCTATTGTTGATCAGTGAGGTATTCAAGAAAAGTTCCAGATGTGACCTGTTAAGAGGGTGATGGTGAAATAATCGGATGATGTCACATCCCCCCCCAGGGAGCCCACAATGAAAGCAAATCTGAATTCTTCAAACACAAAACATATGCTTACAATCTTACAAGTGTCACCACCCTTAACATCAAGTGCATGTTTATAAAAGCTGCTAAATTACAAATCTTAAATCAAGCACATGATTAATTTTGCACACAAATCTCTCTCCTGACCTGTAACCAATGAAAACACATTCATTTACTGGTGCTTGCTTAGGCAAACATAACAAGAAACAAAAAAATAAAAACAATTGGAACACCCTAGCAACTGGATAGCAACACCCTCTCAACCAACACAACATCAAAGAACTTTGTCGTAAAGAACACTGTCATGTCAAACAGCCTGAACTTGTCCTTGCTCAGATAAACAGGTGTTTACATTGTTTTTAAATACAATTATGAACATTTTTAATGGATGTATTAATTTCTGGATGTATTCATATTTAAAAATTCCAATGGTCTTTTTTCAATTGTCCACTTTAGACCTTCTAAAAGTAACTATTCAACTCTCATTTAGAGTGTTAGTTTGTTAAAGTAAATTTTGATATAGATTTTTCAGACATTAGGAGAATTAAATTAGTTAAAAAACTTGTTTTGCATTTTAATTTTTTCGTAACTCAAAAAAGCGAACTGTTATACAGCTTATTAATATTTGGAAAGCATCTTTTGTCCACAAGTCAAGGTGCGACAAACATGCAGAAAAAAATATGAAACCAACATGAATATATTGAACTTGGGACATGTGTGTAAAACATTTTTTTTTTAATCATGGACACTCTTATTTGTCACTGACCCATGAGTTTATGAGCAAACAGGACCCAGCACAAATGTCCTCTTGGTTTCAAATGATGACTTTCCTTTTCATCACTGCTTTCTGAGAACAAACATTTGAACTCTGAAACTCTGATGTGTGATTGCTTCGACTTTTATAATTAAATACTGAATTTAAAACTACTAGGTATCCTCACATAACTGCATCCTTGTTTGAAGCTGACAGGGAAAGGAAAACTTGCCCAAATCAATTGCACAGACACACACACGTCTATGTGTGTCTATGTGTATGTGTCAAATTGCACTCCCTTCATTGAAATCTCAAGGGTGAGAACATTGCAGTAGTTCATATAGACACAGAGACATTCCTTTGCAGTTTCCTCACCAGGGTGGAAACTGAACTCTGGTCCTCGAGTCTCAACATAGCTGGAGGTTGCAGAGGGGTCTGGCACACACCCTTCTTCCCCTCCCGTCCTCAAAGAGCAGGACCCGCCCTCGAGCACCATCATTATAAGAGGACCGAGCTCAGCTCGAAGGCACCAATCCTCTTCGGGATAACTTTAGCAGTTTCCTGCTGTGTCCCCTCTGTATTCTTCTCATCTCTGCATCCATTCACCATGTCGATCTCTTACCACACAGTGTCCTCAGGTCCCAAGACCGTGACCTCAAAGTCCATAATCACCAAGACTCGGAGCAGTTCGTCAGGCTTTCCGCATAAAGCCTTCAGCGTGCATGGAGGTGGTTATGGTGGAAGCACCCGCATCTCTTCCAGCAGAATTGGCGGTGGTGGAGGATATGGTTTTGGTGGAGGATACGGCGGAGGATATGGTGGAGGATTCAGCTCTGGACACATAGTTACAGGGGACTGTGACTACATGCAGGTCAATGAGAAGGCCACCATGCAGAACCTGAACGATCGTCTGGCATCCTACCTGGAGAAGGTGCGCTCCCTGGAGGCTGCCAATGCCACTCTGGAGAGGCAGATCCGCGAGTACTATGAGAAGAAGGGGCCGATCGCTCAGAGGGACTACAGCGCCTACTGGAACACCATCAAGGACCTGAAGGACAAGGTACAGTGATCTCTAAATGAATATATCGCTAATTAGTGTACTGACGTTTCTTTGCATACAACAGAAAAGCAGATGCAGATAATCACTTCCGGTTCTGATGATCTACAGCAACGCTCCAGAATTTTACGTTCTAATGTAATAAAGTTGTACATCAATATTCTACCTTTCAGATTAAAAATGCTACCATCAACAACGCCAACATCCTCCTGCAGATTGACAACTCCAAACTGGCCGCTGATGACTTCAGGATAAAGTAATTTCTCTCAAATAATAGTTGGTCATGTTTAAGACACGATGGGTGAGTTTATTCCCATTTCTGCATCTCCACCAATCAGATATGAGCACGAGTTAGTGATGCGGCAGTCTGTGGAGGTTGACATCGCCAACCTGCGTCGCTTGCTGGACCAGACCACCCTGACAAAGGCCGACTTGGAGATGCAGTTCGAGACTCTGCAGGATGAGCTGGCGTTCATGAAGAAGAACCACCAGGAGGTTTGTAGTAGCTTACATGTAGTTGTTATCAAAACTTGTGAATCCATTCAGTGAACTGATGCTTGAGCCTTGTGGATTTACAGGACTTGGCTGCACTGAGGTCTCAGCTGACAGGCACAGTCAATGTAGAGGTTGATGCTGCTCCTCAGCAAGACCTGAACAGGGTTCTGGACGAGATTCGTTCTCATTACGAGAACATCATACAGAAACACCGCAGGGAACAGGAAGACTGGTTTAAAAACCAGGTAAGACCTCGTCTGTCTCTTTAAATTCTTTGGTTGTGAATTCTACCATTATACATACTGAAAAACGGACTTTACTGAAGAACAAACCACATATTCCAGCTGGTGTCTCGTACCAGTGGTAGCCTACTGTGGTTAAACAACATATCTTGGATTACGATATTCAACATTTGAATTCATATTGTGTGTTTCTGTCTTTCTTTTAGACGGCAGGACTGACCAAAGAGGTGACCCAGAGCACAGAAATCATACAAACAACCAAGACGCAGATCACAGATCTGAGACGCACCTTGCAGGGTCTGGAGATCGAGCTACAGTCTCAACTCAGCATGGTGAGAAACTGTTGGGTGGAGAGAGAGAGATTTCATTATCTGAACCAAAGGCAGTAAAAATTTACGCAAGAGATTAGGAAAGCAGGCCAAGAAGAGGACACAGAAAGGGAGGCAAAGATGGGCGAAAAACAGGGAAAGGAGTGTGAGATATGTCAAGAATGTTTTATTTGAAGTCCTCCAAAATCCCAGATAGTAAGTGAGGTAGAATGAAAGGAATGTGGAGAAGCCATAACATCTGGAAATATGAAGCCAAGGGTCCATTTGTGGACTAGCACGTTGGTGTTTTTCTGATACCAAGCATGTGTAAAAAGGCTGAAAAGGTAACACTTTATTTTGATAGTCCACTTTAGACATTCACCTAACTATAAGTAACTTTGCCTACATGTCAACTAACTATCATTAGAGTATTAGTAGACTGTCAGCTTAACATCTGCTAACACTTTATTTTGTTGGTCCCCCAACAGACATTCAACTGACTTACCAACTACTTGTTCTCCTAACCTGAACCCTAACACCTAACCCTAACCTAACAGTCTACTGACAGTCAGCCTACTAATACTCTAATGACACTTAGTTGACATGTAGTTGAAAAGTTACTTATAGTTAGTAGAATGTCTAAAGTGACTATCGAAATAAAGTGTCACCGCTGAGAATTCTGTCATAATTTACACCCCCTCATTTTGCTCCAACTCTTTGACTTTCTTTCACAGAACACAAAAATACACAGTGGCTTATTTTTGTTTGTTCTCCTTCTTCAAACAGAAAGCAGCACTGGAGAACTCACTGGCAGACACAGAGAACAGGTACAGCTGTATGCTAGCAGGCTACCAAAACCAAATCAACATGCTGGAGGCCGAGCTGAGTCAAATGCGGGCTAGCATTGAGCAACAGGGGCGAGATTACGTCATGTTGCTGGACATCAAGAGCCGTCTGGAGCAGGAGATCGCCACCTACAGAAGCCTCCTGGAAAATCAGGACATCAAGTAAGGGCATTTATTTTATATAATTGTGTGTCAAAATCTGTGGATCATGTTTGATCTTGCTCTGGAATTACTTCACTAATGCATCTTTTCTTTTTTAATTCTCAGGACTCAAATTCCAGGTAAGTGAAATCTTTCTTTGCATATTGTGGTGGGATGGTCAGTTTCAAGTATGCCGTAGTGAATGCCGTACATCATGCTTCACTGACTCTCTTCTCTCGGCCTTCAGGTGGGACAATCACCGTCACCACAGGGGGAACAACAACTATCAAGCAGACACAGCATACCTTCTAACTAAATGCAGAGCGCATTGCTTTATGAGACATCGTCTGGACACACACATACATTTGGTTTTGATGCATTCAAACATGTGTAACTGAAAGAAATGATACTCATATTTGTATTTTTGTGTGTGATGAAACACGCCTCTGAAAATAAAGTTCATGAATAACTTTTACATAATTGTCTTTCTTTAACTGAACACACAGTCTGTTTTAAATATAAGATGAGTCAAATACTCATCAAAACAAAATGAGTCTGATTGCATCGTATTTATACCACATTTCATAATAATATATTTACTGACAAGAAAAGAGTCTCTGAGGGAAATGAACTGGGTGTCAGTCTTCCCGGTTGTTACTCATGGGTTCCTTCTATAACAGGCTTAAAACAATATTGTTTAAGTTGCCTGGCAACAGATCCATCACAAAAGTGAAGTGAATGCCAAAAAAAGGCTGGCCATTGACTTCCCCTGTATCTGCAAAAACCTTCGACCCTCATAAACAATTGCAATTGTGTAAACTGGATAAAAGAAAACGAGGAATATGCACAGAAAGAGATTAAACCCAGAGACCTTTATGTAGCCTATATGTCTAATACACATTTAATGGATTAATGAAAATGCAATTTGGGTAACACTTTAGAATACGGTTCCTTCGTTAATGAATAACTACAGAAGAATCAATGAGTAACACAATATTAACAATCTAGTAACTATTATTAACTAACAAGAAACTCTGATTAACGAACACTGTAAAAAAATCTGTTAAATTTACGGGAAAAACTGGCAGCTGTGGTGAGTTTTCCTGTTAAAAATACGGTAGCAACATTTTAGGTTTTACAGACTTTGACCGTATTTAATTTTACAGCAATAAACCGTATTTCATTATCTGATATAAAGTTAATTTACTGATCTTTTGAAGTATTAATATCTCTTTTATTCATTTGTATTACACTGACAGCCAACAATCACAGCCGTAATGAGAGTCATATGATCAATCAAAGCTCATCATAAGCAGCTCTTCCACAAGAGAGCTCATACTACTATATAAAAGCTGCACAGTGTCATTCACACAAACATTAAACACCATCATGGTAACATGTTGGAATTTAAAAAATGCAATAAGTATTAATTTAACAACATTAAATGTAACATAAAACCCTAATGTACATAACTGATAAAAAAAATAAGAAATTATGAAGAAACAGTTAAAATACATTAAATGTGAAGAGTCACACAGGGAATTGTGGGAATGTCAATTTACATTTTTTCACTGTAAATTATACAATGACTTCTTCTTTTTCACTTCCAAAAACTGTAAATTTAACAGTATTTTACAGTAAAATTTCATTAAATGTACCATTATATATATCACAGTTATTTAACGTATAATAAGGAAACTTTCTGTTAACCAATTAACAGTTTTTCACTGTAGCATCTTTACAGTCTTTTACTGTTAATATCACAATCATTTTTTACAGTTAATAGCGCACAGATGAAAGTGGTACTTCACTATTAACTAATCAATAACTACTATTTTTAATACTTCCCAGAGAACTACTGAAAAGGTTTATTAACAGTCTAGTAACTACTATTAACTAAAAGAAACTCTTATTATGAATTAGTAAGTAATAGCTCACAGATGAAAGTGTTACTAGATACTTCTGTGGGAATTACCAATTATTTGGAGCCGTATTATAAAGTGAAGACCTTTGTAACTAACTAGTAATGACTCACGTGTTACTACATGATATAGTCATGATTTGTGCAACCGTTTGAGATTTTTGGTGAACTTTAGTATACTTTTAGAAAATGTCTTTAGTAGCACTTGAGTCATTACTAGTTAGTTCCCATGATCTTCACTTTATGATATGGATATAAATAATTAGTCATTCCCACAGAAGTATCTAGTAACACTTTCATTTGTGAGCTATTATTTACTAATTTGTTAATAAGAGTTTCTTTTAGTTAATAGTAGTTACTAGGTTGTTAATAAACTTTTTCAGTAGCCTATCTCTAGGAAGTATTAAAAAATATTTTAGTTAATAGTGAAGTAGGCTACTACTTTCGTCTGTGTACTATTACTTACTAGTTCGTTAATCAGAGTTTCTTGTAGTTAACAATAGTTAATAGATTGTTAATATTGTGTTACTCATTGGTTCTTAGTTATTCATTAACGAAGGACCATTCTAAAGTGCTACCAAAATTTGGATTAATTGGATACGATTAACCACAAATTTGTTCTACACTTACATTTATGTGATAAGCAGGATGCAACAAGTCCTTTAATGACCTGTAATCTTCATAAGAGAGAGACAACAACAAAAGGGTTGTAGATAGATACCACAAAACGAACTCATGGAACTATGTCTATACATGAAAAGCAGACTCATTGGCAGACATAGGAGTGGCAATATTATCGCTCAGATGCTAATTGACAGGGCATGCTGAGATTTTACTGTTTCATTTGCCCCAGTGTGATTGAGTTATAAATGGTGTCATCTGTCTTAAAAGAAAGCCTGAAACAAGCTGCTGCAATCATGCTTAGAGGTTTTCAGTTGGGTGTGCTAATGCACTTTCACCCAAAATATCTGAAGTGCTAGTGTTGTATTGCTCAGTGTTTTCATTGTGATTTTGGTAAATCACTACTGTACCTGATTTCTACTGTTAATTTGATCATTAACATCAATATAATGAAATCCTATATATATATATATATATATATATATATATATATATATATATATATATATATATATATATATATATATATATATATATACATATATATGTTTCAGTTTTCTTTCAGTTTTCACTGTTTCAGTTCTTTGCATGCTGCAAAAAGTGTATAATAACTGGAAAGAGCTGGTATCTTGGTAGAAATTGTTCATTTACACTTGTCAATGCCACATAATGCATTTGAACTGGAATTACAATCAAAGAAAACAATGCATCACAATTGAATGTTAAATGTGTGATTCTCATGCCCAGATGACAAGGAAACGAGAGAACGTGCTATCGACAACTGAAATTTTTTTGGACTGTATGATTTAAACTTTTTGAAAGACATTCAAAAAGATGAAAAAATGATACTGCAAAAATGCTCAAATGCAATCTTAAGCTAAAACTATTAAACTGTTCACATAGGCATATCAATAGTATCAGCATTATATTGTCCTCATTGCCTTTCAAAAGTAGTGCAAAAATATGTACTTAACAGTCATGAAACTTTAAAATAAAAACAGAAGACTGTAATTTGTGTGTGTGTGTGTGTTTGTGCAGTATCTTAAGTGATCTGTATCTACATCAAACACTCAACATGTTTTATTGAAGCATTATATATACAGGCAATGTATTTTAATAATACACTGTGACAGAGCAAGATAATGTAAATGTTGAGGGATTATATGTGCACATTTCTCTATTGTTTTTAAAAGCTACCTGTATGTAAAAATAGTGCAAAAGAGCAGAGCGATATACATCACAAAACCATATTTGCTTATTGGTCAGAAGTTAGGTTTTATGCTCCAAACACGCACACAAAAGACTGAGTCTCGCTTAATCGCTCAGGCTGCATTGCAGTGTCTATTCACAGGCGCGATCCCACTACTAATCGACACGGGGATTTGACCTGCTCCGTCTCCGACCTGGGCCGGTTCACCCCTCCTTAGACGACCTGGTGGTCCCGGGCTCCCCCAGAAGCACCATATCGATACCGAACTTAGTGCGGACACCCGATCGACATAGTCCACCGCAGCCCAGAACCCCTGAGCTCATGCAATCCTCCAGCCTCAGCTTCCCAGTAGCTTGGACTACAGGCGCGCGCCACTGCACCCGGCGAGAGCTGTAAGAATCAGCGCTGCTACTGAATCCAGTGGCTCACAGTGCCATCTAGTGTATGAAACCCAATTACCCCCCAAATCTCAAAATTATATATGTAAAATCTAATTATGAAAAAATAATTTATATCAATAAAAGCATGATTAAATGTTATTAACCACAACTTTGTGATTCTCTCATAAGACAATATTTTTCATTATTCCCCACCGTTTTTACCTAAAGCATTGTGTTAATTATAACCAATGCTCAATACAGACAAACATGCACACGTGTTAAAAAAGTTTACTCTTTAGTTTTAATAACTTAAATTAATTGTAAACTTTTGTACTTTTTACTCATGTTTTTGTGTTAATAGTTTGATAAAAAAAATTGACAATGCACCCATGAAAGTTCGTATCTATAGCTTGCTGTCACGTGACGAATTGAGGCCGTCCACCATTTTGGGAGGACACACTATTGGTTGCCAGCCAGGGGCAACGCCTTCAGAACTTCACAGAGGCGCGACTAAATATGGCAGAAATAGCAGAGAGAGAGAGAGAGAGAGAGAGAGAGAGAGACAGCACAGCGCAGTATTTGTTTACTTTTTAGCGATACACTGCAGTGTCTTTGGAAGATATGGAGAAGGAAGAGAAATGAAAGTGGTTCTATCGGGTTTATAACAATGCTAGCCAGCTTAATTTAGAGAAACTGCTTGTGGATAAACTGACGGCAGCAACAGTGAGCAAAGAATGATTTTAAAAGCAATACATTTCAGCACAGTTCGCCTTTTATTTAACACAAACAAACGAAATGAATACTCTGTTATTCAACTAGAGTTGTTTAATTTGTTATAGATATAGCCTATCTGTACCGCGAAATGTTTTAAAAAGACACCTTTTAATGACGTACGATTCGCATTGACAGGGTAATGTCCTATCTGTCCGCTTGACGTTGCATGGCAGGTGCAAATGCACGTATCTGAACTATTTCTATCCACATATGAATGAAGCCTGAAATATCGAGTTTGACTGAATTCTCGCAGTTTAACGTTACAGGTTTGGGGGTTTCTTCAAGCAGAATTGTTTCATAAGCTTCTAAAGTTAATGACTTAAATCTTCTGAACTCTTGCATTGTGTAGCAGTAACGTTAAGCACTTACCATAAACCAGGTGCTTGATTATTTCAGGGTGTGTGAAAGGTGGTAACTTAGTGCTTCGGGTCTTTCGTCCATTCTGTAGCAGGTCGTATGGGTCCACACTGTATGTTGATGTCAAGTTTCTCTAAATAACGCTGCTTAGTGTTGTTATGTAGTCTCTCCCGATAGAGACCCTATCCTTTTGCTTCATTTATTCCCAGGAAAGTGTGCCTTATCGCAAAAATACAAATAAATATCAAGCTGCACTACTTCTCTGACACTATTTCTCTCAGTCTCACGGTCGAAGTAACCATGACAACGGATAGCGTGTTCCCCCAAAATGGCGGATCCTTCCCACAATGCACCGCGGAGTTAAACGCGTGACGTCACCTCCTCATTCTCAATAGAACGAATGTCATTTCTCGTGTCCTTTATTCCCCATAATATTTTTAAGAGGGTTGGTGGTCTTAAATTTCTTTTAACTTGCAATTTTGTACCTTCTAAATTACCTATAAAATTGTCCAAATTTCATAAGCAAGCACTCTTGGCCTGGAAATTGTGCTTTGTGCATAATTTTTCTCCTCATAGAATGAAAATATGGAACAACGAATTGATTACAGTTAAAGGCAAGAGTTTTTTTTGAGAAATGGTTGGATCATGGTTTAGTGTATTTGAGTGATTTATTTGATTCATCTTTAAAAATTCTCTCTTACAATTCTTTTTGTCCAAATTCAATTTTCCTATAAAATTTAAAGAATTTTCTGTAGTAATTAAAGCTGTTCCCTCTGGGCTTATTAATTTGATGTGCAGCCATATGACTTATTATAAAGTTGAAAATAAAGATTACGATCACCTTATAAATGGTAAACATATTTTTGATAAAAAAATGTACTAACAAAGATATAAGACAAGTATTTAATGAACAAAAGAGAATTACTCCAAGAGGGAAATTTTACTGGAATTCCATTTTAGAAGATGTTAATTGGAGGAAAGCATGGCTGCTTCCTTACAAATTTTGTATTTCTAACAAAGTAAGAGAAATTCACTTGAAGATCTTACACAAAATATATCCAACTAATATGTGGCTTTCTAATTTTACGGATGTTGGTAAAGAATGTTCTTTTTGTAACAACAGTGAAGAGTCTTTGAATCATCTATTTGTTGAGTGCCAAAGTGTAAAATCATTTTGGAAAGAGTGTTTTTCTACTTTTTCACTTAAAGTTAATCTGATGATAACTCTGAATGTGAAAGAAATTATTTGCTACTTTGAGAATAATGATAAAAATATTCAGAATTTTGTAAACTTTATCATCTTAAATGGCAAGTTTTCCATCCATAAATGTAGATTGTCAAAATCTCCTCCCTTATACAAAGTTTTTTCTAACGAACTCACTCTATTAATGAAGTCTCTTAAAATTGTAAAAAACTCAAAAGCTATGTCTATTGTAAAATATTATGAATCTGTATTTGCCGTCTTATGAATGCCTCTTGTTTTATTTTATTTATTATTTTTCTTTAATTTAATCATCTTTGGAGTTTGTTACTTATGCCTGTTTTGTTTTGTATTTTGTTTGTACTATTTTCACATGTTGTATAATAAAAAAAAATAAAAATTTAAAAAAAGTCATTTCTCGTGTCATTTATACGCGAAAAACAGTTTTTGCGTGTACATGGTACACGTTTTTCATGTGCATATTTTTTTGGCTTAATTTATTTTATTTTATTATTTATTTATTTTGTATTGCAAAACTTATACATAACAACCAACTCAGGGGTTTTTAGCGTGCATATGATCACGCACTTTATGGCATATAATACGCACAAACTCTCCACCTGGGGTAGGTTTAGGGGGAGGGGTTTTTTAAAATTATATTTTATTAAGGCAAGTTTATTTGATTATTTTAGGATATTTCAGGCTATTTTATGGCATATAAATGCCACGAGAATGACATTCGTGGTATAGTTATGCATTTTTATGAGACTGTGTTGTGAATTTCCCAAGTTCAGTACAATTTCTTAGTACTCTTTACACCATAGTTCACATGCACCATAAAATAGCCTGAAATATCCTAAAATAATAAAATAAACGTGCCTTAATAAAATATAATAATAAAAACAAAACTGGGCACACAAGTACCTACTCAAGCTGATTCGTATGACCTGTAAAAGGGTGGTGAAACTCTCCCAGATGATCTCACATCACCTCAGGGAGTTACCTGTTAGCTAAATCCCTCTTTATCATAATTAAAATGGTGAATTTATAAAATCTCAATCCTCGCTTGACTGGCTCAGCCTCTTTTTTCTGCCTCAAACTGTCAAAAAGATTTCCTCCACTGGCACAAAACACTTACAAACATGCTCATGCATAAAACGTGTGTGTGGAAAGCCTACAGTAGTCGTCTTATTGCACTCCCTCCATTGTAGTCTGGAGAGTGAGTACATCTAAGGAGTATAAAATTCTTTTGCAGTTCCCTCACTAAGGTGGAGCCTGAACACTAATTTTAACTATGTTGGCGGTGACCGCTGGGTCTGGCAAAAACACACTCTCCCACACACACCTTACATCCCTCACCCACCCACAAAGTGCTGGAGCCACCCTGGATAACCCTCACTATAAGAGGTCAGAGCTGGGCTCAAACGTGCCATCCTCGCCAGGACAACTCTAACGGTTTCCTTCAGTGTCCTCTCTGGGTTCATCTCATTGCACCGTATCCATTCAACTATGTCGGTCTCTACTTCGCACGGTGTCCTCCAAAGGTCCCAAGACTGTGACCTCAAAGTCCATTATCACCAAGACTCTGAGCTGTTCATCAGGCTTCCCACATAAAGCCTTCAGTGTGCATGGGAGGTGGTCATGGTGGAAGCACCCGCATCTCTTCCTCCTTGCTGAATTCCAGAATGGGAGGTGGTGGAGGATACGGTGGAGGACACAGTTATGGCGGAGGGGTACAGATGGAGGATATGGTTTTGGAATTAGAGAAGGTGGCTGCGTTATATTAAAGGACTACCAGCAGAATGAGAAGGCCACCATGCAGAACCTGAACGATCGTCTGGCATCCTACCTGGAGAAGGTGCGCTCCCTGGAGGCTGCCAATGCCGTCCTGGAGAGGCAGATCCGCAGTACTATGAGAAGAAGGGGCCGGTCTGCCAGAGGGACTACAGTTGCTACTGGAACACCATCAAGGACCTGAAGGACAAGGTACAGTGATCTCTAAATGAATATATTGCTAGTGTACTGACGTTTCTTTGCACACAACACCTGAAAAGCAGAAGCAGATAATCACTTCCGGTTCTGACTGATCTACAGCAACGCTTCCAGAATTTTACGTTCTAATGTAATAAAATTGTACATCAATATTCTACCTTTCAGATTAAAAACGCTGCCATCCACAACGCCAACATCCTCCTGCAGATCGACAACTCCAAACTGGCCGCTGATGACTTCAGGATGAAGTAAGTTAAACTGTGTTGCCCACTAACTTAGACATAATTGTTGATGCTTAAAATGCAATAGCTCAGTGTTTATCTGGCATTCAAAAGTTTGGGGTTATAAAGATTTTTTTGTTGTTGTAATGTTTTACGGATTTGGACATAACGAGGGTTTGGAGCCAGAAGGGCGTAAGTTTTTTATATCAAAATAAAGGTATCGATGAGCTCTATCCAATGGTGCCAAAATACCTATCTGAGATCAAACTGTATTGAATAAAGCTACAAAAACTACCCTATCTCACGACCAATTCGTATGAATTCGAACGAGTGATTAAAAAGTGGCTAATTCGTACGACCTCAGCTCGTATCGAATTCGTACTGATTTGTCTTAACCCACGTGACGATTAGGTTTAGGGCGGGGTTAGGGGTAGGTCATTCGATGCGAATCCATACGAATTGGCCAATTCTTAAAATATGTACGATTTAGCAAAATCGTACTTATTTGTCCGAGAGGTCGTATGAATTGTTACGAATTGGCCACCTTGTAAAATTCGTACAAAATCTGAAGGGAAAAAACAGAAAAAGATTGATGAAGATTTCTGGTTCCCAGAATGCTTTGCATTAGATTGTTATTTTAGTTTTTATTCTGTAAAGACAAAGACTTGTCAATGTTTAATGTTCATTTAACTTTGAACAAACTGTTGCCAGTAAATATACATCAATTTAAATCTACAGTAAGTTACTGGCAAACTGCTGCATAACTACAGCAATTTTTTTACAGTGAGTGTATTAGAATGATTTCTGAACAATCATGTGACAATGAAGACTTATAATGCTAAAAATTCAACTTTGACTCAGTAAAAATTGCATTTGTAATAATGTTTTACACGTTTTACTGTATTTTTTGTCCAATAAATGCAACATTTGGTGAGTAGAGCATGAGACTTTTGAGAAAACATTTAAAAAATCATACCGACCGCAAAATTTTGAATGATATGTGTGTAGGCCTATATATATACTACTCGTCATGTTTAAACTTTGTTCACCAATCAGATATGAGCATGAGGTGATGATGCGCCAGTGCGTGGAGTCCGACATCGCTAACCTGAGGTGCTTGCTGGACCAGACACACCGCGCAAAGGCCGACCTGGAGATGCAGATCAAGAATCTGACGAAGAGCTGGAGTTTATGAAGAAGAACTTCCAGGAGGTTTGTAGTAGCTTACTGACAGAATAATCTATCTATGACTGATCCTGAAAGTTTGGACCATTATATTATATTAATTACATTATGACATTTCAGGAGCTGGCTGCACTGAGGTGTCAGCTGACAGGCACAGTCAATGTAGAGGTTGATGCTGCTCCTCAGCAAGACCTAAACAAGGTTCTGGACGAGATTCGTTCTCATTACCGAGAACATCATACAGAAACACCGCAGGGAACAGGAAGATTGGTTTAAAAACCAGGTAAGACCTCGTCTGTCTCTTTAAATTCTGTGGTTGTGAATTCTACCATTATGGGTGAATTGACCTAATGTGGGACATTTTTTGCACTTCAGACTTATGTGACATATTGCGAATGTGTAACCAAAACATTATATATCCACACCCAATACCTTTTGAAAACCCCAGTATGTGTCCTAATCAAATCAAAAGAGAAAATTCAGATAACCCATTCATAAGAGAAATTATAGACATATTAGTGCTCTTATTGCAAGTTGTCTGAGAAAATTGGCAGCTTCCTAATGTGGGACAGTTGTGTTCCTAATATGGGACACTGAAAATCTATGATAAAAGACCAAAAATCACATTGATACATGTAGAATAGTAAAATCTTATTTTATTTTAGATTCTTTTTTAAATCTTAGTTCGTTATGGTAACACTTTAAATTCGGTGCACTAATATGCATTAATTCATGCTTAACTAATGCACAGATAATCATGAGTTAATGTATAACTCATGAAGAACTAAACCATTAATTAATGATTACTGCATCAGCAACTAATAAAGAGTCTATATGATTAATAGATTAAGTAATACATGAATTGCTATTAATTCACTGTGTCATTGTGTATTAATTCCTTAATAACATATTTTATTAACTAATAGTGTAAATTAAAGTGTTAATTACCACAATTAGTCATAGCTATGCACTTCAACTTCCAGTTGTCTGCCTTAATTAATCATTAGCTAATGATTTGCAAAGGTATCATTATGTTATGACTTTACTTGTTGAGGCACATCATTATTAACTAGTCATTTAGTAATTGTAGTAATTTGCACATGAATTTGCATTAACAATTAATTAATTAATCATGTATTAATGCATATTAGTGTACCTGTCATATTATCTGGAAGTTGAAATACAAGGCTTTGGCTCATTCTGGTAATTAACATATTAATTAACACTATTAGTTAAAAAATGAGTTATTATGGAATTAATCCACAATTACATATTTAATTAATAACAATTCATGTATGAACTAATACATTAACCTTACAGACTCTTAATTAGTTCCTAATGTGGTAATCATTAATGAATAGCTTAGATAATCATAAGTAACACATTAATTCAGTATTATCTGTGCATTAGTTAAGCATGAATTAATGCTTATTAGTGCACACGTATTGTAAAGTGTTACCGTTATTTTCTTGGTTATGAATGGATGAAACATGTAAAATAAGATTTAAACTTTATAAAATAAGATAAAACTTTTCTTTAAGTTAAGATTTGTCAAATATATTATAAACATTATTAATATTTATATAAAATAAATAGTACTGTCCCACATTAGGCTGATCATGCTCTTCCGGATTTGAAACCACATTTCCTAATGTGGGACACTAGGAAATTTGATAAAATATAAAATATATAGTTTATACACATAAAGTTACACTATTTTTTGATGGACAATGATTCTTTTAATTGGCATATTAGGCTAAAAAGTATCAGGATTGCTTTGTTTAAAATCTATTTAACTCCTCAACATCAAATTTGTTAAAACTCTGTCATTAACCTTCATATGGTTTTCACACAAGGTGTCTCCTGTGATTGCTGATGATTGCTCCACCCTCAAATATGATTGGACATTTGATAGGTCATGTGATTTTGATCACATGACACCACAGCTTTGTCTAACCCATAGTTTCACTGTCATTCATGTATTTATGGGGGACCTACAAACACTAGACCTTAGGTGTCCCACATTAGGCAGTGTCCCGAGTTTTCAGGGCAATACTGAAAAACTGACTTTACTGAAGAATAAACCACATATTACCAGCAACAACAAATATTCAGCACTTGAATTCATATTGTGTGTTTCTGTCTCTCTCTTTAGTCGGCAGTGTTGACCAAAGAGGTGATCCAGAGCACAGAAATCATACAAACAACCAGGACACAGATCACAGATCTGACACGCACTTTGCAGAGTCTGGGACTCAAGAGCCACAATCTCAACTCAGCATGGTGAGAAACAAGTGGAATGAGTGATAAACATTAGATTATCTGAATCAAAGGCAGTTTTATGGCCAAGTATCCTTTATTAAGTACTCTGTGCTTGTTCTCCTTCCTCAAACAGAAAGCAGCACTGGAGAACTCACTGGCAGACACAGAGAACAGGTACAGCTGTATGCTAGCAGGCTACCAGAACCAAATCAACATACTGGAGGCCGAGCTGTGTCAAATGCGGGCTAGCATTGAGCAACAGGGACGAGATGTACGCCATGTTGCTGGACATCAAGAGCCGTCTGGAGCAGGAGATCGCCACCTACAGAAGCCTCCTGGAAAATCAGGACATCAAGTAAGAGCATTTATGTATAAAAGTTGATGTGAGTTAGGTCAGTGAATTACACTGATCTTGTCCTGGAATGGGTTCACAATTTTTTTTCTCTTCCTTCTACTCTCTCCAGGACTCAGATACCAGGTAATTGAAATTTATCTTTGTTTATGGTGGTGTGGTCAGTTTTAGGCATGTTTTACATTAAGTTAAGGAAATTAATGACATTAATGACATTCATGATTTTGCCTTTCATGTGGATCAGTCTCTTTCCTGGTGGATCTCACTCTGGCTCCACTGATGGACCAACAATCCAAATAAAGCAAACCACCACCACTTCACACCGCACTTACTAAACACAGCATTCTGCCCAGTGAAACAGTATTCAAACACAAACACATTCAAAACGAGTGTGTACATAATTTGTGATATGACAAAGAACAAGGAAACAAGTGTTATTTTAAAAGCATTGAAAGACACTCACTGTTGTGTTTTGTGTGAAAGAAAAAACTGTTTCTGCAAATAAAAGTGCTGTCAGTAATCATTTCTTGTGTTTTTTTTCAATTATGCAAAGACAAAAATGTTAAATTATGCAAAACACATGGGAGTCATATTCTTAATGTTGTGATTTATTTTACATCAGCCACAGCTGAATTTGACTTGACTTGAATTTGACTCAATTACAAATGGGCAGGAACTGAAAGCTTTTACAATCTTTTAGCTATGTCAATGACTAAAGTATGTGGTACCTTTTCTTCAGAACATTTTTTCTCAAATTCATGGTTCAAGTTGACTAAGCGCACAATAAACAAAATCAAATAATAACTGTTTAACCAGACATATAGCCTTAATTTGCATCTAAATAATTTCATCGATTGGATAGTTTATTCAGATCAGAAAAAAAAATATTTGTATTTATCTTGTTTTTTTTTTTTTTTGCCTATTCTTGGATACCACAGCCAGGTCTCAGGGGACGAAAGGTGGTTATGATTAGAGGGCCACTGGTTTTCAGGTGGCCCCTGTGATTAGAACATCTCCTCACCCAGGACAGGGAAACCAAGGGGTGTAAATTTTTTCATTATCTTTTTTTTTTTGCTAATATTGTCAAAGGTATGGTACATTTACATAAAAAAAATTATTTAAAAAAAACACAAAATTAAACAATAACCTTTTAACCACAACCAGGTTTACTGGCATAACTTTCTTCTAGGCTTTCAAAACGCATCACATTAATATTTATCTTCATCTGTTCTCATTTATTTTAACAAATATCTGATTATTTTTAGTCTAATCAATGGATCTTTTGCCATATTGGCTATAGATTTACAGATGTTGTTTGATTGTTGAATATTGGTATTATTTTAGTTGTAAAACATTGAAATCTAATTTACAATATTGAAACTCTAAAAAAAAAACGAATTGTTGTAATGAAATATAACTGCACACAAAAGACTGAGTCTCGCTATATCGCTCAGGCTGCACTGCAGTGTCTATTCACAGGCGCGATCCCATTACTGATCGACACGGGGACTTTGACCTGCTCCGTCTCCGACCTGGGCCGGTTCACCCCTCCTTAGACGACCTGGTGGTCCCGGGCTCCCCCAGAAGCACCATATCGATACCGAACTTAATGCGGACACCCGATCGACATAGTCCACCGCAGCCCAGAACCCCTGAGCTCATGCAATCCTCCAGCCTCAGCCTCCCAGTAGCTTGGACTACAGGCGCGCGCCACTGCACCCGGCGAGAGCTGTAAGAATCAGCGCTGCTATGAATCCAGTGGCTCACAGCAGCACTATATGACTGTATATTTTCTGACAAAAACTAAACCTCCTCAGGTTCTAGGTGACAGTGACAGCTATATCACCTTGCATAACAGTTTGTTTCAAAGTAATTTTTTTAAGATTCTGTTTATCAAACCAATCTTCTTCTTTGTATTAACTCAAATATTTAGCTTTCAATTCACTAAAAAATATAAGGCAACCAGGTTACTTTCTAAATTAAACCAACAGCCTGTGTTTTTACATGTAACCTGAATTACATAATCAGATTAAGAAAATAAGTACTTGTAATTAGATTATATTTCAAATTAAATTACTCTTAATCAGACTTCAGTTACCTTTTTAATTGAGTAGGCCTATACTATTATTCACAATAAATGATTGGTTTTCTCTAATTCCTTTTTTTTTCATGTTTTAAATTTTCCTTTCCAAAAAAGCATATCGCTTAAATACATCTATATTCATAGACCAGTTAGTCAGGTGTCTCTAATTAGACAGAAAATTAAAAGGCCACAAAACATTTGACCACTTCATTTATAGACCACTTCATTTATATCATTTCACTTTGAAGTATTTCCATTGCAAGTTTGCATAATGAATAAAATCCTAGTGAACACATTAATTATCATCTAAATTATTCCTCAGTAAGTATAGGACTATTTAAACATCACTATGTCTTCAGAAAGGTTTTGTTTTGTAAATGTATTTTTATCAGTTTTCTTATTTTAAATTTGTTACATGGTTCATTTAATTATTAGTTTAACTCATTCACAAACCCCAGTTTGGAAACCATGATGTAATTTATTTTTTAATGCACTTCATGTTGTTGATAAAGAATATTATTTACATCAGCATGTTATTATCCTATTCAATTCAATGTGATAAATGAGTTAGGTCAAAAGTATTCTAAAAGTAACTCAAAAGTAGTTACTACCGATTACTACCCAAAATGTGTATGGATTACATAGCTACATTTTTTGTTATGTAATTTGGAATTAGTAACTGACTACAATTTGCAAGTTATCTACTCTGCACTGCCTGTACTCATTGATATCTTATTGGTATTTTATTTTATTCTTTTTCATAGCTATATAATATCTATTTTATTTTGTTCTTATTTTGTACATCGTTTGTAATAATTTGACTGTTTGCCACATTTTCCCCACTGAATTTTACTATCATTATTATTATTATCATCATTTTTTGTTTTCTGTATTATTTTTGAGTTTTTTTGAGTGTGTAGCCTAATGCTTATAATGTGCTTCTATTGAAAAACTGACAGGTCACTCTTGTGGTTTTTTTTTTTTTTTTTTAAAGAATAAGCAAACTTTTCACACTCACTATTTTATTGAACTCGTCTGCTAATAATGTTTAACTTTCTAAATCCAAATTTCACATGAGAATTCTGATTATTTTATGTACGGTAATAATGTACTGTATGTCACTGCAGATCTGCTGTCCTCCTTTCCTACAGAGGGCGCTGCGGCGCGTTATAATGGCATCACGTCCCATAACGTGCAGAAGTCAACTCAACACCTGTAACAGAAAATTCCAAACATAACGACGCCGACTCTCCTTCCTTATGGATTATTTTTGACAATGCACCGGTAACTCAAAACAATACATGTCTGTGTTAGAACCTGTGTTAATTACGAATAGTTCTTTTATTTCAGTTTCATAAAAACTAACGTTACTGGTCTGCTAGCCAGCTAGCTGAATAGCTGTCTTGTTCTTTTGTGCAAGTTTCAAGAATTAGATCACGTTTTAATTTAGAAACGGAGAGTGTATAGTATATGGCATTGTGCAAATATTTTTTTAGAGCAACGTTATATATATAAAAGGTCTTTTGAGGCTGTCTATTTTTAACATCGCTGTATACAAATACACCTTTAATGGTTTCTTTAAATGTCTGCTTTTACGTTCGACTGTGTATGAAACAAAAGCTATCTAAAAGAAAAACAAAATATCTACTTTAAGACTGCATAGCATACGCCCTGAAACGAAGTTGCACAATTCGGTTATTAGTATTTACAGTTTCATTTGAATATGGGGTCTTGAAGCATATTTCTTCTGGCAGGACTGACAGGACCATGGCCATTGGCTGTGTGTGTGTGTGTGTGGCTGCTTAAAAATAGCGAGAGAGATATTTTTAGCAGTCAGTCCAGATGTATGACGTGTCAAATGGTGCCGTTTCACCATTATGCAAGGTTTTGCCTCTGGGGAGAAAGTCCCTTGGTCATATTTTTACAGGAAACGGATCACTCTGGCTTTTCAAAACAACATTTTAATGAATACACTTCTGCAGATAACATATTTTCCCAGATTACCAAATCCAGATGATCAGAGTGAGACTCACTATGTATATAAAGATAGAATAGTCAACAACGGGTCTCTTTGTGTTTTTTTTTTATTGAAGAGACAGAAAACAGCACAAAAAAATATATAACTAAATACAAACATCCCCTTCCAATTTCAAATTCTTTTAAACAGTCAGGTCCCTCATCTGACCTCTAAAAAATAATAAAAACAATAGCAAATATACTTGTAATAAAGGTGCGGCCACATTAGCAATATTTTGGTTGAATTTTGCAGACGAGAAAAAGACCCATTGTCAATAGTGTAGTGATGTATTAAGCACTTGCACACACACAAGTCCCTTTCAAACCAAACAACTGGAACATTATCAAAATCTACATGGATAACTTTTTGTGTCATCAAGGTGGATGCAGTTGTTAGAAATTACTTTTAAGAGTTCATCACTCTGTCATTGTAATTAATAGTAATTAATGATAGTTAAAATGAAATGTATTGCTTTTGTTTGATATTGTCCAGCTGTTGGGTAACAAAGTCTGCTTTTACTTTTCTACTTTGAACAGTACTTTAGCACTGTTATGGTTCAATTAAGTGCTGTGTGTGTGTGTGTATATATATATATATATATGGGTTTGTGTGTATAGATATTATTACAATTTTAAAAAATGGTTTATTATTTGAATGTACTTTTAAACAACTTATTTCTGTGATGCAAACCTAGCCTATATTTTGATCAAAAAACAGTGTCACAATATATGATCCCTCCAAATATATGTATTTATTTACTTTTTTTGATGAATAAGAAATAAAAAAATAACAGTATTTGAAATTGAAATCCTTTGTAGGCTAAAGATATACACTACCGTTCAAAATTTGGGGTCATTAGATTTTATCAAAGAAATGTTTTATTCTGCAAGGATGTGTTAAATTGATAAAAAGTGATAGTAAAGTCTTGACATTGTTCGAAAATATTTCTATTTTCAATAAATGCTGTTCTTTTTAACTTTTTATTTATCAATGAATCCTGAAAAAGTATCACGTTCCAAAAAAAAAAACATTATACACCAAGACTGTTTCCATTATTGATAATAAATCAGCACATTAGAATGATTTCTGAAAGATCATGTGACCCTGAAGACTGGAGTAATGATGCTGAAAATTCAGCTTTGCATCACAGAAATCAATTATATTTTAAAGTACTGTATTAGTTAACAAATTGTAAAGTTATATACAATTTTGTTCCTGATAGCCATTCTTCTGGTTGGATCAGGATAATCAATTATTTTTTGTATCCCATAAAAAGGTTTTAAACGCAAGTTCTAGATCAAAATCCAGATTAGTTTTAGTGTTCTAATCTGATTTCAGAATCTATTTTCTTCTTTTAATCAACCTATTTATATGATTTGATCCAATCCAATAGCTAAAATACAATTTATTTATTTTTTGCTGGGCCCTGATGATACTAACTATAATATATGTTTTTGACTGCAGGCAAGTTACAGGTGTAGCTGGGGTCTGGCAGCAGTGACATGGCGCTGTGCTGGGGTGGTTTGTTGGTGTTGGCGGCCCTGTCCCGGGCCCTGGGCTCTCTGCAGCTTACAGAGGAGCATTCTGTGCCAGAAGAATGGGCCCTTCTCCATGTCGTGCAAGGCCACATAGGGCGGGAAACTACAGCTACCTGCGTCTCAACCACGAAGGACGCATTATCCTGCACATGCAAAGCCTTAAAGGGGACGCGGATCTCTACGTCTCGGACAAGACGCTGCGGCCAAACTTTGATTCCTACAAGCTTCAGTCTACCACCTGCGGCCAGGATGTGGTGGTCGTCCCGGGGGATTTTCTCAGGCCTGTTGGAATCGGGATCTATGGACATCCCTCCTACATGGAGAGTGAGTTTGAGATGAAGGTGTTTTATGACCAGACAGCACTGAAAGAAGGTAAAATTGAGAAAAACTCTTATCCTTCAGATGAGACTCCCGGTCAGTCTCAGACACTCTCAGGGCCCCGAGGATGTGATGGAAGAAGAGGAATCCATCCTGTGGACTATTCTAATCGGGATTCTTAAGATCATACTTGAAATTTTGTTCTGATTTTTGATGTGCCAGCTGGCAAAATATCACATTTGCCACAACGTTCTTCCCATTTAGATCAAATAAACAGATTTTTTTTTGACAGAGGATTAGAAATGCTTTGTCTGAAGTTGTGTTTATATATTGCGTGGCACCTCAACTATATGGATTTTGTTCATTTCTGCCATGGTTTTCTTAATGTCATCTAATTTGACTAACATTATAATTTGTATATCAACACAACTGATTGCACTTGATATGTTAAACACAAGGTTCTTTCTTTTGACCTGATTTATTCTCTTCTGACATTTTATTGATTGAGTTAAAAAAAAACTGTTGTGTGGCGCATTTTTTTGTCTTTTACTGACCTTGGGATGTAAATTCTAGGTTTTAAACTGCACTATGCAATCACACAAATCACCTTGTGATGAAGGTTGTACGGCTGTGCCTATTGTAAAGAGTCTGTTGGCTAATGAACAGCAAAAAAACTTCTGCACCTGTAGTTGTAAGATACAAATTAAAGAATCACTTATTTTTGAACGTTTTGCAGTGTTCAACATTACTTACGATTGTGTTAATTGTGATATACACTCACCGGCCACTTTATTCAGGTACCCCATGCTAGTAACGGGTTGGACCCCCTTTTGCCTTCAGAACTGCCTCAATTCTTCGTGGCATAGATTCAACAAGGTGCTGGAAGCATTCCTCAGGGAGTTTGGTCCATATTGACATGATGGCATCACACAGTTGCCGCAGATTTGTCGGCTGCACATCCATGATGCGAATCTCCCGTTCCACCACATCCCAAAGATGCTCTATTGGATTGAGATCTGGTGACTGTGGAGGCCATTTGAGATACAGCGAACTCATTGTCATGTTCAAGAAACCAGTCTGAGATGATTCCAGCTTTATGACATGGCGCATTATCCTGCTGAAAGTAGCCATCAGAAGTTGGGTACATTGTGGTCATAAAGGGATGGACATGGTCAGCAACAATACTCAGGTAGGCTGTGGCGTTGCAACGATGCTCAATTGGTACCAAGGGGCCCAAAGAGTGCCAAGAAATATTCCCCACACCATGACACCACCACCACCAGCCTGAACCGTTGATACAAGGCAGGATGGATCCATGCTTTCATGTTGTAGACGCCAAATTCTGACCCTACCATCCGAATGTCGCAGCAGAAATCGAGACTCATCAGACCAGGCAACGTTTTTCCAATCTTCTATTGTCCAATTTCGATGAGCTTGTGCAAATTGTAGCCTCAGTTTCCTGTTCTTAGCTGAAAGGAGTGGCACCCGGTGTGGTCTTCTGCTGCTGTAGCCCATCTGCCTCAAAGTTCGACGTACTGTGCGTTCAGAGATGCTCTTCTGCCCACCTTGGTTGTAACGGGTGGTTATTTGAGTCACTGTTGCCCTTCTATCAGCTCGAACCAGTCTGGCCATTCTCCTCTGACCTCTGGCATCAACAAGGCATTTCCACCCACAGAACTGCCGCTCACTGGATGTTTTTTCTTTTCGGACCATTCTCTGTAAACCCTGAGAGATGGTTGTGCGTGAAAATCCCAGTAGATTAGCAGTTTCTGAAATACTCAGACCAGCCCTTCTGGCACCAACAATCATGCCACGTTCAAAGTCACTCAAATCACCTTTCTTCCCCATACTGATGCTCGGTTTGAACTGCAGGAGATTGTCTTGACCATGTCTACATGCCTAAATGCACTGAGTTGCCGCCATGTGATTGGCTGCTTAGAAATTAAGTGTTAACGAGCAGTTGGACAGGTGTACCTAATAAAGTGGTCGGTGAGTGTATGTGTTTTATGCAAATAACAATGTGGGGTTTCCATTTCAAAAATACCAAATGAGTAGATAAAAACGCTCATTTAGGTTTGGTCACTTAAAGGGATAGTTCACTTTGAAATTAATTTTTGATATGTGTTAGCTTACCTCAAGGGCATCCAAGATGTTGGTGTCTTTTTTTCCACAGTATTTTTAATTTTGATATTTTTAGGTCAAAGTGTTCTTGTCTGTCAGTCATATAATGGAGGTATATATGGGGTCCACCTCAAAGAGCATGCACAGAGAACTCCAAATTATACATGATTTAATGACTCGTAAATGTAAGTACACATTGATGGCCTAAGACATGAAACGAGCGGTTGTCAATGTGTATCAACGAGCAGTCATCAATGCAACGAGCGTAGACAAAAGCGACCCCATAAACCTCCATTATATGATTGACAGACAAGAACGGTTTGACCTAAAAATATCAAACTTGAAAATACTGTGGAATCAAAGACACCTACATCTTGAATGGCCTTGAGGTAAGCTAAAACATTTCAGAAATTAATTTCAAAATTAACTATCCCTTTAATATAGTATTTCATGAATATTTAATTAGATACAGCTTTGTCTCTGAATAAATCACATCAACTATATTACTAACTACATTATTGGTTTAGAAACAATGTTCAATAAGTATTTTTTAGAATGTGAAGATTCCTGCATTTACAATAACATATGCTAATCTCAATCTATGTATAAATATTAGTATATATATATATATATATATATATATATATATATATATATATATATATATATATATATATATATATATATATATATATATATCTACCAAGGCTGCATTTATTTGATAAAAAAAAAACTAATATTGTGAAATATAATTACAATTTAAAATAATGGTTTTCTATTTTAATATACGTTAAATGTATTATTTATTTCTGTGATGGAAAGCTGAATTTTCACAAAAATTTCACAAATTTCACAAAATCACATCAACTATATTACTAACTACATTATTGTTCAATAAACAATGTTCAATAAGTATATTTTAGAATGTGAAGATACCTGCATTTACAATAACATATGCTCATCTCAATCTATGTATAAATATTAGAATATATATATATATATATATATATATATATATATATATATATATATATATATATATATATATATATATATATATATATATATATATATATATATATATATATATATATATATATAACCAATGCTGCATTTATTTGATAAAAAAACAGTAATATTGTGAAATATTATTACAATTTAAAATAATGGTTTTCTGTTTTAATATACGTTAAAATATTATTTATTTCTGTGATGGAAAGCTGAATTTTCATCAGCCATTATTCCGGTCTTCAGTGCCACAAGATCCTTCCGAAATCATTCTAATATGCTGTTCTTTTTATTAATCAATGAATCTTGAAAACAACATTACAGGTTCTTAAAAAACATTAAGTAGAAAAACAGTTTCCAACATGTATAATAACTGAGAAACAAATCAGCATTATTAGAATGGTTTCTGGAGGAACATGTGACAACGCGGCTTACGTCATATGAGGGCGACGGAATTGTGCGCACGCCATCACGACCTTCCTGGTAGCAAAACTAAACAATGTAAGAAGCTGAAATTATAACACCAGTGCTTTTAGTATTTATTTTATTCAGCCCGCATCATGTTTCGTACCACGTTGGCAATATGTGGAAGAACAGTTGTTAAAAGGGTAAGTGCACATGCAATTCATCATGTTAAACGTGTGTGCATACGATATTTCTGTATCATGCTGATACACACTGACACCCATCGTTTATTTTTAAACCAGTTCATCTCATCGGTCTCTGGAGAAAGCGCGCTTCCATCAAATCTACGACTTCCATCAAATCTCATCGGAGTCGCGGGACAAAGTAGGCAAAGCTTTGTTTATTTAAGAGAATTATAATGCATTCTTCTTGTGAGAAGAAAAAGTATCTGTCTTTGAAGTGTTTGCAGCTTTACACTCCTTCTTACATCCTTGAATTAAAAGTTAAAAATACACCACTTTAAAAAATAGTTTTTACAAATATAGGCTACCATAGTTGCAGAATAGCTGCCACAATGAATCTGAGAACTTTCTATTAGCTGTTATTATCTAAAGCTATTCAACCAAATGACAGATGGAGTGCAAGGGCATAATGTAGTTTCACAGTAATAATAACTTAAGTAATTAAATGATTGGAAGGAACTTTGGCTTCCATGCTAAATTTTTTGTATGTTGTCAATGAAAGTGCAACAATACCATTTTAAAATGCATGTGATGTGGCGTGTGTAATTGAACTGACCGTGTGAACTGTTGTTTCAGAGAGGGCTCCTCCATCCGGCTCTGATCTTCCGGTTCTCTGCAGATGTGACGCTGATATCCCAGCTCATCTGGCACCCACTCAAACATGGCTCGAGTCTTTGGCCAGTCTTGACAGTGAACCGCTTGGCGTGGTTGACCTGCATCCTGATGTCTTCTCAGTGCCTGTTAGGTAAACCATTTAATCCTCTGAATCATTTCAGGAGTTATGCTGCAAACAAATGTTCTTTTTTCTGTTCTTATTAATAGGTTGGACATTCTCCATGCTGTAGAGGTCTGGCAACGTAATTTCAAACGAATAGTAAGTAACCATGAGGAGCATTTTATGCTTTCCGGTTTGTACTTGTGCATTAAGATACCATCCAAATCATGTTCTATGAACCTCAGTCATAATGAATCATTGCGAATTAAATAAACATATATAATGTGATTACTGTAGAGCCATGCAAAAGTCAAGTCAAGAGCTGAAGTCAGCGGTGGAGGGAGGAAACCTTGGAAACAAAAAGGAAGTGGGCGGGCACGACAAGGAAGCATTCGTTCTCCGCTATGGAGGGGAGGTGAGATATAATTTGAGTTCAATTTTAAACGCATAGATGTATGACAAATATAGCAGTGAACCCTCTGAATCACTAAACAAATGCTCTTCTTGCACATTCAGGAGGAGTAGCTCATGGTCCACGAGGACCAACCAGCTATTATTACATGTTGCCCATGAAGGTGCGGGTGCAAGGGCTGAAAATCGCCCTAACTGCCAAACTGGCTCAGGTGAGGGGGCCTGCGCTCTAAAAGTCATACTTACTTTGGAATGCACTTCACTATTATACTGTACATTTTTAAATGGTCAGTTGTCATTTCAATTTTGAGTATTTGGTTATTTTATTCATATATTTTTATAGCTCTATTTAGCTTTTACTCAGCAAACATTTAAATGTTTAATTACTGTTAAAAAGACATCCCTCCGACACATCCCATCATGGTTAAAAAAAAATACCGCAATTATTTTTGGGTTTATATTTTGACTCGATGGTACTTGAAGTTCCTTAAACTTTTTTTTTTTTATGTAATTATTTCATTCAGTTAACAAACATTTTTTTAAAGTTTGAGTTAACAGTAGCAAAACTGATGTGTTTGTCAATAAGTGAAAAGTGGTTTGGTTCATAAATATTCTATTAGACAAAATAGTCTCATTTTTTCCAGGATTACCTTCATATTGTAGACTCACTGGAAATTCCAACTCTAGACCCCCACTATCTCCAGGACCTGGTCAAACACAGACACTGGGGGATTCAGTCCTCATCGTGGATGTGTAAGTCTGCATGTATATGTGGATGTATATGCCATTGCAAACCTGATATATTTGTTTCCTTAAAGGGATAGTTCACCCAAAAAATTTAAAATTCAGTAATTAATTACTCACCCTCATGTCGTTTCCAATCTGTTCATCATATAAAGCTATCTAAGTCTCTTCAGGAAATTTGGACTTAGCACCCCCACCTTTACAATGAGGTGCACAGGAACAATCCTTCTTAAAAACGCATAAAACTTTAGTTATACAAAGGCGTGAAACTCAGACAGGTTTTTTACCATTCGATTGTAAAACTGTAGACCTATTTTCCGAACGCCTCACAACTGTACATTCTTCCGTTGAGAGCTTGAATAATAGACACTCCCAGCCCAGTTGGTGGCGATAATGCACCTTTGCCAATGGCAAGCAAACCACTTGTATAGTGTAGTCTACGATACCGCGACTGCATAAGACTACAGAAAGAATACAAACAACCCCATTTACGTTTCCGGCGGTGAAGTAATACCGTACATCACAGAACATACAATACAAGTCAATGGAGTTGGACAAAAAACTACGATAAAACCTGTTGCAGCTATTTTTGTGTGAGCATATCAGAAAAGACCCCAGACCACTCGAGTGCGTTTCAAGTCTTTGTAAACTAAAGTTTTATGAAGGATTGTTCCTGTGCACCTATGCTACCATTGTAGAGGTGTGAGGTGCTACCACAGGATCCGAAAATTCTCAGGGACAGCAGCATTTGTTTAAAAAACCATCTTAACCATTCTATTTCATCAGAAATGATCTTTAACAGGGCTTTAATTGTAAAATACCGAACTTGTCCTTTAACTGCTCAATTCATATGGATTAGTTTTACGATCTCTTTATGAACTTTTTGAAGCATTCAAGTGGTAGTTGTGTAGACTGTCAATGAATGGTCTTTATTTGTGGAACGGCATGAGGCGAGTACATTTTTTGGTTAAGTAATTCTTTTTTTGCATGCTTGCATTCCAGAGGTGAAGAATTCCCTCAGAACATTCTCAAGGCAACTGAACATCTAAAAACAGTGACTATTATTCCAGCTATAGGTAAACAAACTGACCACATAAGCGCACATTTATTGTCAGACGGATCATTACGGAATGTGGCTTTTGTATTAAAGCTTTCATGAAGTTGAAAAACATTATATGCAATTTTTGTTTTTACAGGTCTAAATGTCCACAGCTTGTTGAAACACGAAAGCCTGGTTCTCACTCTGGAAGCTGTAAAATTTCTTGAAAAGAAGCTTCTTTGGCATGATGTGCGTTACACTCCCCTGCATCCCTTTAAACTCCCATACAAAGACCTGCCATGAACACAGCACTGATTTCAGAGTATTAAAATGTTTATTTCATAAAAACAGTGATCAAGTTGTCTCATTTCACATGGTAAAAAAATTCAATATCATATGAATAAATAATAACATTAAGAAGAGTATATAAAAGATAAGGCATCAGTGGAACATTCTTCATCTCAGGGATAGGAGATTTTTGTTGGGATAATGCCGTGTGCTAAATCATGTCAGATCTCCCATCTTAGAGCTGATCGCTTCTTCTCTGTTGGAACCACATAATTGTTGGGGATGAATGTCTTCTGAGGTCTCGCCTGTGGAGACAAACACTCAGATTGAAAGAATCAAGGCAGTCCTTTCCAAAAACAAATATGTTTATGTGTGTATATATATATATATATATATATATATATATATATATATATATATATATATATGCATAAGTGTGTGTCTTACTGGTGGAGGCTGATACATGAGTTGTTCCTGAAAAAAATAAATACAAATATTGTTATAAAAATCAAACTTGCACACATTAATACTTTTTTTTTCTTAGCAAGCAGCCACTAATAAAACAAGTACAGGATTACCTGATGGCCCAGTGCAGCTCCTTCCTGCTCTTCTCTCCTGGAGGTTTAAACATCTCCCAGTCCTGCTTATATTGCAAATACCTGATAAAGCAGTCAAACACATTTAGATCAATGTTACGATCACATTTCCAGTGTAAATCCTTCAAGTATCATGAGATCTTTAACAGCAACTGTAAAAGCCTGAACCAATCACAAGAGATTCAAGTCTTGAGTCATTTATTTATTAAGATCAATGCAGGATGCCATACTTTGCCACTGGATCAGTTTTCTTCAAGTTTCTCGTGTGAGGATGATCAAAAACTGGCCGTATAGCTGTGAAGAGAATTGGATTATGTAAATGCATGCAAACTGACAGTCATTGGTCAAAGAAACGGTATGATTTGAAACTAGACATGAAAATGGAACTTACATGACTTTGGACGAGGGCGAATATCATTCTCGCTCTGCGATCGTGTCTGTTGGAGGACAAGGGCGTATATTTTTGTAGGAACGCTAGGGTCATGTCCCTACCAATATCCAGTGACTACTGAATTGTCCCTAGCAAAAACTTTGATCAAACAATTAAAATATATTTATATGCAATCAATGTTGTCGCATCTGAAATGAGTCATGCCACTGACATTACCTGGAGTCAAAGTAAATTAGTTAGAAAACTGCATGCATTCTTTCAAGGACAATTTCTTCTTTCGATGAATTGAACCAATTTTCATTGGTTCAATTCATTCTTATTATTAAAATAAATCAATGAGTTGAAGCAGACAGCCTCGTGGGCAGCAGCACTCCAACATATAATCGGAGTTTGAGTCCTGGCTCGGGGCCTTTCGCCATCCTGTCCCATATCCCAAAAATGCCAAATATAAATCTATAAATAAACGTCATTACCTGTGTAATTAGCACCCTGCCTATAACTTAAGTCCTCTACGTACATTATATGCATGTACTCTAATGTAGGCTACTCTAAAGTTAAAGGAGAACTCAGGCGAACAATGAACCTTTGGTCTAATAAAACATCGGTACCTAGTCAATCATTCTCTGAGATTTTTTTCATGATAATCAAATGTAAAGAGTTTTATCTCTAAAAACTGTTTAGCGTATAATGCTAGTACTGGGGGCATTGACTAAGCAAAAAGAAATCGCTAGTTTTACCACTAACAAGGCTCAAAATAGCCCCACACTAACACAGTAACATAATGAGTGTCCATACATGCAAAACGAAGCATTGAGTACAGACCGTTTAATAAGAAGATACGTTATAAAGACAGTTCACTTCGCGTATACAGACAGGAGCCATCTTAGAATATAGTTTTGATAAGTTGAACCACGAACGTCATGCTGAGTGAGTTGAACTGTTTGAAGTTCAGCGAACTTCTGAACTGTATGAACGGCGTTCGTGGCTTGACTTATGGAGACTATTTTTAAGATGGCTCCTGCTGTGTATACATGAAGTGAACTGTCTTTATAAAGTATCTTCTTATTAAACGGTCTTGTTACAAAGTTCTCAATGCTTCGTTTTGCATGTAGGGACCCTCATTAGTGTTACTGTGTTAGTGTGGGGCTATTTTGAGCCTTGTTAGTGGTATAAACTAGCGATTCTCTTTCTTAGTCAATGCCCCAGCTACTAGTATTATACGCTAAACAGTTTTGGAGATAAAACTCTTTACATTGATTATCAGTGAAAACAAATCTCAGAGAAATAACTAAGTACCGATGTTATTAGACCAATGGTTCATTGTTCGCCAAGTCTACTCTTTAATGTATGTTATGCCTCGTCTTCATTCCTTAACTTTAAAATAAAGCATTACAGAATTGATTTATTGTCAGCTAAAAACCTTAATCTTAGTTGTTAAGAGTTATAAGTGAGATCCAACCTATTTCTATAGATAATGTCTTTATATGGCATGAAATTGCATTTCAAATCAAACCAACGCCCTTGGTAAAACAATTCCAGTTTATAACTGTAGAAGACTGATAAGTAGGAAGGTGTCTGTGTACTGACCATGCGTCTGATGTATTCCTGGAAAGCACTTAGGGGGTTCATCCGTCACAGAGCTGGATCTGCCACAGTAACTTCCTGTTTCTTCACTCTCCAAGTCATACTGCACACGAGATGCACCGATCCGCATGTGGTCCAAACGCTCTTCCAGCTCACTAACTGTACCTACAAAAGTAAAAAAAAGTAAATGATTAAACACATCCTAAACATCTATAATATTATAGATTATAGCCAGTTATCTTTTGATAGAGTATGTCAATAGGAAATATCACTTTACATTTCCAAACATTTCCTTTTGCCATTCATTTTAATAATCCAGTGAGATTTTTGTATGCAAACGGAGTCTGACAACAGCCGGTGCTCCAGCACGGAGATCTGTTAGGAAATGTAAACTTATAGTTCCTACTGACACACTAAAGCAAATATATATATATAAATAACTAACTTAAAACCATTTTTTTGGTGAGAAATACTAACATCCTTAAGACTCTCTCTCTATCTATCTATCTATCTATCTATCTATCTATCTATCTATCTATCTTCTTCTAAAACGACCATTTTTAAGCTTGTATATTTAAGTTCAGTAATTTCACTTAAATGACAATTAATAGGTAATCTTCATTGCCATTTAAGTGAAATCACTGAACTTAAATATACAAGCTTAATAAAAATGATCATTTTAGAAGAAAATTTCAAATGGGACTTAGAGGCTTTTGCATCTGAACTCTTCATATATACACACATTCACACAACCATACAAAAGTTTGGGGTCAATCATATTCAGCATTAAATTAATCAAGAGTGATAGTAAAGACATTCATAATGTGTGTGTGTGTGTGTATATATATATATATATATATATATATATATATATATATATAGTATATATATATGATATATATATTATATATATATATATATATATATATATATATATATATCTATTTGGTCCCACTTTATATTAAGTGGCTTTAAGTACTATGTACTTACATCGAAAAATAAGTACAATGTATTAATCTGGTCCTGTTGTAATGTAGAACACTCTTGCTGCTATTGAGGTATGATACGGGTAAGGTTAGGGACAGGTGTGGTGGTAGGGGTAGGTTTAAGGGTAGGTAAAGGTGTGAGGGATGGGTCAACTGTGTAATTACATAAATTAATTACAGCTGTAATTACATGCTGGTATTTTTTACATATAAGTACAATGTAAAAACATGTATGTACACAATAAGTCCATTGTATCTAATTATTAATTTCAATGTAAGTACATAGTACTTAAAGCCACTTAATATAAAGTGGGACCTATTTTTTTGATCTATTTCAAATAAACTATGTTCTTTTCAACTTTCTATTCATCAAAGAATCCTGACAAAAATTGTTTAATGGTTTTGCATAAAAATATTAGCTTACACAACTGTTTTCAACATTGAAAATATTGTTTTGAGCAACAAATCAGCATATTTGAATGATTTCTGAATTCTGACATTTTAAAATATATTCAAACAGAAAACTGTTATTCCAAAATGTAATAGCCTAACAGGTTCAAAATATTACTATTTTTACTGCATTTTTGATACAAAATAGTACCATAAATATTTAGGATGTTACACGCTTCAAAGAAGTGTACACATCTTCATAATGAGTACTATATTCACAATAATGACTCTTCTGATTAAAATAAATAAATACATCTCTCCCCTCTACGTCATCTGCAGCTATACTAAAAAATATCAAAGCAAATCCCTGTAAAGCCGTGTAACACACCAAGGCAGCCAGTATAAGCTCTGACCCTCTTCCCCTTCGAGCCGTCATCATATCCATCATCATTCTGTTTTTCTCCTCAAGTCTCCTTTGAACTCTGCCCCTCCTGTGCCTCAAATTAAATGGGTGCTAAGACTGTCCCGCAAACCCTCAACCTCCAAACCATCATTGAAATATGCCACATTTTGAGAGCCTGAATCTTGACCTCCAATGTCATTCCCTGTGGGAGTCTGCTGCGGGTCAGCTTGATGACCAGGAAATGGATGAGCATCATCCTCAGATCCATCATGGCTTTGATCAGGATAGTGTTCGGCTACATCTTTCCTATCATCTGGTGATTTTGCAGGTGCTCCTCCATCAGATGCTGGAACATCCCCGAACCACACCAGACTGCTGTTATGCCTTATAATCATGAGCATCTAGGATCGAACTCGCTCTCTTCTTCTAATCCAGCCAGAGTACAGTCGTCTCTATAGTCCACCTCCTCTTGGTCTCCGTCTTTAGACGAGTCAGGTCTGTACGTGCCATAACCGGACGTTAAAATGCTTGCGGCAGGGCTGCCCAGACTTTCGTGAAAATCCTCATCATAGATGTCTCTAGTTTCCTCCTTCTGCCGTACATCAGCATGCTCTTCTTCCCAAGCAGGTGACGTGTTATGATCGTCTTCCTCTTCTTTCTGCGAATGGCCACTGGATATTGTAACATAATCATCATCGCTTGCCCATGACTTCCTGTCCTGGTCCCAACTCTCCTTTTCCCCAACAGGTGCATCAAAAAACCAGTCTATCTCCTCTTTTTCCTCACGGCCTCCTTTAGATACTTCCTCTTCCATCCCACTTTCATGTTCATCTGCCAGATTGACATCGCTGCTTTTATCTTCATCTTTTTCATCACTCTTTCCAAGTTCCATCTCTTTGTCATATTCATTGATAAAACATTCTCTCTTTTCCTCGTCACTGTTTCCATCTCCAATCCCATTCCTCTCCTGTTCCTCATTGCTGTCAGGGTTTTCCTCCGTTTTCTTCCTTTTTGCGAAAAAGTATTTTTCCTCTTGGTCATTCATTTCTTCCTCATTTTTAGGTTCTCTCTCATTCGAGTTTCCTGTGCTCTCTTTCTTCACAAAAGATTCTCCACCATCTATTTTGTCCTCAATGCCTTCATTCTGGTCTGATACACAACATACATTATCTCCTTCGTTTTCTTCTCCTTCCTCCTCATCTTGTTCTTCTTCCCACTTCCACCTGTGCTCTCTTCCTTGGTGAGACGGTCTTTCTTTTCATCACTGTCTGAATCTTTACCTGTACACTTTTCTTCACTATTTGAGTCTTCTTTTGGAAAACACTCTTCTTCTTCTTCTTCTTCTTCTTCACTCTCCTCCACACTCACCTGATCTTTCTCGCTCTCTGAATCATTGCTTTGGGCTTTGTTCTCCTCAAAGTTTGCTCCATTGACAGAGCTCTCTTTCTCCTCCTCACTATCCTCTTCCTCCTCACTTTCTTCTAGATCATCCTCTTCCTTTCTTTTTATTCCTTTTATTTCCCTGTTTACACAGCTCAAACTTTTCTTCCTCGTCTTGACTTCCTTCTTCCTCATCCCGACTTCCTTCTTCCTCATCTTGACTTACTTCTTCCTCATCTCGACTTCCTTCTTCCTCGTCTTGACTTCCTTCTTCCTCGTCTTGAATTCCTTCTTCCTCTTGACTTCCTTCTTCCTCTTGACTTCCTTCTACCTTGTCTTGACTTCCTTCTTCCTCTTGACTTCCTTCTTCCTCTTGACTTCCTTCTTCCTTTTCCTCCTCCTCACTTGCTTCTCCTTTTTCCTCTTCACAGGTTTCTTTCTCTTCACTTTCCTTTCTCTTTTCCTCCTCTACCTCCACTTGACTTTGTTCTTCAAGCTCTTTTATAATTTCTTCCTCTTCACTTTCTTTTCCTTTTTGCTCCTCCTTTTCAAACTCTCTTTCCTCATCTTCACTTTCTTCTTCCTTATCTTCACTTTCTTCCTCCTCTTCATTCCCTAGTCCTGTTTCCTCATCTTTACTTTCTTCTTCCTCCTCTTCAAGCTCTTTTTCCTCATTTCTACTGTCTTCCTCCTCATAAAGCTCTCTTTCCTCAGATTCACTTTCTTCTTCCTCATCCTCACTTTCTTCATTCTCTCAGTCCCGTTCCCTCCTTTTCACTTCCTTCTTCCTCCTCTTCAAGCTCTTTTTCCTCATTTTCACTTTCTTCTTCCTCTTCATTCTCTTTGCATTTTTCCTCATCCTCCTCTTTTTCTTGTTCTGTTCTTGTTACCTCTATGCCTTTTCCCATTTCAACTTCCATGAAACATTCTCTATCAACCTCACTTCCTTTCATCGCCTGCCTTAGGATTTGTTTCAGCCTGTACATATTTCTCATTCCCTTGAAGATTTTCCTTCATCCTCTCCCTTTTATTCATCTCCAATTACAAATCTTTCCTTCTCATCATTACTGTCTCTTTCAGGCGTTCTCTCAATCCTTCTGTTTTCTTTCTTAACATAGTCCCTGTCTTCCCCTCACTTTCCCGATCTGTCCAGAAAGAAGAGGACAGGGATCCTTCATCATCCTTGCTTTCATTTTCCAAATGGCTGTCAAAAGCTTTATACATCTTGGGGTAGACGGACAGATCTCTCTTTTAGCCTTCAGTAAGAAAATGAAATCCTCTTCTGGGTTAAAGCAGATGGCTGAGAGGGAGGGGGAATGTAACTAAGAAGATTACTGATAAGAACTTTACTGGGTTTATTATAAGAGTAATTGCACCACCTAGTGCATGGGAGGTATTATTACTACTCTTCAGGATATAATACTGTACACTACCATTCAAATGTTTGTGGTCAGTATTTTTTTACTGTATTTTTAATCTAATAAATGCATACTTGCTGAGCATTAGAATATTTTTTCAGTGTGTTAGAAATTCAGTTTGAAATAAAAAGTTGCACAATGCATTGTTTTTTAAGGGTATACATTCAATACTTTACAGCATTCAGTAGTATTCCTGAAACATAATGACTGGACTTACCAGAATCTTCACTATGCGTGGACTCATCACAGACATGAGACCGAACCTTGATGCTTTCTATGTAAGGAGATAGAAAATAATGTTTTATTACACATGCGCATGGATGATGAGGTTGTTGTTGTTTTTTACTTTAACTATCAAATCAAGAAATGATCAACATGACATCATGACTTTTGTGTAAACATACATGCCACATCAAATCAAGTGGCGTGTTTCTCTACTACGCATTTTGAGCTATCCGCGTGTATGTTTACGCCATTAATGTCCGAGTGATTTGCGCGTGTATGTACACGTCGTTAAATGTCTGAGTGAAACAAAGTAAAATGTAGCTCTATATCTGGGGAGTGATATTTTTTTTCCTCAGTATGGTAGGGGAAAACTCATAAATGCTATTAACCCCATGTGACGGGTAAGTTTAGGGACGGGGTTGAGGAAAGTCATATATATATATATAAAGTAATAACGTTAAGTCAACGGCATAGATAAACACGCTGAAAAGTGATTATGCGTGTTGATAGCACGCCAAAAATGGAAATACGAATTGCCGTGTCATACACACGCAATTTCATGAGATGAGTCTGAAATGATTATGTGTCCCCACCTTAACACTTTCCTTTTAATCACAGGCTTCAAATGAGCCTGATGTTCTCTATCAGGACTTGTCGCCTCACTCCCATCCAAAACTGAGTGAAATATTTCAGAAGGGCCTTCCTCAGTCTCCAGCCTGTTGGGTGCTGTAGAGGGCCGAGCTGGTCTGTGAGCAACTGAGTGCCGTGAATATGAATCATAGTCAGTGATTCATACCAGTGTCTTTGTGATCATCCTCATTAAAAGTGGAGGTGAAAATCTAGGAATGGAAAATAGGAAAAACATACATAGTGTACACAGTCCTAAAACGATTATTTTTAAGTCACCAAGAAATCAAAGTTCAACTCAATTCTTGTCCTCTAATCCTCATAATTTGAATCAAAATAACTCCCCTTCTCCGATGATGTGTTTACTGCCATGAAGGCAGGACAACCTGTCACTCACATGACATCATAGCAATAGCAAACCACAACAGTTCAATCAATTCCCAATGGAACAAAATCAAGTTCCGCCCTACATTTTCTATCTCATTTGAGAAGCCGGTTTACTCGCATATACATCACAACAATGAAGAAAACACTATCGCAACTTCCGTCTCTTTAAAACCTCATACCTCTCTCCTTTGCCCCGCTGAGCTGGTGTTCAAGAGAACATAGTTACAACTGGGACCAATGTTGTTCAGTTGGACTGAGGCAAAAACAAATTTAACATGTTAACAGTGTGTTAAAATGCTTTAAAGTCACATGAAATTGCACAGCATAAAGCCAGAGAGACTGCTTACCTTTTTCCTTAATAAACGCTGGTGGACTTTTGCTGGAACTGGTGTGAGATGTTGGAGAAGTCCATCCACTAGAGCTGTGACTCTTTGACTTTTCATGACGAATCAGCTGATCTAGATCTGGCGGAGATTTATAAATATGACAGCTCTACTTCAAGGCAAAACATGCTATAAATCGCAAATAAATGCATTCATATCGATTAGAAGAGTTTAAAAAAATGAGCTCACCTCGCTTGAATTCACAGCAGTCTTTCTTTGGAAATATTACTGTATCCAAGTGCAGCTAACTGAAGCTGAATCTCCTCCTCAGAATAGTCTAAGCTCTCCATCTTTTAACAACAAAATACAAATATCAGACATGAGTCAAATTCGTCGTATTTACTCAAGAGAAAACATCTAGCTTATCTGTTTACACAAAACTCAACAAAATCTTTCTAAACTGGTTCACTGAACAGCAACGTTCATAGTGCTGAAATAAGAAGGCTGTTGTGGAACATATGAAAAAGAAAACATAAGTGAAGTTGAAAGCACAATGATTATTCTTTTCTGTTTTTCATCACCTTTAAATGGTCAGATTTTATAGTTGTTGTCTTCACAATGCCAGGACAACGGCGGCGGTTCCGTTTTCAAAATAAAAAGATAACAGAGTAAGAAAGCGCTTCAATTAAAGGTTACAGCGCCATCTGGTGTTTGGGAGACCCTATGAGCCACAGTAATTTAATTTAATTTAATTTAATTTAATTTAATTTAATTTAATTTAATTTAATTTAATTTAATTTAATTTAATTTAATTTAATTTAATTTAATTTAATTTAATTTAATTTAATTATTTAATTTAATTATTTAATTATTATTTTATTTTATTTTAGACGGTTATTTATATTTTAAGAAAAATCAGTAAACGTCTAATGCAAATATAATATTTATTTTATTGTCAAGTAAAAAAAAAATAGGGCTGTCAAATGATTTATCAGGATTAATCACATCCAAAATAAAAGTTTTTGTTTACATAATATATGTGGGTGCACTGTGTATAATTATTTTGTATATATATATATATATATATATATATATAAATGCACACACATGCATGTATATTTAAGAAAAATATTATTTATATATAAAATATTTATATTTATATATAAAATAAATTATACATAAATCTATATACAGTACATGCATGAAAATATTTACAAAATATATACAAGCATGTGTGTGTATTTATATATATATATATATATATATATATATATATATATATATATATATATATATATATATATATATATATATATACATATACATGTATACATACATATATAACATAATACACAGTGCACCCACATATATTATGTAAGCAAAAACTTTTATTTTGGATGTCATTAATCACGATTAATCATTTGACAGCCCTAAAAAATATAATCTTCTCCACAATATGGCATCTCGTCCAACTAGATTAAGAATTTTTTTTCTTTAATAAAAGTTAGGTGAATTTCTTTTTAGTTAGTGTTCACTAATATCAATGTTTCCTATGCATAAAACATAAAGTTTTACATTGAAATATCGGCGGAGACGTTTCTTACAATATTCATTTTACACATTTGAAATACTGACAGCCTGACTGCCTGGTTATTAAAAAAAGTTACTAGCACCGAATCCGATCTAAATCTAGGATCCGTCTGATTCATAGCCTAGATTCATATGATGTATTGTTTACGAGCGGTACCCACATCAGGTACCCGGAGCTTGAGCCACGCCCATTTTACACAAACCTTTGAACTTATATCCAATCACCTTCAAGTTCTCAACACGGCTCATGAATAAGGATGACTTTTTAATACTGCATCGAGAGACTGTAGATGGTGTGGTTTAGTTGGGGAATATTGACAGAAAGTCCTTGAACCCCAACAAAACTCCTAAAAAGGACTATTTTGCCTCCAAGTCATCGGAGGTGACTATGGCGCACGCCGGGACTCGACGCGTGTCTGTGCTGCTGATTTTCCTGCAGTTAGTCCTGGTCATCTCTGCACAGGTAGGAAACAAGGGATTTCTTTAGCAGTAGAGATGGACTGTGTGGGTGTTTTGGGTTCATGGATTGAGTGACTGAATGGCTCTTAAAATATCCAAATATTAACTAAAGTCAGAAACAGGAATGTGTTTTGATGTGAGATTATTAATTAATAAATAGCCCACTAGGCTAGCAGCAAATACATTTTCACATTTTTTTTCTTATATTTCTTATGTTAAAATTGATGCCAAGATTCTTTATTAATATTATCTGAATTTGCAAGTATCTGACAGCCAGAGCATTACTTGACATATGGAAGATATTTTCTGTAAATTAATCCAGGTGTGCACAGCTGTTTTCATTTTCCCAGCATAAGAGAAAAGCCATAGTGATACCTCAGCATCAGGCGTGCATACAATGACTTCATTGTTTTAAGGACTTTTAAAATTTATTTTATTTTAGGACACATTTTGAGTATGTTTATTTATTTATTTATTTATTTTTAGAGGGGGCCAGTTGGTCCTAGAGGGTTGCCTGGACCTCCAGGGCTTCCTGGGTTTTCTGGAGTTGACGGCATTGATGTGAGTCACATATCAATTATTTTGCTTACAGTTTCTCAGAAACAAATGAAAAGTCTGTCCTCTAATTAGTAAAATAGTATATACAGTATATATAGTATTAATAGTATATATAGTATATAGTATTTTGTGTACTTTAAGTACAAAATACTATACACAAGGTATGTTTTGTAGCCATGAATAATGCCTTTTTTGTATTTTGTTTGATTTAGGGTGTGAGGGGTCCTGGCCCCGGCCCTGATGGCCCTCCAGTGAGTATTTTTTCAAGAAACAAATGAGCATACATAGTTGAAATTATATTCCACAATTCATTAATCCGATTAATTCGGCAGGGCCTTGATGGGGACAAAGGCAAAGATGGATTAAATGGCCTTCCGGGAAAACCTGGAGCGGATGTGAGTATTGTTCTTTAGTTTTGTTGAGGTTTTGAAACCAAGATAAAACCAGCTTTTTTTTCTAAGCAACACTGGCACCATCAGAGCAAGTGTGGTTTGCATTGGAGGGGTCTGAGTAAAAAAAAAAAAAAATCCTGGATGGAAAAAGGATTGGAGAAGAGAGGAAGGAGAAAGCCCGTATTAGCTTCCTGGTGGAGACAGAGACCTTTTTGTGCAAGTATGAAGCCACGGGAGCAGAAATGTGTACTAGCACTGATGAAACGGAGCATTAAACCGAAGAACACCTATTTCTTTGTGACTACTCTGAGCTTTATAGTTTAGCTGTGAGTCATTTGAAAAACTTAACACAACACAAATCAATTTCGTTATCAGTTTTTAAGTCTTGTTTTTCAGTAAAAATATTCAAAAAACCTCAAAATAAGATATGTTTGCTTGAGAAGAAGGCTTGGTTAGGATGTGTATTTTCAGAGACTATATCATGGGTTAAGTTTATTTTTCATACACCACTGGCAGATACATTTTCTGGTTTAATTAAAGCACGAAGAAAGACTTTAAAAAATTTTTTTAATATCTTTTAATATCTTCAGTTTTAATTCTCAAGTAATTTTATCTGGTTTAATTTTTTGTTTAAGTTTCCTTAAAATCAAGAGAAAAAAAATACTGATTAAGAAAGGGAAAGGATTTTTATAATAATCTATTATGTTAGCATTAATTAAATTGTAGGTTGCTTGATATTGTATCATATCATATTAGCATTACTTTGCAAAAAAAACAAAAACTTTTAAATATATGTAAGTAAATATACAGTGTTTATATATATATATATATATATATATATATATATATATATATATATATATATATATATATATATATATATATATATATATAATTGTAGATTTAAAATATATATTTGCTGGATTTTGGTTCTAAATGTTGGTATTACTGATGTAAAGGGAAAAATACATTCATACCATTCTATTATGCATGATTTTATTTAAAAAGGAAATAGTTTTTGGTGACTATCACTTTGGAGAGATGTTCCCTGTAATGAAGTGTTATACACAGGTGTCCACAGTTCTCTACTGTACATAATAGAGAAAATGTGGGCGGGGTTTGATATTTGTCATTTCTGATTGGTGTACAATGTGTACTGTAAAAAAATATTTTCAAGATTTGTTCTCACAACATTTTTTCTTTTGTCAAATCAACTTAAATGATTAATTTAGTTCAGATAACTTATTATTTTGAGTTTCTGATGATTAAATCAATCTCCTTCATTGTATGAACTCTTTTTAAGGCGAACTTTTGAACTGAAAATTTTAAGGCGACCAGGTTACTTAATTTTTAAATTTGTTTATTGTCAGTGTGTGCCTGAGTTTTTTTGTTGTAAAAAAATGCAATTAACTGAATGTAAATATTAAATAAGCATAAATAATTAGCTCTATGATCCTGCAGCTGTATCACATTACCGTTAGTTCAGCTGTTGTCAGATCAGTGAATAAAGTTAATCTGCAGTGAGTAATAGTGAAATCTATGATCTTAAATGGTTTTGTCTTTTTAAGGGTTTGACTGGGCCCCGTGGTGTACCTGGCCCTGTTGGCCCTCCTGGACAGAAAGTAAGTTCCCACTTAATAATAATACGTTTTATCTATTATTCCACCTTTTCTCTTAAAAATAAGTGCAAGTGCACACATATATTTGAATATATGATATATTCTGTGAATGGCTGTATTACTAACTGATGCTTCAATTACATAAGTTCTAAATGTTAATCATTAAAGTTAATTTGAAAGATCATATGGTTGATATTCTTTATTAGGGTGAACCGGGTGAGCCAGGACTAAGAGGAGACCCTGTAAGTAAATCATTCAGATTTTCATCACACTGATTGGTCTTGTGTAATTGAATCAGATATTTATACGGATTTCTCTTTCATTAGTTTGTTATAACGAATAGATATATCTGTTTAAACAGCGACCTCCCATTATAAGATAGCTGTACACACTTTGAACTGTTGCAGGCAGTCGGTCACTGATCAAGTTGACCTTCTAGCCCATACAGTGATGTAATGATACAAGACTGTACTGGGCTGATGCTAAGTTCATTTCATTGCACATCTGTTACTTTGTTAACAGGGTGTTGGCGAGGATGGTGAAGCTGTAAGTGCTTAATATTTGATTTAATTCTTATTATTTTTTAATGGCGGGATTTGCTGATAATTTTTTTCTGTTGTTATCGGCTCCTGTATTGTTTTCTTTTTTGACTGAAGGGTGCTGATGGGGAAGATGGATTATCTGGAGAGCTGGGCAAAGTTGGACCTCCTGTATGTAATGTTACTCCATTAATCCAATAAATTAAAAATAAAATAGTTTAATAATTTGAAGGGTCCGTCTCTGGTTCTGCTTTAAAGGGAAGTCGTGGACCGAGAGGTCCTGCTGGTGCGCAAGGACTGCCAGGGCCCAGAGTAAGTATTAATGTTGAGATCTTTATGACCATTCACTCATGATGCATAAATGGCTATACAAACAGAATTGTTAAAAGTATATATTCCTTCTATCCATAGGGCCCTCCTGGAGTCTGGGATGGGAAGGAGCTGGTATGTATCCTCAAGTCTCATATCCTGTTACCTTTGCACTAAATCGAATGTTTGCTGCTCAGATTTCAGCAGAAACTGAGCAATCTTCTGTAAAAAAAAAACAAAAGAAACAACCACACATATTTGCTCTTCTACTGTATATCTGTTTTGGTTAAAGGTATTGATTTTGATGTTAAAATTAATTCAGGTACTTGGTTACTTCCTCAATTGCTACAACAAAACTGCCATCTTGCCAAATAGAGTGCCGAAGTTACGATGTCACTCTGTAGGCCAAAACGCGGAAGTGAGTTAGCATTTTAGCACTACGGTTCCCTCGCTCTAAAGCCTATGGGATTTTTGAATGGGTTTTTGCTAAATCGCCTGAAATAAGGTCTGTGGTGAACAGAGCCTCTAAATATTTTCACGTTTTGATCTATGACATAGAACACACAGTTATAACTTGCTTTTGGTTTTTTAAACTTTATTGTGTCTGATTGTGTTTTTTTAAATCTTTATATAGGCTTAAAAATGTATACATTTTGGATTAACTTGTAAAGATTATCTTGCTAGACAAAACGTGTAAAGGTCACAACACTTTGTTAAACACAGATCTTGTTTTTTACGATTTTCCAAAAGTCTATGGGGAAAATGCATTGCTTTTCGACTGAGGGAACCCCATGCGCCGCTAGCTTCCGAGTTGTCCTACAAAGTGACGTCATCACTTCGGCACTCTATTGACTGTGATCTTTACTGACATTGGTCTTTATTTCAAGACATGTGATAAATGTTTTAAAATGGATAAGTACTCTTAAAGCTACACTGCATGATTTTTACCCCCATCTAGCGGTGAAAAGGTATATGACAGTGAATATTAGTTTCTGTTCCTCTCAATTCCGATTTCGTTTTAACTCCTACGGTGGCCAATGTAGTCCAAGATTAACATGGCTTCCAGTTCGAACCTTGTCCATGAGTGTTAACTCAAACGTAAACGTGAAAGGCGAAGCTTGAATTAACGGGTATGTCCGTCTTTGGCTAATGTACTTTCAAGATGGAGGGGCAACATGGCGACCGACAGTGTAGCTTTAATTTTAATGGAACAATCACTTGTATGCATCAATAATTGTTTTGTGTTTGTTATGTTTTTTTAGTGTCCAAATGCCTGTACTTCCGGCCTGAATGGTTACACAGGTCTCCCTGGCATGAAGGTGGTTTTTAAATTACATTATTTCAATTCATATAGGCTTATACTTCCAGCAAAACACAAGGATGTCTAATACGCAATGGTGTTGTTTTTCACTCTAGGGTCACAAAGGTGTCAAAGGTGAATCAGGTGAACCAGGAAGGCAAGGACATAAGGTGAGAGTTCTTTTGAACAATCAGGGAAATTATTTATTCAAATTATTATTAGGAGTTCTTTTTGTAGAGCAAATGTGATCAAATGACCTTTTAATTTATGGTGGCTCATAAATACATAATTGTTAAAATAATTAAGCTAGTTACAGAGCAAAGGTCATGTCTAGGTGTGTAATTGTACTGATTTCTTACAGGGAGAAGAAGGAGACCAGGGACCACATGGAGAGCCGGGTGCACAAGGATTACCTGTAAAAAATACATTACTTATCTAATATCCTTTACAGTAACACTTATCTTGAAGGGTGTGCATAAGACTAACATGACACATGTTATGAATATGAAGGAAGTTTTATGCATGTTTATGACAACTGTCATTAAGTGTCATTCGCTCAGTTATGACATTTATAATGCAAATATGACTTTGTTTGAGATGTCTTTGTTATGACACCTTGACATAAACCAATACATCATAACCTGTCAGTGTCTTTGTCATGACAACTTGACTACTAAGACAACACAACCTGTCATAAGCATGACATAGCAGATTAATTATCAAACTTAAGAAACCACCTAGCTTTATTGGTTAATATTACATTAAACTGTCAGGTGGTTGGTTTTGACATTGGCTGTCATGAAGCAATTATAACTTTTTAATGACAAATTCAATTAGTACCACTGTAGTTGAGGTCACAAAAAGATTCATGACACAGTTATAATGGCCTCATGACAGCCAATGTCAAAGCCAACCACATCATGACAGTTTAACTTAATTTTATGTCAAGTTGTCATGACAAAGACACTGACAGGTTATGATATTGTGGTTTATATCATAACAAAGCCATCTTAAACAATGTCATATTTGCATTCAAAATGTTATTATTGAGTGAAAGACACTTAATGACAGTTCTTTACTTCATATTCAAGACATATGTCATGGTTATGAAGGTGTCATGTCAGTCTTATGCACACCCCTTCAAGTAAAGTGTTACCTTTATGACTGATGTTATCTAATATACTATATACTAATAGTTCATGTGATGTTTGTTTATATCTTTTTCCACCCATGTGTTCCTGTTCAACACACTGTGACAGTGTCGCTTGTTTTGTTACTGTAAGGTCGGCAGGGTTTGAGAGGAATCGCTGGGATGATGGGCCTTAAAGGGGACAGGGTGAGCGTCAAAATGTTTTCATATCTAATACAATAACAAGGATATGTTCTGAAATTACCAATTGTATATTCTTCTCCATTCAGGGAGCTCGTGGGAATGTTGGCGAACCTGGGCTCTCAGGGTATTCAGGGTGCTCCTGTAAGTGGCAAAATTAAAATGATGTCATTTTTATCCTATAAAAATGCACAACAAAGGTTTGGCCTTTAACCTCAGTATTCTTGCCATTTATCCACATTCATTGTAATATTATCTTTACAGGCTGCTTGATTTGTTTTTGTAAATGAAGACTGGAAAGCCTATAGATTTTTTTTTGTATTTGATTTTTAAAGGGTGATCGGGGCCAAAGAGGAAAAGTAGGTGAAACTGGACCAAAAGGAGCTCAGGTGAGTCTTCATACAGCTACAAAACAACATACATTATATTTATAATGTCATATCAACAGCTCAAGAACATTCAACAAGCTTGCCATTTTTTCACTCCCTTAAAGGGATAATTCACATTAAAATGAAAATTCTGTCATCATTTACTCACTCTCAAGTTGACAAAAGCTTCTCACACAAAAGATATTTTAAAGAATGTCAGTTGATGGACCCAACTGACTTCCATAGCATTTTTTCCATTCTATGGAAGTCAATTGGAAGCCAACTGTTTGATTACCAACATTCTTCAAAGTATTGTCTTTTGTGTTCGGCAGAATTCATACAGGTTTGGAACAACTTTAGAATGAGTGAATGATGACAGAATTTCCATTTTTGAGTGAACTGTCCCTTTAAGGCCGTTCACACCAAGAATAACTGTAAAGATAACTAGTATAGTTTTACCATCCACACAAGCAGACGACTTGGTTCTGTTTATTCTAAAGCATGCACTGCTGTTTTTTCATCTGTCTTTTTATATGCTTGACATGATTCTAAATGAATTCTGATTGGCTGTCAAAGTTTTTATCTTTCATCAGATGAAAAAAAAAATCCTTCTAAAAGTGATTTCAACGATTTGTTTCTCTGTTGTTATCGTTATAGTTGTGGTGTGGACTCTGCTATTATTTTACATTTAGAACAATTTTTACAACTCTATTGATGACTATTGTTACAGTTATTAACTATATCTTTATCGTTACTGTTATCATCCTTGGTGTGAATGGGCTTTTACACTTAGAAGTTCTAATAACTTTTTGATTTACTGTAATCATATATAATGTGACTTCTTCTTTCTAGGGACCTCTGGGGTTGCAGGGACTTATGGGTCTTCCTGGACCAAAAGGAGAAGCTGTAAGTCACCTGTGCTGCTAAAATGACCTACTAAACCATCAAATTGTATTGTTTTTAATTGAATGGTTTTGTGGTGTAGGGTTTGCCTGCAGTAGATGCTCGTGACGGTATTCCAGGACTACCTGGAGTAAAGGTAATCACTTTAATTTGTGCATGCAGATCAATATCATGTTATATCATCACTGTTTGTCTGCTTTATTCTTGAAGTGAATTTATCTGCATATGTCTATTATCATTTTAGGGTCTTCCTGGGAAAGTTGGCTCACCTGGTGATGCTGGACTTCAGGGATTTCCAGTGCGTATGACCCTTGACCCCTGTTCAAAATGCAACTAGTATGCAGTGATATCTGCTTGTAAGATAACCGGGTTTAATAGTTTTCATTATTTATTATTGATCTATTTTCCTCCAGGGTTTGCCAGGAATTTCAGGAGCAAAAGGCCACATGGGTGCAAAAGTAGGTAATTCAAATGTGAATTGTTAGAGTGTATCTTTGTTTGGTTTATCCGAGATAGATTCCTGTTTTGTGCTGAGAAAAACTACTGTTTAAAGTTTGGGATCAGTGGTGTTATTTTTTATATAGGAATTAAATCTTTTATTCAGCAAGGATGCATTTAATTGATCAAAAGTGACAGTAAAGACATTTACATGTTTACCAAAACATTCTATTTCACAAAAAAATATGCTGTCCGTTTACAATTTCAAAAGATTCATCAATTAAATGTATCATGGTGTCCACACATAACATTAAGCGGCACAACTGTTTTCAACATTAATAATAATCACCAAGTCAGCATAGACACTAGATATTAGACATAAGACACTAATTCAGCTTTGTCATCACATGAATAAATAGCATTTTACAGTATATTCAAATAGAAAACAGTTATTTAGCAATACAATTTCACAAAATTACTATATTTTTGATCAAATAAATGCAGCCTAGATGAGTTTATGTGACTTTAAGTGACAATAAGTGACAAAAATCTTTTGAACGGTAATGTAGCTCATTTATTAATAAACTAATTTATGTGAAGTGCTGTGAATGATGAGTGTGTCCATTAGCAGGAAGGATAACCTGTGTTGTCTTTGCTCCAGGGAAACACTGGTGATCCAGGTGTGGCAGGTCTGATTGGAAATAATGGGAAAACAGTGAGTCCCGTTTATCCATTTGTTCACCACAGCCTACAGGCCCATGTGGATGGATGAACATCTTCTGGTGTTGTGATTTCAGGGTGAACGTGGTGAGCAGGGAGAAGTGGGACCAGTCGGGGCAAGAGGTGGGCCAGTGAGTATATTTCCTCTTACGTTGTATCGTGTCATATAAAGAAAAGTGTCACTTCTATAATGTTTTCTCTTTTTCTCCAGGGTGAGAGAGGAGTAAGAGGTCCAGATGGGCCTGCAGGCTTGCCCGGTGCAAGGGTGAGTTATCAGGAACCACAATTTAAGTTAAACTTATTTTATAAAACTATAAAATACACATTTAGACAATAACACTCTTAGATGAAGCTTCATGAGCACTGAGAATAGCCTCGCCACTACGAAAATATGTTTTAAAGGTGCAGTGTGTGATTTTTTGCAACATCTAGTGGTTCAGTTGCGATTTTGCACTAAGGGCTCAGCCCACTGCTCACCCCTCCCTTTCGAAGAAACTACGGTGGCTAAAACGGGACAAACATGTCGTCGAGACAGCAGAGAATAGCCAGAGTAAGCCAAGAGTGGTAACATTGTCACTGTTTCTGTACCACAGTCCATTATAAACCACATCATGAATGAAGTTTACAAAGCCATAGTCAGGTGAGGATCAAGGGTTTTAATTAGAGCTGTCAGTTAAACACGTTATTAACGGCGTTAACGCAAACCCATTTTAACGGCGTTAATTTTTTTATCGCGCGATTAACGGTCTTTTTGTCCTAGCAAACTTTGTAGTTTTTTCACATACTTTTGCAACAGGACGCGGCATGCGTCCTGATCCATTTCAGCGTCTCGCGCTCGTCATCCACTCAAAGCCGGCTCGCAAGCCCAAACGAGTGTGTGCGGCGTGCCTGATGTTTTGTTTCCGGTCTAGCTAGATCCGCTTGCGCTTTGGTCGAAGAAGCAACGAAACGTCCTCGCGCGGCGCAAGCAATTGAAATGAATGGGTTTCAGAGCGCAGCGCGAGGGACGTTTTGTGCCGCACACACTCGTTTCAGCTTGCGAGCCGGCCAAATAGTAACGTTATGTTTTGAGTGGATGACGAGCGCGAGACGCCGAAATGGATGCCAATGAGATTCTGAATGTAAAGTTTACTTTTAAAAAGTTGCCAAATTGTCCCATTGACAAGACCAAAGCGATCTGTATGTTTTGTCATTATGAACTGAGCTATCATCATCTCAGCACGTCCAGCCTGAAACACCACTTGATGATGGCCAAGCAAACACACACACAAACACAGATGATGCAAATTCTCCACCCCCTCGTCAATATCAGGACCTCGTCAGTATTTCTTTCACCCTTTTATTGATGGACAGTGTTGCATTGTGTGAGAGATTATTTAGGCTATATATGTTAGAGTGAAATTGAACACTATTCCAATGTTATTTTCAATAATAATAATTAAAAAAAAAACATTTGCACTAAACAAGCCAATCCACTTTTCCATGTTGATAAGAGCATTAAAATGAGAAAAAAATGTAACAAAAAGAAATCAAAAGACATTAAGAATAGATAAAAATGTGCGATTAATCGCGAGTCAACTACGACATTAATGCGATTAATCGCGATTAAATATTTTAATCGTTTGACAGCACTAGTTTTAATATATAATTTAATATAATAATAGTAATCAGCTGATTGTCTCACAAACGTAACCAGCACATTTCTCCCCACATAGCTGGCTAATATAGTTAAAGCATAAGCCTTGTTTAAACTAAACGCGTCCGCATGAGCCCAAAGGTGCGCGGCAAAAATGACAAGATTGTAACACGCGCGCGCCTCCATATCCTTTAGACACCATTTACTACACACAATAAGGTGTAGTATAGGTGTAATATTTTTTTCTCTGATTTTGAAAACTCTTCGCGATCGACTTAAAATCCTTCCAAGATCGACTTGTCGACCGTGATCGACGGGTTGGTGATTCCTGTAACGTTATTGTTTTACGAATACTAATCAGCTGTCTCACGAATATAACCAGCACATAGTAAAGCCATAACACAGCGAGGGAGAACTAAGTTAAATTAAACAATCCAACTTCATATTTTACACCAATGACAAGGGAAAAGTCACTACTCACAGTGTTTATGGGTAGCTTCCAGCTTTCTGCTGCTTCTCTTTCAATGTAGTGACGAATCGTGTTCTGTAGCGCTGTTTATTCGCTGCCGGCTACGGTAGAAACATGACATCACAATATGGCGTAAAGTTCTTTACACAACTCTGAAAACATAGTTATGGATGTCATTTTGCATTTGTGTTAATAGATACTCACATTTTTTACACATTGCACCTTTAAGAACGTTTTTGTAACGTTCCCATTCTTGGTTATGTAAATGTTAAAGGAACATTCCATGATAATTTTCCAAACATTATGGGAACGTTACTTTTGAATGTTCTCTGAACGTTCTGAAACAAGTAGCATTAAAAAAAAAAACAATAGACAAACGTCCAACTAAAACGTTTCAGAATTTTTTTCCATGAATAATGAATTAATAACGTTTTTGTGCTAATGGTTTGAGAACATTATTAAAGACCAGATAACTTTTGAATGATTTTTTTCTGGAAGAACATTTTTCCTGGAAGAACATTTGTTCATAACTTTGAGAGAACTTCGAAAAATGTTTAATCTCACGGAATGATCCCGCTGCGCAACGTGACGTCGGCGTGACGTCTTTTTCGTGTCATTTTTGGACGTCCATTTTTGGTCCACTGAAGGGGTTGTTTTGTAACGCCAGATGACGTCTTTAAAGAAAAACAGGAAAATGAAAAACAAAATGAAAAAAAAAATTTTATGAAATCATACAGATAATAAATTGTGTTTATTTATAAATAATCTGTATTCATATGTATTAATCATGTTGATAGGCGCTATTTTTAAATCTAACTACGTCTAACTATCATAGACGTCCAAATGACGTCCAAAAAATTACCAAGTTCAAAGGTCAAATGTTGAACGTCAGAAATGACGTCCAAGTTAGATCATGGTTGGACGTCCAAATAGTGGACCTAGTTTGGACGTCGAATAGATGTCCAGAATTGGTCATGGACCGACGGACCCAATATAGACATGATTTGTACGTCTATCTGACGTCCAATGTTTAGTGGGATGATAATATCAGTAACGGTGTTCATTTCAGAGTCGGACAAAAATGCCTACAGAGTCAGAGTGCTGTATAGAGATGGAACAGGCATAGTTTAGTAGTTTAATTACGGTTATTATAACCTATTTGTCATCTGCTTGTAGCCTATGTATCCATTATTTATTAATTGCATACAAGTCTGCTGTTTCAGAACAGGTCCAAATGATGATCAAACATATACTGATGAGATCAATAAAGTTTATTGTACATCACACAAAAGGTAAAGCGTCAGTTTTACTTCAGAAAATCACCGTAAGAGCTGAGTAAACACAGTAAGTTATAAGAAGTGCGTAAGTTGAGGGAGTTGAGGGAGCATTCCTGTGGGCGGACGTTAGTCAAAAAACTGTTCTACTGACGTCATTAAAGAAGGAAGTAGAGGGATGTAGTCCAACGGGCCGTTCGATGTAGACTACTTCTGTTAAATAAAATATCTCGCTTGGCATTGAACTTTGAGCTTTATAATTTTACAGATATTATTTATACTCTAACAACAACATTACACACTAACTACAGTTTGAAACATGAGATCATGAAGAACGGGACCTTTAAGAGAGCTGATGTAACAATTTGGGACAGGCCAAACTAATACTTCAAATAACATTGCCCAATTTGAAATCACTTGAACTTCAATTCACACTTTTAATCTTATTTTAACAAGCACTCTATAAAGTCCTATTGCAATATCTATGAGACATAAGCTCTATATTATTAGTTCTATAATATTTTAAGACACCCCAGGTAAGAAAGGTCTTAAAAACATGTTGTGGAAATGTCTCACAATTGACTAGTGCATGAAAAAGCAATGTTTTTGCCTGTAGTGTAGGGAACTATATTGAGACCCAACGACTTGTACTACAACACTGTTAAGATGTCCCACAACCAATATAACACAATCAGAAACATGTTCCTCTTGGTCTTCATTCTCAGATTCCTGTCCTATGTGCTTACTCTCATGCTGAGGAGCTTAATAGTGCTGCAAACCGAAACACAATCTCCTTAGAAAGTGCTGGAGTGCTTTCGTACAGTAATCGGCTGGTAGGGGCATGAATAGCTTGTTGTTATTGAGGCCTAGTAGCTGGGGGTATTTTCTTTGGTAAGGGGATATTCAGAGCAGGAAGGGGGGCTTGAATGAACCCTCTGTCTTACAGGCATTCCTTCAAGCAGCCAGCGAAGGGCATCAGGCTTAATCATAGTCCATATCCATCGACACACCTTAGACGTGCCCCATCAGCAGCCTGCTCGCCGAGCTGCCGACTCTGTTTTTTTAGTGCAGATGTGGTTTGTAAGGCGGCTGACAGGCACAGGCCGCGTAGTGTTCATGAATTTGTATTTACTTATGTGTGTCTGTGTGTTTATGTATCCTACAGGGAGCTAAAGGAGATCCGGGCCTCCCTGGTCTCCCAGGGCCCGCTGGCTTCATTGGGGAGAAAGGCGACAGAGTAGGATTCAATAGCTAATCAATTCTGTATGGTCAGAATAGCATTCTAACATTACTAACAACATACTCTTACTCTATTTATATACTTTATATACTATAACTGCATCAAATTCGCATAGAAATATGTTTAAACAATGGCTAAAATGTGCAGTATACACTAAACGCACTGGTATTGCATCCCATAATGCAATTCAGCCTTCAATTTCCTGTGTGACAAATTACCTGGAAGTAAAATAAATTTTTGACATCTATTTATTTACTCATTTGACCAAGCTGCTAAATTTGAAAACATTTTTAGACTAAATTGGATTTAAAATGCTAAATTCCTGTATTTTTTATATTAAATATAATGTGAATGAAATGTTTAATTTACTTGCCGAATTAAATATGTAATGTGGCGATGTCATGTGACTTCTGAATCTCAGACACTTGGATGAAATGAGCTGTGTTATTGATTAAATGGAGTAAAATGATTATTCTCTTTATCACAGAACTTGAAATCACTGAAATTTTCTGTGTAACAACTTTATCTCAGAAACAAGATGGCAAAATAAAAAAATAACAATCAATCAAAATCATTATATTTCATAGTTATGTTTAGGGTAGTTAGGATCGGATGTGTTCCAATTACTATTAAAAACACAGTCTTATCTTTATACATTTTCAGGGTGCTGTTGGTCTCACTGGTCCAAAAGGAGAGCAAGTAAGCCAACTTTTTTTATATATATATTCTAAAAAATTTATTTTCATGATTTGTTGTTGCAACTTTTTTTCTTTTCTCACATTAACTTAATTAATATGTTTCACATAACGTAATATTTTTTATATTTACAGATAATGAGTTTATATTTATTAAACCAATCTCCATTTTATTAACTTTCAATAAACTCAATATTAAGGCAACCAGCTAACCTACTTTTTTCTTACAGTGAAGAAGTATAGTTTTTTTAATAGTTAATATAAATAATTAGATCTAAACTAGACTTATTTTAATGCATGTTTGTTTAGGGACCATCTGGTGAAGAGGGAACACCGGGATACAAAGGAGATGTTGTAAGTAAAAACAGCACAGATGTTTATTTGTCACAGAATGTATTGGTTATGCATTCAGACCCCCTTGCTGATCTAAAACTCCATGTCCATTTATATTTCCAGGGTGAACAGGGGGAGCCAGGCGAGAAAGGATCGGTGAGTTTGCTTAGAAGTGATGTTATTGTGGAGATCTCTCAAATAGTCCTCCAGGGTTTTTATAGGGAATTAACTCTTTCCCCACCAGCTTTTTTTTGTTGCCAGTCAGCATCAGCATTTTTGATCATTTTCACAAAATTTGCTTGGCCCCTAATATTTTCTTGTATAAATATCTGAACATGCAATATGTCAAATAAAGAACAGACCTACTGCATTTTTAAACAACAAAAAACTTTTATTCTAGCTTTATGCATTCTTTTTTTATCAACACAATGTAAGTAAAAAACAACATTTTGAGCAAAAAGCTAAGATTAGGTGAGAACTATGATTAAAACATAAATGGAGTAGATTGAAGTCCATAAACACCCCCAAAGCTTTCACAGTCCTATAGCTCGTCCTGGGTCAACATTTCATTCAGTAACATAAGGCAGTTTTATGCTGTTCATTATTGATAATCACGTTAGTTTACATATGCATCTGCTTACATATGATATTGCTGGTTTCTGCTTATTCTTTACTAGGGGTGTAACGGTTCACAAAATTCACGGTTCGGTTCGATACGATACACTTGTTCCAAGGTTCGGTACGTTTTTGATACAGCAAAAAGAAAGAAATGCCAGAGAAATGTCCTTGATATAATTTTTTTTAATTATATTTTTATTAAAACTAACATCATAAACTATGATATTTTTTTTACTTTGAGCAATGATGGAGCAATACTTGACTTTTCTTAGGAGCATATAAAACAAAACAGCTCCTTGGAAAAAATGAAATGTAATATTGTAGTAGTTAAAGGTTCAATACCTAAGATTGCATATCACTAGAGGGCGCTACATTCAAAACAACAACAACGGCTTTGCTTGATGACGACGTGGAGGAACGCGGAATGATGGGAACTGTTGTTTTCAACTCCACCGTGGATAAATCAGTCAGACGGGAATCGAAAATTAGTTGTCATGGATGAGGTAAAGTTCGATTTCTATAAATGTTGCGTTTAATGACATGCTTGTTTTTCATTAAACTGAAATAGCCGCAAGAAAAGTCAGGTTTAAAAGTAAATTAGTTATCACAGATGTTACTGTACGAGTCACTGGACGAAGCTATGGTGGAGAGGGTTTGAAGTCAAATCGTTGCTAATGGATCCTGACTTCGCCCTATGCTGCAATATGCATTTAGTTTTGTATTCATTTACAGAAATCAGCTGCTTGACAATTACTGATGTTATTAGATTTTTCAGGTGATATTCTCAATTCAGTGAACAGATGTTCTGATGTAAAATTTTCAGACTGCAGACTCAGCAACGATTGTATTTAATTGTACAGTACAATCGTAACATAGAACAGACATTATCTTCCTTTCATGATGAGAAAGTGCGCGTCCGGTGTGCGATACTGGACTTTGTCCTGAGACGTGGCGCGGCTCTTCTCGTCCGGTGTGCGATACTGGACTTTGTCCTGAGACGTGGCGCGGCTCTTCTCGTCCGGTGTGCGATACTGGACTTTGTCCTAGACGTGGCGCGGCTCTTCTCGTCCGGTGTGCGATACTGGACTTTGTCCTAGACGTGGCGCGGCTCTTCTCGTCCGGTGTGCGACCCCCTTTACAGCCAACAGTTCACATTCCGAGAATAATTGAAAAGAATAATGCACCAGAATGTGCACCATTCCATTACAAATGCGCGAAACAAGTTGACGTTTGTTGCTTGATAGACGCAAACGCACAACTACAACTTCCGCATTTATCCAGGACTACACGTAGTACGAGCGGAAACTGTAACGCGGATATGACGCGAATTGACTGGCGACTCCCAGCTCACCCCTGCTCACACGCCCCGTTTCCTTGGTTAAAATCTCAATTTACTCGCGATTTAAACATAGCTTGAAACATTTGGAATATTGTAAGTTATCATCTTAACTAAATATATAACACTGGCCTTGTGATTTTGGGATATTTTAATGCAAAAATCTTAGGTATTGTACCTTTAAAGGTTTATTTTAGTTCAGATTAACATCTAAGGGCAGCAGTTGTATTCATAATGTCAAAATAAAAACAACGTAATGTTATGTAATGTTGCTTGCCATGCGCAATGCGCCTACATTTTAAATAACGAAATGTTGGTCGAAAGGAAAAATAGTCCAACGAACCGTTCGGTTTAAAAATGCGTACCGAAAACCGAACTGAAAGCCTTGTACCGAACGGTTCAATACGAATACGTGTATTGTTACACCCCTATTCTTTACATGTATTTTGATCTGGAGATGCAGTACTCTTTTAGAAGATGCGTAATAGCTCCCCCTACCATATAACAGTGAAAACACAGGAATCCGGAAAATTTCGTCAGTGGCTGGGAAGCGTTATCTCATAAATTATGGAAATTTCCGCCAATGGCTGGGAAAGAGTTAAAACCATAACAAAAACGTTTCTGTTTCTTGAAATAAAATTAACGTTAATTGAAAAAAAAATTAGATTTTCATTTTGTTTTGGAGGTCTCCTACAATAGGTTTACAAGCATCCAAGGTCAAAAAACACTTTAATTTTCTCATAATATACATGGTGGCATCACATCTTTTATCACAGTGTCTGAAACCAAGGATCCGATCTTTATAAACCGTTACATTCTGAAAGCTTACTCTGCTCTGATTGGTCAGTTGGCACAATCTGTTGTGACTCTACCGCTTTACAGTTCATCAGAAACTAAATATATCTGAATTTCGGCTCCGGAGGATTCCACGGCACATGTAGTAATACGAACTCTAATGATGGCGTCAGTTTGTACCATATTAATTTGAGCCCGAATTTGTAAGTGCATACAAAGTGGATTCGCTGGAAAGTGGAATGCAGAAAACAACACCTTGTCGACAGTTTGAACCAAACTCTTCTAGCCCTCAGCTAGAGCTACAGTGTTTGAGAGCAGATCAAAATAGACATTCACAGGGAGTCCATATTTCCCTAGATGTTCAATCCATAAAAGGTGAAGTGTAAAAAATTCTACATTGGCCTTCTTGAAAACGAGTCAAGAGTTTATCTTTTGTTGTGCTCAGACTGGAAAACCAGGGGACGCAGGAAATAAAGGGCCAGAAGGTGGACGTGGCCAACACGGACCCGAAGGCCTACCAGGAGAGCCTGGTCCAAGAGGCATGCAAGGAGACAGAGGCATACCTGGACTGGCTGGGAGACAGGGACGACCAGTACGCCTGTTTTAATCATCTTAATATTGACGGTTTAATCAAAGTTTATTAAATCTGTCATTCCATTTTGATTTTGCTGTATTAAACTCATTATATGGTTGGTAGACCATCAGGGATTTTACCTGAATGTGTTTTTGTCAAGTTCTAAAGGGATTTTTCCACCAAAGCCCTTTTTACATCCAGTCAACAACAGGAAAATACTTGAAATATTAATAGTGTCCACATAATTCTCCTCTAGGGCCGAGCACCAACAGATGAACACATCAAGCAGGTCTGCATGAGGGTTTTGCATGGTAAGTATTCTGATATCCGAACAGATATTTACAAATGGAATCTCAACTCATTGTTAAATCCTTGTTCTTCGAATTTCGTTTTTCCTCACAGGACAGCTTGCCCAGTTGGCAGCCAGTCTGACGAGGCCTGAGTCGGGCATCTCTGGGTTGCCAGGTCCTCCTGGTCCCCCTGGCCCTGCAGGGCCTGCTGGAGACAATGGCTTCCCTGGGCATCCTGGAAGCAGAGGACTGCCAGGTCTCAAAGGGCCACCAGGTCTTCTAGGGAGAAAAGGACCCAAAGGTACGAAGAGACAGTATTTTACTTCTGAAGTTGATTTTAGTTCCCTTTCAAAAGCGGTAACTCAGTGTGCTTGGGCGTGCCTTCCTCAGGTGTGTGGCACATAAACCGTTTGGAATTAAAGGCAGTGTCCTTAACCCTGGAAGCTTTTTGGTTGAGGTTGGAGAAGCAGCATACTGATTCGAACCGACAACATGTCTGTTGTTTCTTACATAAAACTCCTGGGCGGCTTGCGCTCCAGAGCTCTTTTCTTAATGCAAAATCAGGGAGGAGAGAGCGTCAGTGATCCTCGTGGCCCCGGACTGGACGAACCAGCCCTGGTTTGCGGATCTGAGAGAGATAATGGTGGCTCCCCCATGGCAAATCCCCCTCAAGAAGGACCTGCTGTCTCAGGCAAAAGGCATGATATGGTACCCCAGCCCAGAGCTGTGGAACCTTAATGTGTGGCCACTTTATGGACCTTCTATGAGCGAGACATTCCGCATTCATTTACACCTTTATGCTCTAAAATAGGCAAAATGGTGTCAGGACATCAATATCGACCTGGTGATCTGTTCCATGGCGGATGTTTTGCGCTTCCTACCGCACAGACTGGATAGCAGGAGTTTGCCATCCACACCGAAGGTGTATGTAGCTGCTATTGCTTCGTTTCGTTCCCAAGATGATGGCCAATCGATCGGTAAGCACATTCTGGTGACCAGATTTCTCAGGGGAGCGAGGAGATTGAGTCTTTCACGGCCGCCATCTGTGCCGCCGTAGGATCTAGCTCTAGGTTTGAAGGCTCTTTCTCTACCGCCGTTCGAGCCCCTAGCTTCGATTGCTTTTAAGGAGCTCTCCCTGCAAATGGCTTTACTCCTAGCTCTCGCCTCTGTGAAGCTCACTGGAGACTTACACGCGTTCTCGGTGAACGACGATTGTATCAGTTTCAGAGCCGCGACTGTCCGTCAGTCTCCGGCCGAGACGGGCTACTTGCCAAAGTCACTCTCTACACCATTCAAAGCACAGGTTATAACCCTGCCTGCTTTATCTGCTGAGCCGTCATTCTCGCGGGACCCTGACGCTCAGAGAGCTATTTGCCCTAGCTTAAGGGATGTATGTGAATCGCTTGGCCGCCTTTCATCAGCCTGATGAGCTTTTTGTGTTCTTTGGTGGATGTACTAAGGGACATGCTGTCTCAAAACAGAGACTTTCTCACTGAATTGTGGACACTATCGCATTGGCTTACGAATGCCATTATATGGCTACTAGTTTGAATACAGCTGTCACCGCTACTGCCGTTGACACTGTGTTTAACCCTCATGCTTGAGTGCTGATTGTGTAGTGTCTACCCTGGATCAGTGCTGCCTTCGCTTTAATTGTGTCTAGATATGCAAATATGGATAGGGTCAGAGCTGATGTCTCATGGTCTAGGTCCGCCTATCAGATGCGAGCACTCCTAGTGGTGTGGCAATTGGCTGACAGTCTGTCTTTTCCGTCGCTGGTGTTGCTTGAACCTGTTTCTCAGGGCTTATCTTGACTACTCTCACAGCGGGTTTTAATATAGTCCTGCAGCGTTGCTACACAAGGTTGAGTTACCGCTCTTAAAATGGAACTTCTACGGTCACTATCGTAATCTCGGTTCCCTGAGAAGCGGGAACGGGACATTGCGTTAGCAGCTGTGCAATCGCTCAGTCGTGATTCTGACACAATTGTTGTGTCCGTGCATTTATACTGCCAGCGAGCATGTCAGTATTTGCATACTTAATGAAAATTGGCCAGCTGTTCCAAGCAGTGTTGGTACGCAATGTCTCATTCCTGCCTCTTAAGGTTCCGATAGTAACTGGAGACGTTTTTGGTATAAACTTAAAGCTACACTGCGTGATTTTTACCCCCATCTAGTGGTGAAAAGGTATATGACCATCCAGTGAATATTAGTTTCTGTTCCTCTCAATTCTGATTTCGTTTTAACTCCTACGAGTGGCCAATGTAGTCCAAGATTATCATGGCTTCCAGTTCAACCTCATCCATGAGTGTTAACTCAAATGTAAACGCGAAAGGCAAAGCTTGAATTAACGGGTATGTCCCTCTTTGGTTAATGTACTTTCAAGATGGAGGGGCAACATGGTGACCGACACTAGAAACCCTTACCTGTATGTATTTTCAATGGCATATTATACACTCACGAGAATACTTTATTACTTGAACAAAGTAAATATACATTAATGAGCACATATATTTTTGAAAGAACTAAGTGTTTTTAGCTACGAATAAACTAAGAGTTACACAGTGTAGCTTTAAGGTGTGGTCACATTTTCAGTTTCAAAGGAAGATTGCGTTACATTTTGCCACAATACTGTAAAATATGACTGGCCATATGTCTTTTGATGTCAATAACAACAGTCATGTCTGTTTACTCCTATCATAATTGATTATATGGTTACTTGAATTTTATTATTTCCATTTAGCATTGTTGTATTCTCTACACAATTTTCACTCAGAAATTGCTAGTAAATTTTGAAGTAAAAATAGATTTTATTGTAATATACTGTATACTCCAATAATCTTTGTTTACAATATAATGTCTGTGACCAGAACGCAACTGGGACTAGTTTTTGGGCCATCAAACACCAGTTGAGAGCCTTAAGCCCAGTATTCAACTTTTGTTCCACTTGATTTAGGTGACCAAGGTGACAGGGGAGATAGAGGGCCCACACTGGAGGGGTCTAAAGGTATACCTGGACCACCAGGGCTCCCAGGTAAGAGCAAGGCCAACATCTGATCTAATATCCATAATTTACTTCATCACTGTGCGTTAAATGATCTTGGCAAATCTGTAAATATCATGCCTCTGACCTCTGCCCTGTTTCTCTATTCTCTATCTTGATCTCAGGTGAGCCTGGTACTCCAGCATATGGCAGTAATGGTCGTGATGGCCTGAGAGGACCAGCAGGTGTTCCTGGAATGCCAGGTGTGCCGGGACCATCTGGCCCACCCGGCCTGAACGGATACTGCGAGTCATCTCAATGCGTGCTTCAAGCAGGCGAAACGTCCATCAGAGATTCCAACATGAAGGGACCAGACAGTCTATGAGCTGACAGCCATCAGCGAGCCACACATCAGAGCCCAGCGTCTCTGGACAGGGAAACTTGAGAGACTAATGGAAGTGACTCCCTCTACGAGGAGATTTCTGTGTTGTTGGTATAAGCAGGTGTTATTGTACTTATCAGATCAGGTGTGAAGTTGGATCCGATTCCCAGTCTCATTTTTTTGACACTTTTGGATGCATATAGTATTCAAATCATGCCATCACAACCTAGTCAATTTACACATTAAAGACAGTTAAAACTTTTTTATATCAGAGGGGGTCCAAACGTTGTAAATTTGTCAATATTGCATTCAGTTAAAAATAATTTGTAAGCATTTTATTAAATCGTTTTCAAGTTGTTTTAACCTAGACATTCTCCGATTTTGTGAAAATGTTTGTGGTTCTTTGCAGTGGGGCTGTTTAAAAATGTTAGGAATTTCTATATTCTTTATTTATTGTTGAAAGGATTGCTGTAACACCTGCAGTTGTGAAAATGGAGGAAAATAAAATAATTTTGATAAAATGCTGCATGTTATTAATTGAAAATCAGGCTTCAAAGAGACAGTATTTCCTTCAGTGTATCTTTATTGTACTCTCAAATTGGCGAACTTGTAGCAACTTGAACGCTATGATAAAACACATCCACTGATATAAATAGGTGATTTAATAATACACATTCAAATACCAGACATAAATCAATTATCGAAATATTAAGTTACGCACATCAAATAAAAATGCATAAAAATACAGCAGACATTGAGGTCCAGTTTAAGCCAAAACACAAACATCACACTATTGACATGGCAGTAATAGGTAAACGAAGTTTGAATAAACAACAAAAACTAGTACCCCAACCTTCAATATATTTCTATAAAGAATTTTTATTTTCCTCTATTTAATTCTTTTCTTCCTAAAGACATCAAGAAACCTCTCCAAATGCCATTGAGAACTGCTCCACCAGACGGCCTTTTTCTGCTGTAATAAGGCATTTATTTTAGATCTTTTTGGAGGCAGGCATTTATTACAGAGACGAAAAAAATCATATCAATAACAAAAAGTGAATTCTTTTTAATAAACAATTTAGATAATAAAGCATACTATGTGTTTGTCAGAGGTGAGATTTAACCATCATCGCAAAACACAAAGACAAGCACTTCACCTTGCTGACAGGTTCTCCACAGGAAAATACAGAAAACAAAGAGGGAACGGGACAATTGTAACGAATAAGCTTCATTTTTGTAACGGCATTTTCACACCAATTAATAGAACAAACTACTTATGCTAGATACAAATTTCCATTACACATTTGATAAAGGCTGATGCACAAGCTTTTACTGAATGCAGCAGTTGGTGCGGTGGCCGTTGGAGTCCTTGAATCGAAGACGGCATTTTGGGATGATATTTTTCCAGATAGAAGAGCTGCTTGCTGTTAAATGCTCCACGGCGCTTTCTGGAATTAAAATTAACATTGAAAATAGAGATAACATGCGGAATATCATTATATTTCACAAGTACAACATTAACTCACTGTCGTATAAACTGAACAGCATCCTCGTATTTCATCCCACACTCAATAAGGGCCAGGGCAACCAGAACTGGGGCTCTATGGGAAAGAAAACATGCGTAGCTCAAAACATATTTTAACCCATGTTTATGCCTTATGATACAAGCAATGATATATAAAAGTACCTTCCAAGGCCTGCAACGCAATGTACGGCAATGCAGCAGCCTGGCTCCTCCCTAAACTTGAGCCGAAGAAGACTCAGCCAATCATCAACGATCTGGTTAGAGGGAGGAGCTCCATCGTCAAAGGGCCAATCCTGCACAATGGCGAAAACGGTTAAAACATGACCTAAAATGACTAATTTTCATTTAATTGGTTGATGCGGACGTACCAGAACCTGAATGCCTTCTTTAACGACCAGCTTTGTATCATACGTGGCCTCACACACTCTAACGACAGTCGTCACACCATATTTCTTCAGTTCCTAATGGATGGGAGGGATGTCATGTAAGTGATATTTTGCAGCTACTGTAATTATAAGCAATTGTAATAGACCCTCATTATGAGCTTTTTATTATCATCTATCCAAAACATCACTTTTACTGTGTTCAAGCCATTTTAACCAGCACTCACCTCAATGAACTTGTGAAGCGTGGCATTAGTGGGGTTGTGGGTAATTAGGAATCTCATGTTTTTGTAAGTGATCTCCACTGGGGCAGGTCTATTCATACGAGCCATTTTGGACTTTTCAAAATAAAACAGCTTGAAAATCTTAAAGAAAAGTGTGAGAAACTCTCTCTTGTAACAACCGAGAATCTGGCAAATACAATTAGGAGAAAAGAAGTGGGCAGGATTAAGAGAATAATAAAAAAACAGGGAGACAACCAAAAAACTAAAGAAAACAAGGCTGGTTCTCTGGTGAGAGTGAAGACGTAGGGCCGGCGAGGGCAGTGCACTTCAAGAGACTTTTTTTACCCCATCCAGAACCGCCGACCGCTGTGGACACCTGCTCTCCAAGCCCGATCCCGCCAACGTTAAAACTGTAACACAAGTCTCTCTTCTGATGAGGTAGCGAGGCTAGCCGTTCACTTCTCTGCATAAACGCCGTGCTGAGCCTGGCAGTAGTCCCCACTGCCCTTCAGAAACTCCATAAATGTGTGACCCAAAACACCACAGAACTGCTGCAAGAACACAAGAACAGAAGCACAAGCGGTCAGGAAACAGGACTTCATTTAGCTTTTTCATTCCTGATTTAAAGCGTCAACAGTAAGATGTTTTCAGCTTGTCCAGTTGTGAGTGTGTGTATATATATATATATTAGAGGTGTAACAATATATCATGCCACAATATATCGCAATACAAAAATGCAACAATACGTATTCGTGGATAGCGACAATAGGTATTGTGGATAATTCCCCAAAATAAAAATTTGTGTGTGAGAATTTTTTTTTTTAATTCAGAGTTTTAGTGTCAGTACTACATTAAACTACTATACATAATGTTGATTATAAAGTATAATAATGGAATTGGGGAATATTTGTGGGTCCTGATAATGCCAAATGTCTGATCTTACCAGTAAAAAGTGTCCAACATTATTTTAAACATATCTAGTCAGTGACAGAGTGCAAGCATATTCGTCTAAAATTCTGTATTTTCAGCTTCAGAATCATAAATATTTTTATTCTGGTGTCACCATTGTCCTTGGGTTACAAGCACAAAGTCCAAGCCTGTTCATTTAAACCCACAATGTAATATCACAGTTTGCATTTTAATCAACAGTACATTTTTGTTGACCTTTTATCATATGTAAAAGAGTATCAATAGGGTATCGCAATAATATTGTATCTGAGTTCAAGTATCGTGATATGTTTCGAATCGTGACAAGAGGGTCTCGTTACACCCCTATATATATATATAAATATAGGGCTGCACGATTAATCAAAAAAAAAATCGCGATCTCGATTCAAACACAAATGCGATCTCATTTCTTAATGATGGCGATTCACTTCCGTGTATTTCCCTGCATTCAGATCATGCTGCATTCACGCGTTATATTGGTCACACTCACACAAAAACAAAACAATAATTCACAAATCAATCATGCGGACGTTTCATCAGGGAATGTCTAAATTAAAGGTGTTGCACGTGAGCAGCGCATATTTTTTGGTCTTGCATGTTAATCAAATTATTCACCGGGAGCAGGGGCAACGCGTGAGCAGCAGTGAAACGTGCGCTCAATTAAAGTGAAAGCACACTTTTGAGGGACAAAATTAATATGATTTCACTCAAAAAGTAGTTTCACACAAAATAAGCATGTTAGTCAGTTTTAACAAGAACTGAAAGTACCTTAAAAACGTATGTAAAATAATAGCCAAGTCCCATAGCCGCCTGTATCTTTTACACGCCTGTGTGGCTGCAGGTTTGGGTAAATAAAAGCTCGTCTCAAATAGGGCGGGTCTGTTTTTTAGTTTCGGTTTGTTAATCTTCTAAAACCGTCAGATCGTCCGCTTTTTGGAGGCCGCTTAAGCACATATTAGTCCCGCCAAAGCCTAGTTTGATCGGTGAGTGATGATGTAGAATAGAAACTGCTGCGCTTGACAGGGCGGAGAGAGAGAGAGAGAGAGAGAGAGAGAGAGAGAGAGACGTCTTCAAACAACATGAAAGTTTGGAAGACCGCAGTTTCACGTAGAGCATTTTGGAGATTTTTAGATATGAAGACTCAAAAATATTTATAGAAGATTTAGGCTACCCATTTAAACTTGTTTGTAATTATTCAGTTTGGGTGAAAGTGTGATGTCTGATTCTAAAAAAAAACTAAAGTAAACTAGCCAGAAAATATTAAATATAGCCTACACTTTATTTTAGTTCATGTAATACACAGACAGCTACATAGGCTATCCCCAAAGCTTAAACAATTTAGATTGTTTTAATTTATTTTTGTTACTGCACTTTCTGTCTTGTGGTTTTTTTTTTTTTTTTTTTTTTTTTAATTGAGTGCAATACATTTTGATGAAAAAAAAATAGTAATATAAGAATCGTGATCTCAATTCCCATGGAGAAAAATCGTGATTCACATTTTAGCAAGAAATCGTGCAGCCCTAATATATACATGTACTAGGGATGCATGAAAATTATATATGAAATGATATGAAAATTGATGGATACCGATAATTATATTTGAAAGCCGATAAGTGATATATCCAGACTGATCTCATGAAGTAGAGTGTGTATGACACGGCAATTCGTATTTCTATTTTTGCCGTGCTATCAACACGCATAATCGCTTTTCAGCGTGTTTTATGAACGCCATTGACTTAACGTTATTACTGTACTGTATTACTTACCTCAACCCCGACCTAGATGTACATTTTGCTTCGTTTCGCAGACATTTGACGGTGTGTACAGACACGCGGAATCAATCGGACGTTAATGGCGTAGAGCATACACGCAGATAGCTCAAAATGCGTAGAGTAACACGCCACTTGACTCGAAAATGGTGTGTATGTTTACGCAAAAGTCATGAGGTCATGTTGATATATCGGCCGATAAATTAAATCCAAATTTTTATCTAATTTTGAGCATGATTACAAAAAAGTCTCACAATTAAGTCACATGTCCCAAGCGCACGATTATAATGATGTTCTCATTATAGTGTTATATAGCCGATATGACAGATTTGCGCTGCACATGTTGTACCGAACCGTATTTTAATTTTCTGAAGAGATTTCAATCATATTTCAAGAAATTCAAAAACATAAAAAGTGCTCAACAAGCATCTCGGCTGAAGGGAACAATACATTATTTATCGGCTTTAATATATCGGCCACATTTTCTTACCAGGCCGATAACGATAACATTAAAAATGAACATATATCGGCCAATACCGATATGCTGGCCAATATATCGTGCATCCCTGAATATATACACATATTTTTACTTATATATGCTGTTATTTTTTACTTTTTATTCATCAACGAATCCTGAAAAAAAGTACAAGTTCCAAAATAATATTAAGAAACACATCTGTTTCCAACATTGATAATAAATAGGCATATTAGGCACAATATTACTGTGTTTATTCAATGTATTTTTGATCAAATAAATGCAGATTTGATGAGCATACTGAGACTTATTGCCAAAACATTAAAAAGCACCATAATTGCTGGAAATTATACAAAAAAGTACAAAAAGTCAAGTAATTCGTGGCAAACCTAACAACCATTCGTTTACAGCTACAGAAAACCAAATGTTTACAAGTCATGAAATTTATGTTTTAAATCATGTCATCTAGTACATGTACATTCTATATTAATCAAATATAAAACCAGAGAAGTCTTCAGAGAAGCTTAGGCTAATCATTTTAGATCTGACACTATTCACCAATCAGAAGCAAATTTCAGTTTTATAATCCTGAAATTGATAACGTTATCCCTCTCTCCTGTCCATAAACACATGACTCAGAGATGAGTCAATGAGCAGCATGTGGGTCATCAGAGAAAACACTTGACCGGTTCCAACTTCCAATGGGATGTTTTCGGGAAGGCTGAAATCTTCATGTCAGTCTCGTGAGGGCACAAACGTGTCTCATCAGCTCTTTGGGATTATCAGATGCTAAGCCTCTTTTAGCAAACCATTTTAAAAAGACGCGACAAGCCTCATGTATTCGTAACCCAAATCTACGTCATTCAAATGAAAGGCACAGATGTTTGGTTGAGGTATTTTTAAGCGTGACTTTATGGAAATCAAGTGTAAAGGCCCCAAACGAGGCCATTAAAATGACCAAATGCGGTAAAATGTTTGAATTGTACCAACGACGAATTATCCTAAACGTCAATAAAAACATATCCAAAACATCATCAAAATGCTAACGTAATTGGTCGACACAAAGACTTCCGCTCGGCTAATATTAGCAATTGGGCAAACGCTCACATATTACCTTAATTTTCAACACCACCACCACAACACACACTGTCTTGCCATCTACACACGTTGATTAATGTTTAATGTAATCGATTAACGAGAAATAAAAGACCGAAATGTTCTGAGTTCTCAATGATGCAAGTTAGCTGTGAAGCTAACCAAAGCTAACATCGTCACCAAGACGACATTATTATAGCGATGCAATCTAATATTTATAACCATACACAATGTTTTAGATTTGTAGATATTTAAAACAAAATTAAACACGTATTAATGTATATATAACGTTAAACTGTGGTCGACGACAAAGTCTGTTTTGGTCTAGTGTCAATTAACGTTAGCTCACAACAATAGATCGAGATTATGAGCACTTTTTTCACGAAAATAAACCCTGAATCCGCGAAAACAATTAAATGTATATATATTGAAAGGGTTCACTTACTGGAATATGCTTACTCATTGAAGATTGTAGCTTAATCATAAAGCCGCTCCGGAGAATAATTGTTGTGGTGTTTGACCATACAGCGCTGCCGTGTATGTGATGAGAGAGTCTCCGGTAACCGGTTACAGCTTGGACTCAAGAAACCGCACCCAACTACACACGCTACTGCACACACACACACACACACACAGCCAGACTTCTCTGTGCATGCTCTTGAACCCATTAACCCCTATTATATGACTGACAGACTCGAAAATACTCTTACACAGCGGGGTTAGATGTAGCAAAGTGTTACAACTAAGCCGCCAAGTAGCCTACAATGATAATCAAATGAAAACAGGGATCCACAAAACTTTTCAGGTTTGAGTATTTATTTATACATTTAACTTTGTTGGACTTTCACAATCAATGTTGGAAATTAAAATTCTTAAAATTGAGTTTACTATGCATTGATCACTTGTTTATTTATTAAAAATATGGCTTGTTTTTAAACCAATAAACCCTTGAAATTTTGAATTTTTTTGTATTATTATTACTGTTATTATCATTAATAATAATAATTGTACATGCAGCTGCCACACACAAATCTAATTCAATTGCAATTACAATATTTTATGATTTTATTTATTATTATTTATTGCAAGAGTGCAACCCTTCCTATATCTATATCAATGATATTGATCCACAATAGAAGGGTGATTGGATGAGGGATGGATGTATGGATATTTATCTATACAGATGCACTAACAATATCGAACTATACAAATAAAACAGTACTGAATTATGTGTGTTACACATTATTATTACAACTAACCCCTCTGTCTGTTACAAATTAACCCCGGCCCGCATGTGGGGTAAGTTGTAACATTTGCACATCTGTCACTTTCAGTGCAACAGAATGAAAATAGAATAAATCTTTCAGTGCTTATTTGTAGCAGAGATGTGTATGTTGCTTATATGTAAAAAAAAGTTGAATCTAACTTAATATATTTAATTATTGAGCCAAAACCAAAATGTGTTCAATGCCTAATAGGAGCAGTCCAAACTAACATAATTTTAACATAAAGGAATAAAGATCCAAGTGCAATATATTTACAATATTTAACTACAGCTATGGTGCTCACTGTAAAATGCAAGATTAGGGCCTAAACATTTGTCTTGTCTTCTTTTTGTGGTACAATAATTTAACATTCTTGTGTAAATGTTTTAATTTGACACTTTCAAAGATTTTGTTTATTTACCAGTTAATTTAATCATTTTCTAGAATAAAATACATCTTTGTTTGTAGCCATCTTTGAAATATGCCTTTTATTTAAATTTGACAATGCAAAGATATGTGTTCAGTTATGTTCACATACATTATAATCAATGGCTTTGGCATTCTGTTAAATAACCTTTAGTCAAATAACTGCATCTTTCTAGAGATTTGATGAATGATGTGTTGTGGGCTGTTGAAAACAGCTGATGTGCAGAAGCTCACAATAGATGAGTGGGACTGAACAGACTGGACGGTTCATGCATATGTTTGGGGAGCAGATTGGTTTGTATCAGTCTCTGTTTGTCGGTTGTGTGAGCCACTTCGATTGGGAGATGGTTATGACTTTCCACACTTTCACATAAAAAAAACTATCACAATGCAAGAATCAGAGGAATCCAAAGATACGGTAAAACTTATTATAGTTATTGTTTTGTATTTACTTAAATATTTTTGTCAAATATACAGTTGAGTAAAAATGTATTTTGGAAAGTTGGTGTATGATTATGTGTTACTGTATTATGAGTTATAATCTGCCTGAATGCCATACATTTAATCTTCAGGAGAACATTTCAGACCAAGTGGATGGAGGAAGTATGAGTGCAGGAAAGAAGGGTGCAGATCTAAGAGAGAAGCATCTATCCTCCTCTAACTGGGACAGAAAAGGGACATCTGTACCCATAGTGCCATCAAACCCAACAATTCTAGGCCCCAAAAATGACACCATCCTTATTTCCATTGGGCCTCCACAACGTTGCCCTCTGTCTCCAGCGAGTCCCAGTACCAGGGTTTTGAGAGAGAGGACGACTACGCCAACAGGCATGGATGGAGAAGGGAAAACGTGCAATATTACATGCCAACTAGTGAGGGTGGCGTTCCCAAACAAACAATGGATGAACTGAAAAATGTGTTGCGCGAGAGCTCCCTACTGAGTGAAAAAGCGCAAGATGAAAGAAGGAGCTACCCTCCTGGTCAAAGAGTGGACTGTAAGCCAGACCAAGTGCCTTATAAGAGTTTCAGCACGTTCAAGCCACTTTCAGAAGCTAGGAGAGCATCCAGACTAAGCTCTAATTTGGATTCAGGCAGGTCTTCAAGTACTGATGGGCCTCCAGGCAGGTCCTCTGGTGTGAAATCCCCCACTGTTGAGACATCCCAGTGGGATGAAGCTGGCACATCACATTCAGGTCAGTATGCACCGTTGGGTCATCTTCTTCTCTGAGGATATTTATGGTTGTCTGATTTTAACTAATTTATTTTTCAACCCTCTGTCAATCATTTCATATTTCCAACAGACAAAGAGAGCTCACAGGCATACTCTTTTGCATCTCAAAGCTTCATTTCTGACGTTGAGAAAATAAAACAGCAAATTGCCCGGGAAAACATAAGCTTTGTTCGCTTTGAGGCCACCGATCTTCATGGCGTAGCCCAATGCAAGACCGTTACGGCTCGAATTCTTTCACGTAAATCTTTTAAATGCCTCTTATTAAGTGTGTTGGTATTTGATGGTACAATCTTAAGCTGCTGTTTTTGTTCTATTGTTTACTTTTTTTCTGTAAAACATTAACTCTGTATAAGGGATCAAGAATTTTCATACATTATCTTGAATATAAGTGTATTTTGTCATAATGGTACACTGGCATAATTTTGTACTGGTTCAGTCAATAATCTCATGAGAAAATGTAACTATTTGCAAAGCTATCTCATGACCTCACTCGCACAAATTTGTGTAATTTGTCAGGTAGGTTTAGGGGCGGAGTCACGGGTAGGTCATTCGTTCGAATTCATTCAACCTGGGCAACTCGTAAAATAAGTATGCTTTAACACAAATCGTAAAAGTGAGGTCATAAATTCGTACGATTTAGCCACCTCGTAGAAAATATGTACAAATTGCCTTGAGATCGGGTTGGTATTTTACAAAGTGTCAGTTTCATATGAATTTCACTGATCCCTAACCCCAATTTTTAACCAAACTGTCAGATCATGTGACTTAAGCCAAATTCACACTACAGGTTTTTAAGCCCGATTTGCAAATCGTTGACCTCGACCGACAGGTCAGGGTGTTATCGGCATGCAAATCGCGGGGGATTAGCGGACGATGAACGCTTGCCAATCTGTTAGTATGAAAGAGCCAACAACGCATCAAAGACGCTCGCAGATGCGTCGCCGAGCCCAGAAAAATATTCTAGCATGGTAGATATCCAGAGCTGACGCGCGACTCAACCTCAGTGATGTCATGAGCTCCAGCCAATCAGAGCAAGGCATGGGTTGAGGTCACCAGGTAAATCTTATTTTTTCTTTTTTTGCATTTTTTTTCTCAGAGCAAATCATCGTGCAAACAATTTGAAAAAAATACTAGTTTCTGTCTGGTGTCTATATTCGCATGTTGTGTTCTCTTCTTCGCTGGGTATTAACGCACGTGCTGTTTTGCGTCATTTCTGGTGTGTCTTATCGCGTGATTTTTCGTGACAAAACGTGGTTTGTAGACAAGATAGAATCGTTGGGTGACAGAGTTGTTGTCAGCTCGTGTAGTGCATTACCTCCTGTTGCAGATCAATCACGTTGTGTTGTGTGGTGCGAACACTCCTGATTTCACTGAGAGCAAGTCATCTAGTGTGAACGGCACAGTTCAGCCCAACGTTTTAAAATCATGTAGTGTGAACAAGGCATTAGTCACCAATTTGACAAAATGTAAAATGGCTACCGATATCGATGGTATCAAACAGAAGTTTCTATGACAGCCATATCCTCCGTAAAAAGCTAAATCAATCAATCAATTGAACTTGCCCCTCATATGTTAGCCAATAAGAAAACTAGGAGGCACCTCTCGGTCATCTATCAATTTGCACATTTGGGTTTACTGAGATTTGGTTTGCTGACATGTCATTAGAGTGAGAGAAGAGGGTGTGAGGTTGATGGGTCAAGCAACATGGCTAACTTTGCTTAATCATTATTGACACCACAGGAAAAAGCTGTTTATGGCATCCCTATGCCGAGAAGCTACCTGGAGTTAACCCTAAGTCCCAAAGTCAATGAAGTTGACCATCAGAGCACAGCCAACTTCAGCAGTGATGTCCTCCTGGTCCCAGACCTCTCCACATTCCAAATCCTCCCCTGGGCGGACCAGACCGCTCGTCTTATCTGTGACCCCTGCACAGTCACGGGAGTACCACTGCGAACATCACCCCGCCTCATCGCCAAGCAGATGCTCGGCCAGCTCCAGAGCATGGGATTCTCTCTCCACTCATCTTTCACGTATGAGTGCTGTATCTTCGGAGCCCCCGAACGAGTGGGACCCAAAGCTGTGTTCTTCCCTGCCACCACACTGTTGAGCAACTACGATCTACCCTTCCTTCAGCAGTTAGTCAGGGGGATGTACCACATGGGAGTTGATGTTGAGAGTTTCTCATCTGCAAATGGACCAGGACAGATGGAGATTTGCTTCAAATCCAGGTTTGGAATCGATGCCGCCGACAGCGCTTTCACCTTCCGAACGGGAATCAAAGAGATGGCCAGGAAGTTTGACTATATCGCCACCTTTTTCACGGATGAAAATATCCAAAATTCAGGATTGCTATCCCATAGCCTTTGGGACACCAGTGGCAGAAGAAGCCTCTTCCACTCAGGCAACGGGGAACTTTCGGAGATTGGCAGGAAGTGGCTCTCAGGTCTTCTTCAGCACTCAGCCGCTCTGAGCTGCCTCTTGGCTCCAGGGATCAGCTGTCGAAACCTTGGCAAGAAAGATTCCAAGAAACATCTTTACGCCACATGCGGCTGCAACGACAACAGCTGTGCCTTTAACGTGAAGGTTCATGGTGGACGGGAGATGCACATTGATAACAAGCTGGGTTCGGCAATGGCCAACCCTTACATCGTGTTGGCGGCCACGATAGCAGCGGGACTGGATGGTATTAGGCGTAATCTCAATGCCGAACAGGTTCTAAGCAGAGCTCCAGTTCAGCAGAAACAGTTCCCCATCCCTGTTAAACTGGACGATGCTTTAGAGGCTCTGTCAGAGGACAGTGTAATTTGTGGTGCATTGGGAGAGCCTTTCGTGCAGTATTTCATTGCCATGAAGCGTGTAGAGATTGAGACCCAAGAGCAGGATGCCGACAAGAACAAGGGACTTGAGTATTTTATTTAACTTGGAATTTGGAAAATTTTGTGGATTTCAAGTATCTGATAATACCTTTCTTGAAAATAAAGTCTGACTGGTATCTGCTTCACACTGTCTGACTGATTTTGACTGTGTCTGAATAGTCTCAATTTCAGAAGCAATAGTGACTTGTTTTTAGATAACCTTTCCAAATCTGTTGAGTTTGGACCGGTCAGCTGCCTAAGGTTTTGTATGCAGCCTTGGCCCTCCAGGAGTAGAATTGGACACCCCTGGTATAAAGGGTCTAGTCTGGTTGGCACACACAGCTGAATATTACCTTGATCTTAATCCTGAGGATAACTAGTCACTAATTCACAGACTGCCTATATTATGTGAAACTTAATCAAATTAATAATGTCCTTATGGGAAATAAACAGAGACAAAATTCAACTACTGAAGATCCACTCCAGAGAGTAGACGGCTGATTTTTATTGGCACCAAAAAGCATTTGGAGGGTACAGAATAAAGACATGAGACAGCGGTGGCCTTGGTGATGATTTTTGACTGGCCCAACAGCACTTCATTTAACCTTCATTAGCTTTTGGCTGCGAAAGCAACACATAAAACACAATCTTCCTATTTTTCCTATTGTCTCAATTTCAGAGATGAGCTGGTACATTGGAGTCTGAAGCTGATCTTAAAGGACTCTTCCCTCAGATGTTTTATTACAAGTATCTTTAATCTCGCAATTGTACCAGTGACAGATCCTGATTTGTAGACTTCTGCAGCAAACTAAAACCGATCATCTTCGGCTGATTTGAATTGAAACACTAAAAATTAACTTTATCTATCCTGACGTATCTTCAGGTTCTATAAGCCATAGTTTACTAGTTACTTCTTAGTAGGGGTGGGAGATCGCATGGATCTTGGCGGGGTGGGGATCTCATGGACCTTGGTGGGGTGGGTGATTTAGGAGCTGGAGATGGAGTGGGAGACTGAACGGAGGGAGGTGGAGTAGGGGTGGGGGACTTCACGGAGGGAGGTGGAGTAGGGGTGGGGGACTTTATGGAGGGCGTAGGAGTTTGAGGAGTTGGGGTCTTCACGGACTGTGGAACGGGTGTAGCTGGCTTGGGGGTGGCGGCTGGCCTGGACATCTGTCCCAGTTTGGGCTCAGGGATATCTTCGCCTTGTTTATAGACACTTACTGTGATCTCCACAAATTCACCGCCGTACTTGTTCCGCACATTGATGCTGTACTTTCCAGAATCTTCCACGTAAACACTCTTGATTGTGAGGCTGGAAAACTTGCCACCCTCGAAGGTGATCTTGTAGCGGTCGTCAGACAGAACTTCCTGCTCATTCTTAAACCAGGTGACCTCTGGGCTGGGATCACCCCACACTGTGCAAGTGAGACTCAAGCTCTGCAGAGGTGAGAGGTCACAAATATTGTGCACGAATTTGTCCATAAAATATGAACACTATGAAAACACAGTTAACTTGTGCATGTATTAAAAAGAAATATCAAGTGTAGTTCTAGTGAATTTGGGAAAAGTAAAGGAAATACTACCTTCTTCTCCATAATGGTGACAACATCTGGCAGGCCACCTACCACTCTACCACGGTCTACAGAGGGCAAATGGTTCATTTAACACATTTGGACACTATTCCCAACTTTTTTCTTTTTTGGAATAATATCTATTTAATAATAAACAGGTTACTTCCACTTGTATGAAAATTTTGGTCAGTTTTGACATCTGAACACATACCTAAGCTAATTTAAAGCTACACTGTGTAACTCTTTTAGTTTATTCTTAGCTAAAAAAACACATAGTTCTTTTGAAAATATATGTGCTCATTAATATATAATTACTTCGTTCAAATAATAAAGTATTCTCGTGAGTGTATAATATGCCATTGAAAATACATATGGGTAAGGGGTTCTAATGTCGGTCGCCATGTTGCCCCTCCATCTTGAAAGTACATTAGCCAAAGAGGGACATACCCGTTAATTCAAGCTTCGCCTTTCACGTTTACGTTTGAGATAACACTCATGGACGAGGTCGAACTGAAAGCCATGTTAATCTTAGACTACATTGGCCACCGTAGGAGTTAAAACGAAATCGGAATTGAGAGGAACAGAAACATTTTCACCGCTAGATGGGGGTAAAAATCACACAGTGTAGCTTTAATGAGATTATTTTCATTGCACAAAGCTTTTATGCTCCACTTAACTGCCTGAGTTCAAGTATGCATGAATACCGGATTAGACCCTTATTAATTTGACAGGTTCAGAAATACTTACTCTTCTCAGCAAAAGCAGCAGCTCTAATGAAATAAAAGGAGAAAATATCAGAGTAAAACATCAATAGGAAAACATAGGAGTCTGTAAAGAGAATGAATTAAAGCAATGTCGATTATCTTACTTCAGTCTTTGGAATTCCGCATAGGCATCAGTGTATGCTGTTAGAATGGAAGAAAACACAATAAGTAACACTTTGCTGAATCCATGATAAAGAAAAAAGTTTATAAAGTTAAAACACATTTTAATATTTTGTACAAATATTATTTTTAAATGGTTTGTAAAAACTTTGATTCTATTTATAATTTTTTTTTACCCATTATCATAACTGTTCTGATATGGAATAGAAAATGATACAAAAGGTTTTCCTTCCAATTATTATATCATAACAGTTTATTACCCTTTATATTTTATATTTTAACAGTTTATATTTTTATAACAGTCATTTTTACCCAGACTTTATGCCCCAATCATAGACAATGAATATGTATTCAAGTATTAGTGTATATGAATTGCATTTTTTATGTAAATTCTGAGCCTATATCATTCAGCAGTCCAGTTTCCACTTGCCTTGTCCAGAAAGGTCAAAGGTACGAGAGTGTGCTTTTCCCCATCATGAATCTCAATGGTATAATGGCCCTTTTCCTTATCTGTGGGCTCACAGATCTGCATCCAGGCCATCTCAGATGTGCCTCCAATTCTCATCTTCTCTGAGGAGGAGATCTTACTGTCTCTAAAGCCAAAACATCAAAAGAAAATCTCTTCAATTGGCGATAACCCACCGAACACAACATTGTCATGAATATCATTTCAGCATCATTTGATTAGTATATTCTGAGTCTGAAGTTCTGAACAGATGGATGGTCTCTTTTCATGTGGATATACCTATGAAACCAGCTGGTTTTCATCTCCTCTGTGTAGTACTTCATGTAGCACTGCAGTCTGATACCCTCTGGTGTGCACTGAAGAACCAACTCAGAGGCAGAGGATCCTGTCGTGAAACACAAAACGATAATAACACTGTTCTTATACAATGTGTTAAACTAATAGTAAATTAATTCAGGTTACATTTTCATAAAATTGTCCAACTTACCCGAAATACTGGCAAGGGCATTAATGATATCCTCAAACACTAGCAAAAAATAATACAAAAATAATCATATAACATGACAATTAATGTTTAAATATTATTTGTATATAACATAATGTGTCTATTTATACACACACAATAAACCGTTCCAAGAAAACTGTTCTAATTTGTTCACTTAAAGCTGCCTTTATTTGATCATTATATTTAGGCAAAATTGTAAATATTATTTTCTATTTCAATATACACTGATGAGCCAAAACATTATGAGCCACATTATACATGTCTTTACCATCACTTTTGATCAATTTAGTGCATTGCTGCTGAATATTAATTGCTTAAAAATGTATTGACCTCTAACCTTTGAACAATAGATTGTATATACAGTATATACTAATTATTTCACACTCACATTTATACTCAGACTCAGTATATTTTATAAATATAATATATATATATTTAAAAAAATACCTTTTCCAGAAATATCATAGACAGAGGTGTCCTTTCCACGGTCATCTCCAAGTACAGCTTTGTAAATTCCCTGGTCTTTCCTAGAGAACTATTGGACCAAAATATTTCCAATGTAGCTGAATAGTTAGATTTATGAAGCTGTTATGTTAATGTTTTGTAAACTTTGATCTCTGCAATGCTGGTGATCATACCATGGGGATTGGAAGGGAGCAAGATCCAGACATTGGGTTGGGTGGAACGTCGACAGTTATTTCTTCATCTTCTTTAAACCAGGAAAATGTCGTCTCTTTCTTCACATTGGCCAGCTACAGTGTAAAAATATGACAAGGATTATGATTTGAGACACTGATATCAACTTCTCAGTCTTTTAGTTGTTGTGTTGCATTTACCTTGCAGACAAGGATCACTGTGCAGTCATCGGTCACATGGAAAGACAGGTATTCTGAGAAGTGAGGGCCTGAGAGAACCAGAAAAATGTAACGGATTAATAAGTGAAAACTGGTCACACAGTACAAACAATACTGAGATTTTTGGGATTTGTGCAGCTTCACAAACCTTGTTTTCTGATGTGCTCTTTTCTCTGGAACTCAGCCTCTTTTAGAGCAGCTTTGAATACTAAAATTAAAAAAATACCAAGAACATTTGCTTACAGAAGTTTCATACTTTTTCTGACGTTTTTAGTTTTATATAGAAATTCCATAACTGCTCTGAGACTGGACGCTGTTCAGCCCTTACCGTCTCCCACAAGAACCAATGAGCTTTGGCTTTTGGCCTTGCCATCCTGGATCTGAATGGTGTAAGTGCCTTCACTGGCTTTGGTGAAGTTCTCAACAGTCATCTGGATGATTCCAGTGGATACATCATGGCTGATTTTGCAACCCTAAACACACAGTAAAATCAGTTTAAATGTACTTTTTTCAAGGGTTTTAAATGGGACTAAAACAACAACAATAGTAATAAATAATAATAATAATAATAATAATAAATAACTGTAAACAACAACAAGAAAGATCACAATAATAATAAACGGAAAATAACTGGCTGTGTTAATATTTGAAATTTATTAGTAAACCACAATGATAATAATAATTATATTGATTATTTGTAAATGTATTAGTATTATTTTAAATACTACTACTACTTATACTAATAAATAACTAAGCAATTATTTGTAAATATATAAGTATTTGTAAATAATGATAGTAATAATAACAAACAAACAATACATAATAACAATACTAATAACAGTAATAATAAATAATAATAACTGGCTGTGGCTAATTTGGATAACTGTAATTGTAAATGTATTATTTTTTAATAAACTACAGCAACAACAATAATAATGAATATCTAGGTAATTTTGTTAATTGTTTGTAAATGTATTAGTAAACAATGTCAACAATAATAACAATAACTGGGTAAGTTTCTTAATTGTTTGTAAATGTGTAAATGCATTAGTATTATTTTTTAAATAAGAATAATAACAATAACAATAAATAACTTTGTATTGGTAAATATATTATTATTTGTAAATAATAACAACAAATAATAATAATAATAAATAATAAGTAGCTAGGGCTCATTTGTTTTATATTTGTACATTTATTAGTAAACAATAACAACAATGATAATAATGATAACAGGGTAATTTTATTGATTATTTCTAAATGTATACATTTATTAGTATTATTTTTAAATAACAATATCAATAAACAAATAATAATAAATAATACCGGGTAATTTTGTTTATTATTTGTAAATGTATTATAATTTTAATACAACTACAATAATAAATAATAACTGGGTAATTTTTTTAAAATATTTGTAAATGTTATTGAATTCAAATGTTAATTATTTTGTAAATAATAAGAATGAAAATCAAATAATAATAATAATAATAATAATAAAAATAACAGACTGCGGCTAATTTAGTTAATATTTATACATTTATTATAAATGTATAATAAATATTAGTGTATGCTGTTATGTGTCTTCTGTGTGATTTTGAAGCAGTGAAGTGTTTGGCTGTACCTCAGCACTCGTGATGGCTTTATCGATTGACGATGAACCTGTAGTTGACAGAGGAGGACAACTTCAGAGCCTGGACCCAGAAACGCACATGACCCTTCTCCAGAATCTCATAGTTCAGCTCTGTCTTCAGTGGAACAGCTGAAAAACAAAAAGTAAAAAAAGATAAAACACCAAATCATTCGTAGATAATCCAAATTCTCATGAAATGGCAATCAAAGACATTCATGAACAATCCACAGGGAACTCACTTGGATGTCTGATGTTGTAGCTCAGATCAAGCACTTTTTTGAGCTCTGTAAAAGAAAACATGTATCATATTCATCAAACTTCATCTTTATAAGTAGATAAAGGAGATATGTAGATCCTCATCTCTGACCTTCATCATTGATGGAGTAACTGGATGAAACTCCATCTGTGTCAGTCACCGCGACAGAGTAGATGCCCAGATCCTCCGTCTCAGGGTTTACAAATGTCAGCTTTGACCTTAGCAGAAAACGTTGCAGCTTTTTTAATTTACACCACGTTGTTTTATGATGCTGTGTTAATAAATGCAACAAAGTCTCATGACCATTCCTATATTTTTCGATTTGAAAAATCTCACTATGATTCGCTTAAGCTCCCCTGAGGGTCAAGTTTTAGGGTTGGACCTTCATGATAGTGTTTTATCTTCAAATCACACGTTTTCATACGAGTCAGATTGTATGAAATTGCGAACTTGTTCAATACCTACAAATTCTCATGAGATTGGGTTGAATAAAATGACAAATTCACACAGAACAGACATACTGTCTTCCAGAAGACGTGATGGAGACCCTGCTTGATTCAGTGATTTCTTTGTAGGACTTTGACCAATTGAACTTAGAGTTTTCAGAAACTTCACAAGCTTCAAAGTTCAGGAAAATGTCTCCAGTCTCTTCATCCACACCACACGAGATCTCCTTTGTACCTTTAGAAACAAAATAACAGAAAATAACAACAATGTAAAAATACACTATTTGGCATGCAATAAAAGTGAAAGGTTGCCCCTGGTTCTCATCTGCTTTAATAGTATAGAAAACAGTAGCTTGGACATCCTGCCAAACATCTTTTGAGTTCCACGCAAGAAAAAAAAATGAGTACTGGTGTTTTGTAAGGCATTCATTAGGCCAATCAACTCACACTTACGTCACTGGTAGCTCCTATTGTGCTGGGTTAGACCCTACTCTGAAGTTTAAACTAATTTAGTCCCACCAAATGACGTTCCTACTAACTAAAATCATTCCCAGTTCCTGCGGTGTGAACAATACAAAAAGCAGGTAATTCCAGTAATAGTTATTGGCACTATGAAAATGTTTCCCCGAAATATGGGTTTGGAATGATATCTATCTGCTGTATGTTAAAGAATGGTTGTTACCTGGCAGTGTTTTTGCACATACGGGATCAGACACATTTGAGGGTTTTCCAACACCTTTATCATTCACAGCCCGCACTCTGAACACATATGACGCTCCACTCTCCAGTCCAGTCACCTACAAGTCAGAGTATAAACATTTGAATCACATTTATTTTACGTTCTTAGCCTCTGTGTTGTGCCACTTCTTTAACTGAGAGGCTATTTGAATTTCGTAACAAAATTAGTTTTGTTTCATACCTTCAGGTAACAATGCCCCACTGGCTCAGCATTCATAGTGACAAAATCTGATGAGCCCTTTTTAGCCATATCCACAAAGTATCCAGTGATGGGACCCTCTCCACTGTACACAGGGGCCCTCCACTGCAACAGGATGGAGCTATCCCGCACCTCCCAGAAACCGATGTCATATGCTGGGCCTGATGATAAAGAGAAGAATTTAGACTATATCAAGCTATAAGCAGCTCTATTGACGAGTCAGTTCAATTTTGAATTATTTTAGTTCAATAACAGTGTTGAGACGATAGTATAGTGGAGTAAACGGGGTACTGACCAGGCTCAGCCATTGTCCAGGCTACACAGGCAAAAGCTTTGCTGGGCTCAGATGGCAGGCCGACTCCGGCCAAGTTAACAGCCTGAACCTTGAACTCATAGAAAACGCCACTGGTCAGATTCTCCACCTGAGAAATACAAGAAAAGTATACATTTGGGGTACATTTTTATTCCATCAGTAAAGATTATTTTCATATTCAAAGTTGTTTAAATACACAAGAAATATATTCATGTAAAGCGTACCGTGAAGATCCTGTGGACAGCCGGACTCGGGCTAACCTCCTTCCAAGCAACCGTTTCTGCCTCGCGCTTGTCCAGGTAGTAAGACGTGATCTTAGAGCCGCCCGTGTGTTTGGGGCGTTTCCAGGCCAGGGTCATGGAGGATCCATTACAGTTCAGCAGACTGATGCCGTATGGGGCGGAGGGAGTAGCTGATTATGTGGGACATAGAGAAAATCATTCAGCGAGACGAATAAAGGTCCTGAGGATCACATATAGCATAAGGGTCTGGGGCGTGGGTGAGCCATTGTGGATCAAATAATGATCAGGTGAAATGATTAAAATCGTTTACTGTGACAGCATAATCACTTAGATACAGTGATATTGTTAGAGTGATTGGTTAGCTTACATAAATTCACAAACAGGCTAGACTGTCACTGTGCCTCTATTGTGTATGTCAATAACTTTACTGCATATTGAGCAAAAGAAGAGCTGATTTTATTAGGTTGGTGTGTAAATATCAGGAGTGGATGTGTTAAATTACTTTAAAAATTAAATATATCACATACATACCATAATCCACTGCACCTGCTGTATAAGATAACACAGGAGTTTTTATGGCTAAAACACTTTATTTAAATGTGTATTTAAGCAATTTTACATGTCCACCCATTGCATGGTTTCAGGTTTCAAAAACCAAACAATAGTGCACTCAATGCACAAAGTTACCCTGATAGCATTCAAAATTTTAGAGATGTCTATTTTATGTCTGCAAGAAGTATTTTTAGAGTGTTTGCTCATCTGCAATATGTCTCTGAGACATCTCCTTTCAGATGCCATCTAGACATTTAGAAGATGTCTTTAAGATGTTTATGGTTTAGAATGTACCTGTGCTATCCTTTTTCCATTTAAAACAGTTTGACATATATATATATATATATATATATATATATATATATATATACACACACACACACACACACACACACACACACACACACACTACCGGTCAAAAGTTTAGGGTCGGTAAGATTTTTTATGTTTTTAAAAGAAGTCTCTTCTGCTCACCAAGGCTGCAATTTTTTGATAAAAAAATACACAAAAAACACAGTAATATTGTGAAATATTATGACAATTTAAAATGACTTTTTTTATGTTAATATATATTAAAATGTAATTTATTCCTCTGAAAAAAGCTGAATTTTCAGCATCATTACTCCAGTCTTCAGTGTCACATGATCCTTCACAAATCACTCTAATATGATGATTTTATGCTCCAAAAACATGTATGATTATTATCCATGTTGAAAACAGTTTTTTATATTTTTATTTCAGGATTCTTTGATGAATAGAAAGTTCAAAAGAACAGCTTTTATCTGAAATGGAAAGCTTTTGTTACATTAAACACTACCCTTGAAAAAGTTTGGGGTCAGTAAGAATTTGTATTTTATTTTTGGGGGAAATAAATAAGAAATCAATACTTCTATTCATCAAGGATGAGTTACATTGATCAAAAGTTACAGTAAAGACATTTATTAGAAAAGATTCTAATTAAATAAATGCTGTTCTTTGAACTTTCTATTCATCAAAGAATCCTGAAATAAAAATGTAAAAAACTGTTTTCAACATGGATAATAATCATACATGTTTTTGGAGCATAAAATCATCATATTAGAGTGATTTGTGAAGGATCATGTGACACTGAAGACTGGAGTAATGATGCTAAAAATTCAGCTTTTTTCAGAGGAATAAATTACATTTTAATATATATTAACATAAAAAAGTCATTTTAAATTGTCATAATATTTCACAATATTACTGTGTTTTTTGTGTATTTTTCATCAAAAAATTGCAGCCTTGGTGAGCAGAAGAACTTCTTTTAAAAACATAAAAAATCTTACCGAATCTTAAACTTTTTTGACCAATAGTATATATATGCTTAGAATGATGTACACCTTCAATATTATACTATATGTCCTCTCTGTTGGATACATTTGCATATTTTCGCATCTGCAACTGAAAATGTTTTTTTTCCTAATAATACATCCACGCCACTAGGTGTCAGTATAAACCAGATTATAAACCATTTTTTCTGGCCAGTGGAAAAAAGTATTATTAAACTATTTAAGTCAACAATGAATCCCTCAAAAATTATAATAGTCACGATTTTGGTTATTTAATTGTCTCATACTAACTTTCCATTACTTTTATTACTGTTTTTATAAAGCCATTACAAAGACGTCAGTTGTGTACGTACAAAGTGCAGCATCAATGAAGAGGGGAGCAGATTCCTGTGATTCTTCACTCAATCCGTAAGCATTCACGGCTTGCACACGGAACACGTAAGTATCTCCTGGGATCAAACCATGGACCACAAACCTGACAAATGTAAGTCCAGACAGACAGGCCCAATGTAAACCTACTTTAAGAAACAACAAAGTTGAACTAAATCCGGACATTTTTGTGTATATTTTACCTGTTGTGTTTGTAAGGTCTGTGGTTACAAGGGAACCAGGCCTTGGAGCCGACCACAGAGGCATCTACATAGTAACCCATCAGGTTGTTGGTATGTTTTGGGGCCTCCCACTGCACAAAAGCAGATGTTTTGGTGTTTCTGGAAGCAATCACCTGTCCCGGGGCAGAGGGAACACCTGCACAAACCAAACACACTATTTTAAAAATCAGATTCGTCATACGGATTTAATAGGAAGTGAACTCTGCAGTGCTGAAAGTGAACATGTTATGGTGGACGGATGTGGAAGTGGAACTGAAACAGCAAATGTGAGCCAAACAAAACCAAAGTGGAGGGGACAGAAATGCATTTCAGATCATATTATTTGAGACTTTCAACGAGAAGAAGTGATTTCCTTTTCGCAAAGCAGAAGGCTGTGAAAATATAAACATACATACCAATGTTCAGAACAATACCTGCAAAATACAGCATGGAAGTAGTTACACAAGCAACATATGTAGAATTCTTTGCACTGAACATCTTTCAAACAGTTTATTTAGCATATTTTGGCATTGCACACTTAGACAACTACAACAGCAGGTCTGAAAGAGCCTTCTTACCATAAGGGTCCACCTTTTGGATGGGTGCTGTGGGCTCTGACGGCTCACTTGAGCCATACTTGTTGGTAGTGATTATGCGGAAACGGTAAGATTTCTTGTCCTCCATATCGAAAACTGGGTAACGGGGGGATCGTAACTGGACCGCAGTGTTGACTCTCTGCCAGATGTGACTGTCACCTTCACACTAAGCCGTGGAGAGTCATAGATGACCATAATGAGGACAGTTTCCCCTTACAAACCCAGGAATTATGGGATAAACAATCTGTTTACAAAATATGATGACTCACACTGTGCAATTTTCATGTATAACTACTTTACAATATTTACAAGTTTTTTCTTGACTAATAACTGTTTTAAATGTGGAATTATGTTTTACATTATTTACAAATTTACATTAACATTATATAAGAAAAAAGTCACACCTTCTCAAATGAGGTAACACACAGGTGCCCGTCCGCGAGGGCTAGGTGGTGTCCAGCTCAGAACGATATACGTTTTGTTAATTTCTGTAGCATGCACATTGGTGGGTGGACCTGGTATTGTAACGTACACTAAACAGGAATAAATCAGATGTTTATTTAGATTTTTTTTAAACATCATCTACTACACTCTTATTCGCAGTGTGTTAGTAACCAGTGTTGGGGGTGGCGAATAACAAGTAACTTGAGTTATGTAATCAGATTACTTTTTTACAACAAAATAGAGTTACTTTTCAAATAAGTAATGCAAGTTACTTTGTTTTGCCATTTATTAACCTCTACTGTACATCTGTGAATTTAGGTGAAAGTAACTCAAATGTAATGTAACACATTACTTTCCCTAAAAGTAACTAAGTAATGCAATTAGTTACTTTTTTATGGAGTAACACAATATTGTAACGCATTACTTTCCCCAACACTGGACTTAGTACTAATGTGTTGAGACAACATGAATTTTTGGCAAAATAGCTTGTTTTCATGACATCACGCCACTGTGTTACCATGGCGCGAAATGCAAATAGAGGGCAGGAAGTTATTTGCTGTATTTAGAAATCACTATACACTATACTCAAAATGCCTATGTTTTGCGTCGTTTGCCGTTACTTAAATCGATCAAACCACAAGGAGTTTTTTATCGTGTACCAAAAGTTGTTGTTCATAAGGGGCGCAATGCTAGAAATTGACTGAAAATCTCTGGAAAAACAGCTTGCAAAACTACGTCTGCCGTCGGGAGAAGCCGAATAGGAAAATGCACGTTGGTGTAGTGATCACTTCGTCAAAGGTGAGTTCATACAACTTAAGTGGCTATGCTTGTGTAACATGTAATGTTTCCGAACTTTGTAAAGTCAAAGTTATGTCGAGGTAGTTGCTGATATCTACCGCCTCGATGGCTGGAAAATCTTTCAATTCAGTTGAAAAATCGCTCCTCTTCATAAAGTAAGGATCACGTCCAACATATGTTTGATTTTTTTGTTTATATCTTTCTCTTGTAATAGCGTGTAACATGGTACAGTACAGACTTTCCTCCATCTCGTCCATTGCGCTCTTCACTCCCTGCCCTCCATCTGAATTTTCGTGCGTCATCATAATCACGTGACTGAAACCCAGCTATTATATAACTAAATAAATGATTAGGACTTGTATGCTGACAAACATAGTACTGTAGATAAAGAACTGAAAGACATAATTGAACTTTCCTCAGAATATTCTGTGAATATATCGTGTGAATATTTTGAGCATTGTAAGAGAAAAAAACTAAAAAATTTTAGCCAAAAATTCAGTTTGTCATATCCTTGTAAATTAAACATTCTGATTGACCACACTGCAGTAAAAACAAACATTTTAATATGTTGACGTTTAATTAATTGGATTAATTTAATTTAGATGGACGGAATTCATTTAGCGGATTATTTCACTGATTTATTTGCTGGTTAAAGTCAAACTGAGAAAACATGTTTGGGGTTAAATGCAAGTTCACACTTAATATGCAACATTATCATAAATTATTATTATTGCCACTATTTATTAATTTATTTTTGCCAGACAGGTCTGGGTAGCTGAAATTAAATACCCTTTAGTAAATCATGCTGTACTTCTAAAAAGTAAAAACAGCATTTTACTATTTATTTTCTAATTATACTATTTTATCATATTTGCAGTTTATATAACCTCATATTAATTGAGAGATTACATGTAATACATTTTTTAAATGATTTTAAAAAAATCATTTATTTAGGACCATTTAAAATGAATTTAAATAGATGATCAAAATGATGAAAACCTTGACCAGATACAGGACACATTCCCTTATCCATTCATATCAATTTTACCCTAAAATCAATATTTGATGAAAAAAGTGTCATCTTTTTCTTTATCCTTGGTTACAATGTCCTGTTGACACCAATTGCATGTATATGTACACGTAAGAATTGTCTATCTTATAAAAGAGATTAAAGCTTCATGTTTACGCCTTTTGGTTTCAATAATTACTACATGGTATGAATGAATGAAATGAGTGTTAAGTTGTAAGATACTTTGACCAAGACAGCATGCAGACAGTATAGGTGGATGGAGAGAGATGATATTAAAGGCTCAGTGAAACCTGAAATCGAATGTACCTCCTTGTAGTTCCTCCTGTCGAATTGCAATGTCATATTTCCCTTCGATTTTAATCACTGTGTCAATACATAAACATAATACTTCATTTTCCCATCAGCTTGGGTGATTCCATTTGAACACATTAAACACCAGACAGCTTTTAAGATCATCTCTACAGTCGCATTTAAGCTTCTCTGTGCGATATATGTAGCAAACTTACCGAATGCATTTCAAACGTGACACCAAATACATACTACGATTAACAGTTGTGCAAAATATAGAAATGCATTACTAAAGGCACTTGAATCTGAGAACCTAACGGAGCATGTACAGTAGGAAAGAGCAGCCTTTGCTCCCATTCAATATCAACTCTTAACGTGTGTGGGCTATTGGTCCTGTTTCAGCACAAGATATTGTTATCTGCTGATAGTTTCTAGTCCTACCTTCCACATCACTCTCCACTTCTGCAGCGGTCACTCCACAGGACATCCTAGAAGGCAGACTGATGCCATCTTTGTTCACAGCCCTAACTCTGAAGTGATAGGAGCTCCCTCGGTCAGGCCGTGGACGGGCAGCTTACACACTTTCACAGGGGAGTCATTGCACTGGACCCAGTCCTTAGTTCCTGACTTGCGTCTGCCAAGACAACATGCAAAATGTACACAAGATTTTTTTAGTATGCAAAAATAATTATGAATTTATTATTAATGTAAATAACAACCATGTAATTTTTTTTTTTATTTGAATTATGAAAAAATAAATTAGCTTTTGTTTAAATAATTGAAATGATTTTCAAATAAAGGTGCATTCCGCAAGTCTCTGAGTTTTTGCAGAACTATGCCCCCTCTGGTGATAAGCGAAACTGCAACCAGAGGTTTGCACGCTCATGGACCACACGCACGCTTACCACGCTGTTCATAACCAAAGGAGCATCAGCCGCACAAATCTTCTGTTACAGACTACAGTCATAATGTCTTCAGAGGTAATAAAGTTATAAATCTACAAGTCATTTTAAATATATGAGAGGAAGGCATTTGAGTAAATTACGCACTTATGTGTGAGGGGGAATCGGTGGTGGTCAGAAAACTTCGAAATCTCCATGTTGAACTGTTTTATGTGCTTACTGTATCCACTTATGATTGTATTATTATGTAATAAGTATAAGACCATCCAGTGAATATTAACTCCGTTTTAACTCCTACGGTGGACAATGTAGTCCAAGATTAACATGGCTTCCAGTTCGACCTCGTCCATGAGTGTTAACTCAAACGTAAACGCGTAAAACCTCTTTGGCTAATGTACTTTCAAGATGGAGGGGCAACATGGCGAAGCGACATTAGAACCCCTTACCCGTATGTATTTTCAATGGCATATTATACACTCACGAGAATACTAGATACGAATACAAGAGAACTAAGTGTTTTTATCTGAGAATAACTAAAAGAGTTACACAGTGTAGCTTTAAACATGTATGGGTTAGAAAAACAGGTATTTTTAACATGAAATGTTGTGCAATGTTTACCTGTCTACAAAGTATCCAGTGATGGGAGCCTCATGGGTGGTGTTTGGAGGTTTCCAGGAGACCAGGACATAATCTGCATTGGCATCAGAGACGGTAACATCCATGGGGGCTCCTGGGGCCCCGGCCACTGTGGGAGTGGCATCTGTGAAACAAATACAAATACATTCACACATTTATAAAATATCGAAACATTTATTAATCTCTTTTTCATTTATGTGTTACACTAAATGTAATACCTCTATGGAACACCAAAGTGGACATATACTGTAGAGCAGGGGTGCCCAACCCTGCTCCTGCCAATCAACTGTCCTGCACAGTTCATCTCCAACCCTTATCAAACACACCTGCCTTTAATTTTCAAGTGATCCTGAAGACCTTAATTAGTTGCTTCAGGTGTGTTTGGATTAGGGTTGGTGATACACTGTGCTGGACAGGCCGACTGGCAGGAGCAGGATTGGGCACCCCTGCTGTAGAGGAAAATTGAGACGATATGGAAAAACAATAATATTTTAATGCCTTTGCGTTTGCTCACAAAACGTTTGTGTAGAACCGAAAAGCTTTGCATTCGCCAGCAAAAGCAGTGAAATATTTGTTTTGTTTTTCACCAGAACTTTTTCAGTCTCTCAAGAAACTTTGCATTCACTTCGCAAGAGTTTCTCAGGGGAACACAAACGTTTTGCAAGCAATCACAAAGGTTCTTGGGGGAACGTGATCATTTTCCTTACATCTCATATTATATGTATGTACGTCCATGTATGTCCATGTACGGAGTCCCTAAAGGAACATGAGAGGAAAAATCAAATGTAATTGCTTTTGTGTTTGCTCTAGCAAATGTTTTGTGTTTCCCTGAGAGTGCTTTGCGAGCGAACGCAAAATTTCATAGGGAATCGCAAAAGTTTTGCGAGGGAACTTAAAGCTTTTCTGGGAAACACAAAACTTTTGCGAGCGAACGCAAACATTGAAATAATACTTTTTTCTTCCATCTTCTATTTTTTTCCCATCATCATGTTTCTTTAGTGGCTCCTTACCCAAGAAACTTTTGTGTTTGCTTGAAAACGTGTTTCTCCCATCTCATATTTCTCCCTTTAGGGGTTCTGTACTTATTTTCAGGAATGGTTAGATTACTCAATGCATTTTTTTACCTTTAACAAAAAGGTAAGCGCTGTGTTCTGTGGTTCCATCCTTGGTCCAGATGCGGAGGGTGTAAAGACCCTCATCATCCTTGTTCAGGTGAGGAAGAGTGAGCTTGGCGACTCCACCACCAATAGACATCTCAGCCCACCTGGATGCCTTTAGCAAAGTATCTACACACATATGTACAGTTTTAAGAATCAGTTTCAACTTTTTCAGTGGTTCTAAACTGAATGAGAAATGCAGCATCTCACCATCTCTGTACCACATGGCCTCAGGTGGCAGGTTTGGCAGGTCCGGCACCACCACCATGTTGGCCACCAGACTAATACACTCTCCCTCTGTACCAAACGTCACTCCAAAAGAGTCCAGCAGGGTCACCTCAAGCTTACTGGGATGAATGCCGCTGAGCAGAGGAACTATGGGAAACACAACAGAAACCCAGTTGATCACTTATGCTCTTTAAACCAAACCACATTATATCGTTTCTACTTTAAATGAATACATAATTAGCTTACGTTTACAGTATATGTACATTTCTGAGATTCATAACTTGGACACCTCTGATAACAGATCACTCTAAACTGTATGTAGACACACAATTTCTGTAAAGCTGCTTTGAAACAATATTGTGAAAAAGCGCTATATAAATATATGTGAATTGAATGTTGCAAATGTTTTAGCGTAATATAAATCTTTTAGATAATCCTTATATTTATTTATGTATTTACTTATTAGAACACATTTTGATGAATTTGCATGAACGTTTTTTTTATGGTTATTAGATAAGGATTCCAAATTATAGAGATTAAACTCACTGTTATCAATTCCTAGCCTACAGGAAATATTAATGGGATTTCCATGACTTTTAAATATTTTAATTTAAATTGAATTTAAATATTTATTTCTATGACTATTCATTGTACTCATAATTTTTAAGTCCTATTTCTTTATTTAAAATTAAATTAAAATGTAATTTATCTGTATTTATTTATCAACCATACTTTATTTTCTTAAATCCCCAAGAGGTAAATCCCTCCATCTGTGTTATAGTACTGTTTTCACATTTCATTATTTCATACAAATTTCACATAACAAGGGCAAATTGTTCTGTGCATACTTAAAATAAATGCACTTTTATGTTTATTGACAACTCTAGGATGTGTTTACCACACTGCCTTATGTTTACAAGCACAAATGAACCATGGGGAAAAAATGTGACATTGTTTCCATGTCTTATCAAGACTTAGCGCTTGGAACAGAACAGGTATTTATGGCTCATGATCTCAAGGTACTTCAGACCTGGGCATCAGCCAAACACAAGCTCCATCTTACCTTGTCCTGGCAGATGAGAGAGCTCTCCTCCCCCTTGTGGCCCTACATGGAAAAACAATCGAGGTAGATCATTAAAAGACCATTTACCAAAATAGAATGAGAAAAGATATCAGGAGAAAAGAAGAGACACTCACTCCTGACACAGACAGTAGCCTTGGAGGTGGCCTTTCCCTGTGGATTGGTTGCAACGGCACTGTACACTCCAGAATCAATAACTGCACATCTGCAATAAAACAACACGATTTCACAATGTCAATCAACAGACTGAACATGAGTTTTCTAACCAAAATGTAGTTTAAAGTGGCCATATAGTACGTCCATTTTATGTCTAATTTTGTAATTACATGAGAAGCGAAGTAGGTGAACTAACCCTTTAAGGAACAAGCAGTTGAATCAACAACATCATGAACACACAAATTGGTTGAGCCACTGTTGCTATGATGGGTTGGTCAGTATGTTAAAAAACAGATTTTTTTTTAAAAAAGTGCTACAAAGCCATAGTTATTAGACTTTTTTGGCTAAATCATTTTACGAATGTATTATAATTGTCTATGCATATTAAACTGGGACAAGAAAAGATTTTAAATGGACTTCAGCATTAGAGGTGAGACAAAATGTAGGTTGTATGGCTATAGTTAACAGGGTGTAAAAATTGTTCTATGTGTTCCTCACACATCTTTCATGAACTACTTTGTACGAGTGGAAAGACTTCTTCATCCAGAACATGATCTCACAGCGGTGAGTTGGTCTCAGACATGCTGTGCTCTCCTTGAAGGAGTGTGATGAGAGCACCGAAATGTGACCTTCAGTCCCTGTGGACTATTTTAGAGCCACTCCTTTCCTTTGCAATGCATAGGGCATGTGTGCCCCAACTAAGGACATTTTCTTATGTATTTGCATTTGTTGTTTCTCTCAGTGAGTTGTAGTAAAATACACAACAAGCTTTTTTTTGAGAATGAACGAGTGTCTGGTTAGATCAAACAGTGGCCACTGCGATGACCTGTGATCTCTGAGAGGTGGGCGGCTCTGAGTCTTCACTGGCGTCAGGCGTTTCAGGATCAAATGACGCATAGCTAAATTGAGCAGAACCGACAGCTGAGACTTCTTCAAGATGAACCTCACTGGGACTAAATAGGAAAGTGTTGCTTTTAAAAGCACTTCATTCACTTTCCCAGGGCGTTACAAATAGGGAGGGGTGAGTTGCGCTCTTCCATACAGTGAAAGTGAATGGGGCTCCAACAAAGTCAAATTAAAACAATGAAAAAAAAACTAAACAAAAAAACATTATAAAAGAAGATCATATGGCTTGTAGGCTACATTAAGCTATATGATAGCTTTGTGAGAGTGAAATAATGAAATTTAAGTAATAAGACAGTGACAATGTTGCCTTGAAAATTTTGCTTCACAGCCATGGCCATCATTTGCTCTGTAAAAACAAATTCCATTAAATGTATGAAAAACCCTCAGTTTTTCTGAGAGAAAATTAAAAAATATATACTTATTGTGACATATTGTTTGCCAAAAGAAATTACGGGACTAGGGACTTCTGAGAAGGTATTTGCTTAATGTTAGCATTAGGGCCAACACAATGTAAACAACAAGCAAAGGTAACAAGGTGGCACATGGTAATCAACACCTTCTGTACTTTTACTGTTTTTCACCATTAAATTACAGGGAAATTCAAAGTTTTTTCTTTTTTCATTTAGTCATTTACTGTAAAATTACATATATACATATGAAATTACATGCAATGTTAAACTATTAACAATTTATTACAGTATATGTTAGGGCAACTTACAGTTAACCAACTGTAGCATTTGTCTTATTCTTTAAAAACGACATTTTTTGTTTTTACAGGTCACCAGGGCATGACATTAACTTTTTTTTTTGCTCACCAGCCACTGTGGCTAGTGGTTCTCCAAAGTTACTAGCCATCAGCATTTTCACAGGCCACAACTTTGACATCAATACCTTGAGAAGAACTGCTATTTAGATTTTTTTAATAATCTCATTTTTTTTTATATTACCTTATTATCTGGCAGCAGGTATATTAGACTGCAGTCACTTTAAGACATGACACATGAATCATTGTACCGTTACACATCCATTTCTTTCTCAACTGTTTACGTTCACTGAAAACATATCTGTGTTTACGTGAATACTCTCCAAGACCGGCATTTTGACATTATTTATATTTATATATTTTGACATTATAAGCCGTGTAACACTGACAATATTCATAGCGAATGAAACGAGTGAGAGAGGCGAGGCTGTCATAGAGATGCGAGCACGAGAAAGCACTGCTGGTCTCATGTATCTATTCTGTGGAAAATGTGTCAAGCCCTGCAGGTCACCATTCACTTTCATTGTATGGAAGAGAGCAGCTTGGACATTCTTCTCAATATCTTGTTTTGCGTTACATGGAAGAAAGAAATCAAATGGGTTTTAAAAGTAACTATTGAATCCAAGTTCTCTTGAAACTAAAATTTGTTCTAATTCATGTAAGTACAGTATGTGTAAAAAAAGATCAGCTTATGTTGCTTATTTTGCAACTACAAGTTAGTTTAAAACAGAAAAAGGAAACTATTAGAGGCCTACTTGTAAACTGAGGGTGTGTGAGGTCATACCTGCTAATAATCAGACTGTGAACCCCATATTTGTTCTCAATTTTGTACTTTCCAGGAGCACTCAAGGGTTCAATGGCAACATCATTCCTATACCTGCAAATACAGAGAAATAAAGTTCAGTTGCACTCAATTTTAAGAGAGAGACAAAGTACAGTATCAGTAAACGTAAAATGGACCTCATTTGCATCTGACAATCAATTTATTTAAGCATGGTTTTACTAACAATTTACAAACAAATGTCTTCTTGTTTCATTGTTTTTTTTTTTTGCTCAAAATATTCAAATCATATTACAGTACAAACAGTTTATGCTGTTTAAAGTCCCTCGGTAGTGAAAATTAAGCTTTTAATGTTACATGTTATATGTGGTGTTTTTAATATGCTTTAAGACAAACCATGTGCAAATTCATAAGTCAACACCATTGCTGAGTATTTTCTCCTTAAAACTGCAGTGAACCAAAGACAGTCTCAAAACACGGTTTGAAATCGCTGGTGTTTCTGACGTTACAAAATACCTTAACCAATCACATCATGTACGATCGTCAATGAGTGGATCTCTGAGCTGGTGTGCGTGAGTGGAGGCGGGGCTAATTTGCATATTCATAGAACCAAGTATACTAAATGAGGCAAGGGTGTAGTGTTACATTCAAGCTATTTTAAGGCATAAAGAAAAGTTTTTTTCAAGGAAAAAAACATTTTAATATGTAATTTTGGTGATCAACGATGAGTTTTAAGGCAGGGTTTCTCAACTCCAGTCCTCGCGACCCACTGCTCTGCATATTGTGCATGTTTCCCTTTATTAAACACACCTGATTCAGATCCTCAGGTCGTTAGGATAGACTCTATGGCCCGTTTACACGAGAACGATTCCGGGTGAAAACGTAAAAATATTTTATCGGATGTGCCTTTCGTTTACACGGCGACGGCGTTTTTGAGGCTTAAAAACGCAAAAAGTGAAACCACCTTCCAGAGTGGAAATATTACAAACGCTCCCCCGCGCGTTCCGTGTAAACGGTAAAAGCGCAAAAGTCTGCTCGACAGTGAAGGTTGTACGCATGTGCGTGGACTTGGTGTTGTTGTAGTATGCACTCCTAGCCACCTGAAGTGCATACTACATTGAATTTCACACACTTTTGCGTCACCATTTGCACGCGATTTCCCCACACAAAACGCTCGTCTAAACGCAGAATAAAAAGTGATGGCGCAAACGCCACTTTTGCGTTTTCTCTTTTAGAATCGTTTCCGTGTAAACATAGCCTATGTCTATCCTAATGAGCTGAGGATCTGAATCAGGTGTGTTAAATAAGGGAGACATGCACAATATGCAGAGCAGTGGGTCGCGAGGACTGGATGAAAACTCTGTCAGTATTTACTCACCCTCATGTTGTTCCAACCCCGTAAGACCTTCGTTCATCTTCGGAACACGAATTAAGATATTTTTGATGAAATCTGAGAGCTGGATCACTCCTCCATACTAGTCCATAGGCTTCTTGAGGAATTGAAACTTGCTGGCCTCGAAAAGTTATTAAAGACATCGTTAAAATAGTCCAAGTGACTACAGTGGCTCAATTTTAACTTTATCAAGCGACAAGAACACTTTTTGTGCGCAAAAACAAACAAAAATAACGACTTTATTTCAACTATTCACTTCCTTCTCTTTGCGCCTCTAGTCAGTTAACGTAGTGTGATAGCGTAGAGCTACGTCACATGTAGGCTCACTATTGGCCGACGCTGGTCATGTGTGTGAGTGCGTGTGACGTACAATAACGGAAGCTTATGCTATTAAACTAGTAACCTGACTTGAGGCAGGGAGAAGTAAATGAATAGTTGAAATAAAGTCTTTTTTTTTGCGCACAAAAAGTGTTCTCGTTGTTTGATAAAGTTAAGATTGAGCCACTGTAGTCACTCGCACTATTTTGACGATGTCTTTAATAACTTTTCGAGGCCAGCAAGTTTCAATTCCTCATGAAGATCTATGGATTAGTATGGAGGAGTGATCCAGCTCTCAGATTTAGTCGAAAATATCTTAATTTGTGTTTCGAAGATGAACGAAGGTCTTACGGGTTGGAACAACATGAGGGTGAGTAAATACTGACAGAATTTTCATTTTTGGGTGAACTAACCCTTTAAGTTTAAGTCGTCTAATCAGTTATCAAAAACAGATTACGGTTTTGGAATTTAAAACGGAAATCCAAACCATTTGACAATAGGGTTGGGTTAGCCGAACACCGTGCAGAACAGCTTGACGGGAGTCTTCTCCCACACAGTGTGAGATCTCAGGCTGACCAGGAAGTCCGGTGCTTTGGGAACCTCAACAGGAACATCCTTCCTCAAAGACATTCCTTTCACCTGATAAAATACAGAAAGAACGAATTAAAGTGTCTAAGGTTTAGCTATTTTGAAGTTCATTGTATGGAGAACATTGTTAAAAATATCTTCTTTTGTGTTCCACAAGAGAAAAAAAAAGTACAGGTTTGGAACGGCATGAGCATTTTCATTTTTGGCATTTAAAGGCATTTTGTAGAGATATTCTTCCGAGAGATTTAAGAAGATGATCACCTCTCTCAGAAATCTCGAATATTTTTCACTTGCTCATGTGTGGCCACTTTCATTCTGTGCAGCTCATGCTGCAGATGACCCAAATCTCTTCCAAAGTGAGCTGCCATTCTCTGATACTCCTGCATGCCCTCGGGAGCCCTGCGCACACACAAAAAATTACATTCCATACTATACAGGTTTAGTCTTAAAGCTACACTGTGTGATTTTTACCCCCATTTAGCGGTGAAAAGGTCTATGACCATCCAGTGAATATTAGTTTCTGTTCCTCTCAATTGCAATTTCGTTTTAACTCCTATGGTGGCCAATGTAGTCCAAGATTAACATGGCTTCCGGTTCTACCTCATCCATGAGTGATGCGAAAGGCGAAGCTTGAATTAACGGGTATGTCCCTCTCTGGCTAATGTACTTTCAAGATGGGAGGGGCAACATGGCGACCGACATTAGAACCCCTTACCCGTATGTATTTTCAATGGCATATTATACACTCACGAGAATACTTTATTACGTGAATGAAGTAAATATACATTAATGAGCACATATGCTTTTGAAAAAACTAAGTGATTTTAGCTAAGAATAAACTAAAAGAGTTTCACAGTGTAGCTTTAAGTGTAAAGTGACACTATCATTTTTTTTGTCTTCTGTTAATATGGAAGTGGGCTTCTGGTTTACACTGTCTTTAAATAGCCTTCTGAACTGTAATAGATGCAGGAGCCAGTAAAATCTCACCTCTCCCTGAAGGCTGGCACTGTGTAGGCTGGTTCCGCCATAGCCTCAGTGGCCTGGACCTGCGTCTTCTTCACTTCCTGAGAGCTTGATTTCCTGTAAACACATCAGAACAGCATTTGAGTCATGTTTGCATTGTGTGACAGCAGGTGTGAGCAGTTTTCCATCATTTTACTTACAGTATTGAAGGATGGATTAGTGATTTATTATAGCAGTCTACAGTATACTTTTGGATTTCCTATATGGTGGTTATTATTATAAATGATGAAGCCCTAGCGCCTAAACCCAACTAAGCCCAGCCGGATCAGAAAACCATTTTGTCTGACTTTTTTTAACAGTATTTCCAACATCACTTTTAGTTAATTAAGTACCAAATTAATCCTTGTAAAAAGAAAATGGAAAAAATAAGTCCACTTAATTGTATTGATTGCGAACTCGTAGTGTCCTTCAAATCTTAAAAGTACAGTTTAGTTAAAAAAAACTGAACTGGCAGAACAATAGTATATATAATATAGTATTGAATACAATTCCACTTAAGTGTACTTAATGCTAGCACATTTTCATGACTTTTAAAAAGTGAATTTTGTCAAATGTCTAGTAACTTTAAGTGTATATTAAGTACATTTGAAATCAAATGTTAAAATAAAAGTTTGTCGTACTTTAAAGAACACTTATTTTGATGTGTTGACTAACATATGAAAACGTGTTAGAGTTCTTAAACAACTTTAGAGATTGAACAGATGCTAACAGGAAATGCTAAACAAATGCAGCATGTTTCATTCAACAGCGCCAGCAAAGCTTTGATCTTGCACTGTAAAACGTGATTAGTTGACAAACCCGTTGCCTTAAAATACGTACATAAACTTTATGCAGTAATTGAAAAAAATAAGTTAAGTGGAATTGTCAAGTTCACATAACTTATTTTTTCCAGTTACGCATGAAGTTTTATAACTTAAAAAATTTAAGACAACGTGTTTCCTCCCCTTTTTTAAGTTAAGTCAACTGATCACTTTTTACAGTGTATCTTCAACTATAAATAAATAAAAATATGCAAATAATGGCATATTACGTGATTAAATGGTCATTAATCTGCCAAGTATGCTGTCTGGATCCATATACCAATTACTTCAAAATCTTGAGTGCCAAATTAATTACAGCAAAAGAATCAGTCCCTGTAATGTGGTAAAAGCTGATTTATTCATGCTTGTTAACCTGAAGAAACTGAAGCAAATCTGAATTTCTCTTCACCCAAAATGTGAACTGAATAAAAAACCATTTTCTTTCTCGACAGCTGAGAAGCTTGAGTGCCATGCTTCACATCATATTTTTCCTACTGTACTGTAGAGCAACAGTTTCTCCTTTCTACGACGACTGATGCGTGACGTAACCTTTAATCTGTTTACAGCGCACACAAGCGTTGCTGAATCTTTACGCCTTACTGTGGGTCCAAATCAGCCATCTGAGTATCCATTCAGGTCACTTGACCTTTAGATGTCTTATGAAGCAACAAAGAAAGCGGCATAAGCATAAGCGAAGGCGTTCTTCTGGCCAGCTAAAGCCTCTGAGCAAAGCTCGCGCCAAGGCTATCCGTATACTCGGCCAATCAAACTGAGTTTAAACACATCCATCCCATACCTTGAGTGATGGACAACATGTTTTGAGCTTTGATGTTGCGTTTGCTCCTGCTGATAAAGTGTTATGGCCCTCGCAGGCATGTCGGGAACACTCTGAAAAAGACCTAATGACCACACCAATACTCATTGTGCAATCTAAATCACCTTTAAAAGGGTTTATACTGGACAAATTGTACAGTTAAGAATGCAGAATATGAATGGAACAGAGCTGGTGTTACTATGGTTGCGAATACATATTGGGTAACATATTCTCTTTTGTCAAATCAACTTAATTTATTTAGTTCAGATAACTCATTATTTTCAGTTTCTGATGATTAAATCAATCTCCTTTATTGTGTTAACTCACTTTTTCCAGTTCAATCAACTTAAGGCAACCAGGTTACTTAATTTTTTAAGTTAAACCAACGATATTTTTTACAGTGTAACAACCCCAGATAAAACCAAAACCGAATATTGCCAGCAAAATAAATCACTACTGTAAAAAAAGATTGTTGGTTTAACTTAAAAAAAATAAGTAACCTGGTTGCCTCAAAATTTTAAGTTGATTGAACTGGAAAAAGTAAGTTAAAGCAATGAAGGAGATTGATTTAATCATCAGAAACTCAAAATAATAAGTTATCTGAACTAAATAAAATTATTTAAGTTGACTTGACAAAAGAAAAAATGTTGTGATAACAAATCTTGAAAATATTTTTTTTTACAGAATATCAAACTTTATACTCCTAGTTTATTTTTTTACTTTAGCTTTTAATTAATTATGAGATCAATAAGTTATGACAATGAGTTTTTACATTGCTTTAACTCACCAAAATAAGTTAATCAATTTACAACAATTTTTAGTTACAGATCAACAAAGTTATAGATTCAACTCAATTATTTAAGTTGAAATTACTTAAACATCCAAGTTTTTTGCACTTAAAAAATGTAAGGCATGCAGCAATTTTTTTTATTATTATATATATATATTTTTTTTTACTAGTGTACTGGTTATTGTAAACTAGCACCCAAACCGCCTGTACCCACATTCCAGCCCATCAGCAACACCCATGAGCTCAAGTGCATCACATTACAGGCAGAAAGTGAAAAGCTGACCCAAGAATAACTGGCACAACTTATGGACACAAACACACACATCTCAGAATCCAAGTCAGAGCAAAAGAATTTGAGCAAAATCCCTAAGATTTGACCTTTGACCTGCACATAATATGACTATGGCGACTATTGCGACTATGTTTCATGTGGAATCAAACAAATCAATAAACAAATTAAGGATTTGTGTATAGTTCTGCTTTACATGAAGTGTTCATAATTAGAGCTCAACCTATGAAAGTAATACCATTTCCCCCCTCACTAAAATGAATATTAAATATGGAGGTATCAAAAGATGTTTGGTAATGATCTAGAATGGTCTAGAATAATGTCACACAGTCTTTCTGCCCAAATATTCAATCTTATAACAATATTCAATTGAAAATCGTATATGCGAAACACACCTGGGCAACGTACGTGTCCCAATACATATGTTAACAGATTAATAAAATAAAGCTGCACTTACCCCAAGAGAAAAGAAGAGCTTTGAGTGTTGGAAGAGCAGCCTGAGAGCAGTTGGAAAGCTCCTGCTGATGGAACAAAAATAATGCACTCACTTAGGGAATGCCTTCACTCAGCCACCCCATGTAAGGATACTCTTAAGACTATATATAGCATTTACCTCAATTTTTAGACCATTTTACCGACTGAAAGAGGACGAGGCAACAGATTTAGTTTGACAGGGGTAAATGTTCATTTGTTTCTTTTTAACTTATATGATTCTTGAGACACACAAATAGGATTTTACCTGGAATCACAACCTCAGAGGGATCGGCACTGGGATGTTGTAAGCATGTGTACGTCCTCACGAACTTCTAAAGGAGAGAAGCACACCCGTGGCAACTTTGGGTTTAAATTCTGTTCAAATTAAGAATCTTTTAGCACAATTCTGCACAATTCTGAAAGACGCTTGGGTTTGTAAATATTCAAAAAGCCCTGGGTTGATGTTGATGACAAAGCAATTTCTTTTCAGTTTTGAAATTTTAAGTGATTTCCAAAATGATGCTTAAGTCGGCATCTTGGGAGACCCTTTTTCAGGGTTTAATCTACCCTCCCTCTTACTGGGCTACAGTTGGCAAAATCTATTTTTAACAGGAGATAAAACAGAGAGAGAGACTGTAAATGACACCCTGCAGTTACAGTATAGCTACATACGACATTAACTGATTAATGGTATCTGTCAAACCCCTGTAGATGTAGACCAAGACCTACAAAAAATAAATAAATTCGGAATAATGATGAGCCAAAACATTATGGCCAGTCAATGGTAAGCACATATCGTTGATTATCTCCCAAGAAAGCCACATATTAAGGTCTGGGTAGATTAGATTGTAAGCAAACAATCAGTTCTTGTTCTGTGTTACTGGAATAATGATCGCAGCGATTTTGACAAGGCCCAAAATGTTTTGGCAAGCTGACTGGGTCAGAGTATTTCTGAAACGGCAAGGCTTGTGTGTTGCTCCTGGTCAACAGTGGAGAGAATTTACCAACAGTTGGTCTGAGGAGGGACAAACTACAAACCGGCGACAGAGTGTCCATCTGGTCTGACCCAAAAGAAGGTCATCTGTGCCACAAGTCATATCAAAATCTTAAAGATGGTCATTAGAGGAATGTGTGCTGCATATGCAGCTGCAAAGCTGCAGACCAATAAGAGTGCCTATGATGAACCCCGTCAACCGTCGAAACGGTGTCCAATGGGCCCGCGAAAATCAAATCTGGATGAACCCAGGGTTCAGCCATTCATGTGAAGGTACAATTGACATGAGCAACCTGCCTACTTATCTACATTATGCTTTTTCTATAGGGGGTATGCGCGTGACGTCACCGTCGGCCGGAGGGCCTGCTGTTACTCATAGTGAGTGGCAAAAACACTGAGCGGCTGTATTTGTTTTCAGCATGAATGCCACGAAACACAAACACAACACATATAAAGTGGGAAAGAGCTTTGCGATTGACTGTACTACTAGATTTGACAAAAAATCTGAGGTATATTTTTACAGACTGCGATAGAAAGAGGAGAAAATGGATCGCTGCAATTCACAGAAACCACTGGACTCCATTCAGCGAAAGGTGGATCTGCAGTTATCATTTTGTGTCAATATGCTGAATTTAGCTGTAAAACCATACCCATATATTTTGTATTGTTATATATATTAATAACTCATCAATTAAATATTTATCATTGCATATTCTGCATTATTGGATGTTTCTTTAATAAACACTGACCAAAAAAACTATAAAGTTTTAGGGCTGGATGATATGATGATATATACAGGCTATATATAACATTGATATAAGTGATCACCTGGATTTAGACCTACCTATTTTGTATATTTATATAAAGCGTTCACAGGCAAATTTACTTTAGCCTATGTTTAGGTCTCAGAAAAAAAGGTACAAAAGCTGTCACTGGGGCTGAATCTTTTCAAAAGTACCTAAAGGGCGCATATTGGTACCTTAATGGTACATATTAGCACCTAAAATGCATAATAGGACCTACAATTGATATATTAAGCACCTAAATGTCCATATTAGCACCTAAAATGTACATATTAGCACCTAAATGTCCATATTAGCATCTAAAATGTACATATTAGCACCTAAATGTCCATATTAGCACCTAAAATGTCCATATTAGCACCTAAAATGTACACATTAAGCACCCAAATGTCCATATTAGCATCTTAATGTCCATATTAGAAACTAAAATGTACATATTAGCACCTTAATGTCCATATTAGCACCTAAAATGTACATATTAGTACCTACAATGGACAAAAGTTTCTCTTTTGAAAATGTACAGCCCCAGTGACCGCTTTTGTACCTTTTTTTCTGAGAGTGAAAAATTATTTCCCCGTTGTCGTAATCAGGCAAACATAAATGTCAGGCAACACGATTCCTGGCGGCATGTCAATATCCATGGATCACTGGATCTTTAGTAAGCTGTAAGGAACACTATATTGAGTCCAACATTTAGTTTAAATTGATCAAATTGTTCGTTTTAGTCGCGTTTTAGTCGCTGAGAGGGTGTTGTCCGGCGGGAAAGTGACGTCAATGCATTCCCTCTATACGCTACACTATCATACAGTTTAATTAGTTACATTGTTAATTTTTTTATTTTGTTTGGAAAAAAAAATTATTCACAAGCAAAAATTCTCTAAATCGCAGCCTACTTTTCCACATTTCTTAATCGAAATTGATACATTTCTGAAGTCTCTAAGATTGATTAAAAACAAGAAAAGTGACAGATTCTTGAAATATTATGATGATATTTTTAATACCACTAATGCATAAGGTTTCCTCTGTGTATGTCTATGTTTTTTCTATTTATTTTTTGTATGTAATTTTTTTTGTATATATGTGAAGCTTTATATATACTTGATATAATTTGATTCATGTCGATGTTCTGTGTTCTGTGCTTAATACCTGCTTGTTATTTGACACATATTCAATAAAAAACTATCATAGACAGTATAAAAAGGTATACATAAAATTTACTTGCATTGTATAACATTTAGTTTAGTATGAATGACAGAATGAATGACATACAATAGAAAGCCACCTTAAGTAGCCTACATCTGTGTAATCTGTTCTTCACTTTAGTATTTGCCCTCAACCATTAATTTTCTTATGGTGTGAATGGCTTGTGCATTAAATACCACCTTTTTGGCCGCCTGGATAAACACTAAATCAGCATGTAGATACTAATGAATACTGCAACTTTGCAACTAAAATATAAATTAAACTGACACCGTGACCCAAAAACATTTGGGTTTCACTTTATTTTGAAGCAACTTTATACACTAAAAAAATGCTGGGTTGTTTTAACCCAATTTTGGGTAAAATGTGGACAAACCCAACTTTGGGTTAAAAATGTCATTCAAAATGTTAACCCAATTACTGGGTTAGTCTAGCCTGGGTTTCCCCATGCTGCCTTGCCACAGTGCAATTTTATTCACGTTGCTAGGCAGCCTGGACACCATGAACCTAATTTTCCCCTGAGATAGGGAACCAATCACAGAACAGGGAGGGAGCAGCCAATGACAACCTACATGCTAAACACCGAAGCAGTTTGTTTATATATGGATCCATCATGGCAGCGGACGCGAAGTTACCTTTTGATACAGCCTTTGTGTATACATAAATCTCAGACCCATCGTCTTCTTCATCATCTAATTTTCTGTCGCTCTTCATACGTCATCTGGTATCATTGAACCAAAGCTACGTACAGGCACATTTGATAGACATTCTTCAGTACTCAATAATACAGTTCTGGGCATTCGTAAACCACTCCTCAAATACGAAAAAAAGAAAATGTGGTTTCAAGACCACGTCTGCGTTAGCCAGGATAGGGTTTGCCAATATTTGATCCACATTTGGGTTGAAATAACCCAGAATTTTTTAGAGTGTAACTAAATGTCAACTTATTCTACTAACCCTAACCCTAACAGTCTACTAAAACTCTAATAACACTCTAATGAGAATTAGTAGACATGTCCCAGAAAGCAACAGTTTCAACCCAGATCCGGCCACATCTGGTACATGTGTATTCAACCTGTACCAGATGTGTCTGGGTAGGTGCAACATTACTACAGTCAACAGAATGTATAAAGGGGACCATCAAATTAAATTGTAACCAACATTTCTTTTAATATTCACCAACAAAGGACATATTAGAAGACGTACATTGTTTTATTGAGCATCTTCTGCTGTGGTCAAAACAGAGGAAAGCTGATATGTATTCAAATCAAACAGACAAGGATCACAAAAGATTCACTTAAAAAAATATTTTTACAAAAGCAGCTTTAGTTAACATGTTTGGGTTTGCAATATATTACCATCAATTCCCAAATCATCTTTGGTGTAGTTTGGAGTAAAAAAAGAAAAATACCCAAACAAACAATCAACAGCAACAACAAAAATATAATAAAATATTTACAAAGCATGTACTACATCCTTTACTAATAGTTCGATTCAAAAAGCTCATTAAAGTGCATCAGATTTCAGTAGTTTGAGTGAATTAAGCAAGAGTGCATAGATATAATCTCTGAATGTAATTGTACAGTATAAGCGTCTTGCACTGCCATCAGTGCATTGCATTACCATAAGCGGTTGTACAGAACTTAGATATTAATGAAAGCAAACCAAGCCATTATACAAGGAGAAGTACATGGTAATCATCATAGGAAAACAAAACACTGTGGATAAACACCATTATGGCAAGTTTGATACTGTAGGAATGTTCTATTGAGTGATGACTAATAAATCTATCAATTTGAAAGAGTGGCTTTCAGAAATCAAATAAGAAAGAAAAAAAGGGATCCTTGACGCTCTGATAAAATAACATCTTCAAAAAGAAAAGAGGAAAATCTTCCAAAATGTACAATCTTAAAATCTTCCCAGCTCTAAGTGCAAGGTAATATTCAGTGCCGCTCAAGAGGAGTGAAAAACCCTGATTTTGATAACTTAATTTCAAGAAAAGCCAAAGTAACACAATCAAATTTTTATAGTACGGAAAGTACCAGCAGTCCTCCTATTAAAATATACACAAGCATTTCAGACATTTTAATTTAAACATTAAAACCTCAAACATTACCACTTACAAAAACTGTCGAGTCATCCGTTTAAGCCATGCTGTGAGGTGGATAATAAATAACCTTAGTTTGAACCACTGAAGCGGGTGTTCCTGTTGATGGCATAGAGTGTCTATAGTAAAAGGCACATCATAGCTACCGTTTAATTTGACATCATTCACTTGACGCATTATTCAGCATTATTAATTATACTCGTACTGTCCGCGTCATCAAAGTTGCGCTGGTAGCGTACAGTTGAATGGAAGCGATGCTTGTTTTTCTGGTATAGGAGGAAGAGGCCAGCGACGATGATGCAGAGGAGTACAATGATGAAGAAGATCAAAGCCACAGGGCTACCTGGATCTGCACATGCAATATACAACATGTTATACCATAATGATGCTTTGTTTTGAATTTGCAATGCCACTGAAAACCATTGATAGATGAAAAACAATCAATAATCAAATAAGTGTAGTAGATTTAAAAATATACACAAGTGAGAACAGTAACAGTAAAGACACTATTGTTGGAATAACCCATTTATGTAATCACTATGTTCAGTGAATAAATGTGTGTTCCTCATACCTCATATTGTTTTTATTTATTATTTTTAATTTAGTCATTTTAATTTCTACTTTCAGAAAAGCAATCAGTTGTTTTTAGGTTTAGAATGTAATTTTGAATTTTAACCATTGTTTTGCATATAAGGTACATCATGATACATTTATTTTTTTAATATGATTTTATATTACACATTGTTTGGGGGACAGCTTTGGGCAGGATGTGGAATAACATTGTTTAAAACAATGGATTAAAAAAAGTATTTTATTTTTTTCATCCGATTAATCGGAAACATAATCAGCAGATTAATCAATTATCAAAATAATTGTTAGTTGCAGCCTTTTGGAGTTAATCAGATTCACATGATCAGATTTTGTACAATATTTCACATGAGCTTAATAACACAACCACATATCCATTTTTTAAAAACAGGTCTGCACACTTCAGAAAAATGACCTAATCATTTTAAGTTTTTACTTAATTTTTTATCGGTTTTCTCTGTAATGTTTTTTCAGTGGCATTGCATAGGTTGTAATTTTTACATTAAATGTGTAAAAGTGCATGTGATGTTATTTTTCATCACAAAAAACAGCTGTTTTAACATGGGTGTGTAGACATTTTATATCCACTTTACTTTCAAAAATAAAATATATTTATAATACAATTAATGAATGTATATATAAAGAGTTCAGATGCAAAAGCCTCTAAGTGCCATTTGAAATTTTCTCCTAGAATGATAATTTTTATCACGCTTGTGTATTTAAATTCGATAATTTCACTTAAATGACAATTCATAGGTAATCTTCATTGCCATTTAAGTGAAATTACTGAACTTAAATATACAAGCTTGATAAAAAAATTATCATTCTAGAAAAATATAAAATGGCACTTAGAGGCTTTTGCATCTGAACTCTTTACATATAATATACTATATATATATATATATATATATATATATATATATATATATATATATATATATATATATATATATATATATATATATATATATATATATATAAACAGTATATATATAATTAAAATACATCTTTTAAATTAAATATATAATATATAATTATAAATAAAATTATGAATTATTCAAAAAATATATATTTTTTTTAACTTTATTGTATATTATAACAGGGCTCGACATTAAGGCTTGTCCGGGACAAGTGGATTTTTTGTAGGACAAGTAGAAGAAAATTAGTTACATTTCAAACAAAATAAAATGCCATGTTACTTCACGTTATGTGCCACTCGTTACGTCTATTTTACAGATTTAATTTTACCGATTTGAAACAAACACATTTTTCGCGCAGCCTGTGAATGTCCTGAATGTGACTCAAACGTGACTCAAATGTGACTCCAGTATATTGCGCATGCACAGACCACGCGCCAGAAGTCTTTCGCGCTTGAACGCACATCAACAACACACACAATTAAGGCAAAATGTCATTTGTCGAGTATCTTCATAACATAAGAGCAGTCTTATGATGGACATAAAGAGTTGTGACTCGTGAGAGAATGAGGCGCGTGTGATATCCGTCTCGGTCCACAAGCTGCTCTTAAAGGGCCAGCTACTAATAATGCGTTTGTCAGTAAAGTTAATGAAAGAACAAAGGGAACAGAGAAAATCAGTCACATCTCTTGACTAAAGAACTTGTGTAGCTTTAATAAGGAGTAGTCTATATATAATTTATGCAGCGCAGACTGTTTGATAACTTTACTCAATTTCTGTATATGTCCTACCTGTTAGACAGGTCATTTTTATCCAGACATCAAGGACTTATTGATCATTATAGGTGTTATCAATAGTTTAGTTGTTATTGCTATAATTCAGAATTATCACTAATCTGCCTGCACATTTGGTTTAGAACCAAACAAGTTGACTCATGAAACCATTTGTTTATTATAACGCAATCACATATCACAACCGCAATATTGACCTCAATAATTGCTATATGACATTTTCCCAAATCGTGCAGCCCTAGATAAAATTATAAATCTTTACCCGGACAAGTGACTTTTGTGCATGGACAAGTGAAACATAAATTTACTTGTCTGAAGGACAAGTGCCTCAAAAAGTTAATGTCAAGCCCTGTTATAATATTTTATATTTATTCCATATTATTAATTTGATGTATATTATGAGCCATTTTCTAGATGAGAAGTTGTGAGGACTCACAGGCAGGTGCTTTGCAGACGAGCCGGCTGCGACTGTACGCGCAGTTGGCTCGGGTCCAGGTGCCTTTGCTGGAGACCATGACTGCGCAGATCTGCGTTCCTGTATCCTGTGATAATTGCGGCCCTGATTTTTCATCCCAGCTGGAGAAGTCCAGTTCACTGCCGTCCTGCCAGCCACTAGGCTTACCTTAGAGGAAACAAACATTTACAGAGCTAAAATAAGTCCATTTAAAAACATTTCTCTTAAAAAGTCATATGAGAGGACATGGTAAGCTTGAAGCTAGATGAATCATTATCGTTTACCTTTGGAGTCAAAGTTGAGCGCCAGCCACACTCTGCTGGTGATGGAAGGGTTCTGAATCATATAGTTGGAGACAAAAATCATTCTCCTCTTTACTCTTGATGGTTAACAGCTTGGATGAAGAATCTATACAGGAGAAATACAAGATGTTGTTAGACACTTTCAGGTTGATTTTCGGGTTGGTTTGTACAGTTATTAGTGATTATGTTGGGAATAACATAGTTTAATATGAAAAAACGGTGGAGATATCCCTTTAAGGCGCAAAAACAGTTTTGTTTTTTTTCACTGGTCAATTTTGAGATTTTGGGATATTTGTCTTCAATAACATGTCTTCTTTCAGACTTGTGGTGAAAAAAAGACCGAAATACATATTTAGGTCTTTATTTTACTACACTTTGTCTGTTTGCGTCTGTAGATTTCTCATAAATTCTTCAAAAGGTTGTCGTTATAAATCATCCTCCTGCTCAGCGATCGCGATCTGCACCCTGTCATCACAGTTTGAAAGCTCTCTTTCTCCTGTACAACACTCTCGGATCCAAATATGGTAATTTCCTTTTTATCAGCAGCCAATCGTGAAGGTAAAAGGGGGATTTAACTCTAAATGCGCTATCTCATTGGCTGATGCTAAATCTTTAAAGCCAGTTTTCTCAAAATTACTTTTCTCTCACACTTCAAGTCCGAAATCTCCACTTCAGTAGCACCTATATACACCAAACTTTCCAGTCTTGCACCTAGTTATATTATGAAGACCTTTTACAGAGGGATTTGTAAATATATTATTCCTAGCCTGATTTATATAACATTTTATTTTATTATTTTAACATTTTTTTATATAAAAAACATGGTGAAAATTATTTTTAAGGCAATTGGCAGTATATTCTGATTTACAGGATAACAAAAGTAGATATCCATAAATCCCTCTGTAATTCTCATCTAATATATATAAATCCCTCTGTTTTCTCATCTAATATGTGAACACAATGAAAAATAATTTTGAACCTGGCTTTATCCAATACTCAGAAAATGTATGCAAATTAGTGCATATTTAATTAGATAATGCCCCATTTGCATATTTAAACATTAAATTACAGAAAATTTGTAGTATATTTTTTTCTCATCTTAATGTAGGTAATCAACTGGGAAAGTTTCATGGTGATATGTGCTAGTTAAAAAAATTACCCTATTCATCTGTCAGGCAGATTTTGTCTGTAAAACCACTGGTAGAAACCTTTGTGCAAATATTTGAGGGTTTTATCATGTTGGTCTGTTATCGTGGTAACATAGATTTCAGATATGCCCTTAAATAGTGTGTAAAACTAGACAAACTGGTCATTCATGTGTGTTGTAGCTTCCTTTCTAACCAAGCCAAAAAAAAATTGCCAACTGAATGTGAAACTAGGTGAAAGTTGCAAAACACGCAGCATAACACTCACCCAGATTCTGACACACGTTCTTGGCATTCTCCATGGTAAAGACTGAGTAGTTGTACATGTTGAAAGCATAACAGTGATCTTTAAACAGGACCCAAGAGGTCTGACTATCACTCTCAGGACAACTACTGCTGGACTGAGAAGGGAGATGTGCACTAGTTCCTGGGAGAAAAAAAACGAACAAAAGAAAAAAAGAGTTTCAGAATGAACTTTTCAGAACAACAGTTGTGTTATTGCATGCTTGTCTTACTTTCATTGATGTTGTTGTAGCAGATGGCCCCTTCTTGGGCTGCATGGCAGTTGACAGATGACCAGGTGCCTTTGGAGTCAACAAACACACACTTTTCCTCTGAATCACGGCCATCAGCTACAAATCCATCTGGTAGGAATTTCACTGAAGTCCCATCGGACCACTCAAAGGGCCATCCGCTTACCTAGAGAAAAAGCCATAAAAATTCATAATGATAACAATTCAGAGTGAACGTTTAAGCTCACAGTTAGTAATTGCTGTCAATTGTTGCTATTATCACAAAAACTGTGTACATCTTGTTTGGAGAGGCCAATCCACAGTGAAAAGCCGTCCCTTTTGGCGATCAGAGCCATGTTGTCGTTAGTTGTTTTGTCACCAATGCTGGCAAGATGGCCTCCATTGCTGCCACACTCTTGCAGTGCCCGATACCAGTCCATTTTCTTGGCCACGCGACGGTAACTTATGCCATCCGGAGCATTAATGTCAACCACGCCCTTCATGAATTCATCTTTGGGATCTGTAAAATACATTTTCGCAAGTTGACAAATTACAAGCTATATCAAGAATCTTGCTATCTACATAGATGTAAGGGACCTACACTACCATTTAAAAAAAAAACTATATAATACTTTTATTCAGCAAGGACTGACACATATTATACCCACCAAATGCAAATAATAATGCTGTTTATAATGCTTAATGCTGTTCTTTTGAACATTCCATTAATAATTAAAAAAATATATATATTATTTATAATATATATATATATATATATATATATATATATATATATATATATATATATATATATATATATATATCAAATTTTTTATATTTTTGTGAAAATTGTGATGCAGTTTTTTAAAGTCACCATGAAATCAAAATGGACAATTCTTATTTTTATGGAATATTGCATTATTTATCTGTTTTTTTTTATGTGTCCTCATAATCTTTAACCCTCCCTCCCTCCTAAATAAATAAATGATTTATATATATATATTTCTTTTATTTAATCTATTTTCTTTTTGCCGTTCACTTAAAGATTGCATGGTATTTGGCTTTTTTTTTTTGTAATGTGTAGATCAAAAGTTTGTTTTGTCCATTTTTAGTAGTACACTACAACAAAGACCCACCAAAGCTACAAAAATACTACTATGATTTCATGAGTTTTTTAAATGGCTCTCTATTTGAATTAGTTTTTTTATTTATACAAGGTCCTGAAAAATGCATGCATACTAAATGATTAAAAATAGAAAATAATAATTCATTATTGATTGTTGATTAATAGATGGATTATGTAAATTTCTCATTTTGCAGATTAAGCCTAAATAAACACAAAAAAATGTAAAAATATACTTATATAAAGGGTAAAACAAGCTGAAAATTCATTGGTGTTGCTTTACCATTTTCAATCTTGCACACCACAATACTTCGCTGTCTGAAGGCATTGAAAAGACGTTGGTTGGTTATTATTTCCCACTCTCCAATCACGTTGAGGCCAGCCATGAAGGGTTCTGTGATGTTTTGTCTTTCACCATATTTCCAGTTGGAGAACTGCACATTGCTTCCATCAAGCCATTTCAGCTGCTCATCTAAAACAAAAATTAACAGCTACCATATTTGATACTTTCTTACTCATCTTTCCCTTTAAAGGGCACCTATTATGGAAAATTCACTTTTACATGGTGTTTGAACATAAATGTGTGTTGGCAGTGTGTGAGCAAAACCACCCTAGAATGATAAAAATCCACCCAGTGTTTTTTTTACAATCTCAATAAATCATCTGCACTGTCTCAGAACGAGCTGTTCTAAGATTCAGCTCTTTGTGACGTAGAATTGAGCAAGAGGTTTGATTGACATTGTGGTTGCGGCATAGACCCCGCCCTCGGTGATCTGTACACACCATCCTCCATTGTTTCAACGACAGTCGTAATGTCTCTTGGAAACATAAGTGTTCTGTCGTTGGTTAATCCTGTTGTTGTGGCTTAAAAGTTAATCCTCAAGTGTGGTTTCTCTCACTCTCTCAGCCCTTCTGCTTAGACCGACTGGCATAGGTATCAAGTTACGCCCTCATCCAAAGGCAGGGCAGGGATATGCAGCTCATTTGCATTTAAGGAGGTATACACCAAAACAGCTCATTTTTAAACAGGCCCCAAAAATGACATTTTCAAATGGTTATAATAAATTAACTGTGGGGTATTTTGAGCTGAAACTTCACAAATTCATTCTGGGGACACCCAAGACCAATATTACATCTTGTAAAAAGGGACATAATAGGTGCGCTTTAAAGGCTGGCATGACTAGTTAACAGTCAGGAGGAGTCAAGACTAGTCAGCAAAAGTCAAAGCTAGCCTCCAGCCTGTCAGAGTCAAAGACAAATTTTAAAGAAAATTGTGTATTGTATGATGGGCTCATATTTATTTAGATTTGGAGAATGATTCCATTCAGAGGAGATCAAACATGTTTGATATTTTACCCGAATTTAGAACACAAATTATTGCAGGAGTTTGGAATTACTTGAAGGTCTGAAAGTGTGTTTCTCTCTAACCATTTATAATGTCAGCAAATGTATCATGTTTAGTGTTTTAAAATCAGTTCAAACGTAAAAGTAGTGTAGTTTATAAACATTGTGAATATTTAGTCTGATAATTGGCTATTAAGATAACAGAACTGACAAGATTGAACTTTGACGAGTGATCATCTTACCGGTCTTGTTTCGGTTCATTCCCAGCCACACAAACGACACCAAGTTTTTGAACGGCTGCAACTGCATCCTGATAAAATCATTCTCGGCCTCATCACGAATGGTCAGGATTTCTCCATACCCAGCTAAAGCATACAGGTCGGATAACCATTAAACATCATGAGATTCAGGTAATGCTCCTTAGAAATCATTAAACATGGGCATTTATGTCTATAAGCATTTTACAACAGCTTTGACCACGGCTGATTAGACTTTCTGTTTCTGCATACAATACAACTTTGAAAAAACAGCAGAAAAGTAAACATGAACAAGATGTTTGGCAGAATAGTTCATCTAGTATTGTACTGTAAGTCCCAGATACGATTAAGCACCATCCGTACCAAGAGTCTTGCAGATCTGCTGTTCACTGATGTCGTTGTTGCCCCACCTTGAGGACCCCAGCAGTAACGTGTAGCAGTTGTTCTTAAAGCGGATCCAGCTCTGTCCATTGCTTTTGTGGGGACATGTGACAGAATCCACTTCAGGAGTGACCGTCTTATCTGTTATGGGAAAATGCATTTTAAAGCAAACATGTGTGTAAATAATGAAAAGCAGTTTCAATAATGCCAACATCATCAGATAATGTTAGCAGTTAGCATTTATGAATTGAATTAGCTTTGGAACAAATGATCCTCACTGTGTGGGATGTGGCAGATCACTCCAGAAAGCTCTTCTTCACATTCGGTGGCCTTCCAGAAACCATCAGTGTCCAGATACACACAGGCCCCTTCAGTGGCTTCAGAGGACCAGCGGTTGAACTCAGTGTGGCTGTGGTCTGTCCAACGGTAGTGCTCCCCTTCCTTGTTAAAAAACATATAATCAAAGATGTTCATGACATTGAACTGTTCAAGTATGTAACAAACTACCGTAAAAAAAATAATAATAATAATTATAATATCAATATTAACACATGGTTCAACATTGATAATAATGATAAATGTTTCTTAAGTAACAAATCAGCATATTAGAATGATTGGTCCCACTTTATATTAGGTGTCTTTAACTAAAATGGATGTAGTGTGTGCATGTTGAGTTACAAAATCCTTTTGATGCTATTGAGGTGGGATACAGGTAAGGTTATGAACAGGTTTGGTTGTATGGGTAAGTTAAAGTGTGGGTTATGGGGAAAGGGAAGTGTCAACAGTGTAATTATAGAAGAAGTAATTACAGATGTGATATAACCCTCTGATGGTCCTTGGTCACTTCTGACCGAATAATTTTCTGTTTTGAATTTTTAAAAATCACAGCTTCATCTGAATGTTACGAAACTTTGTGACATTTCTGGCATTAGGTATGTGAACACACAAAAAAATTGAGTTCATGATCCGAGCATGCTAAGTGGTCATAAAAAAATTTGTCACGATTTTGGTCTTTGGTCAAAAATGACCCCCATAGGAAATGAATGGGAAATTGACAAAAACACAAAAATTAACATATTTTTTTTTATACAAATTTTTTTAATAAAAAATTGTTTTTGAGATTGTTTAAATTATATATTCAAATTAGAGCCAGACCGATATATCGGCCGGCCGATATTATCGGCCGATATTAGGCATTTTCCAAAATATTCGGTATCGGCAGTTATAATGGCCGATAAATGAATATTTAAAAAATAAAATTAAAACGGATGAAACATGCTTCAATCATATCTCTTTGGCCTGTTATATTGAAAATGTATGTTTTACAATTTGCAGTATGACGTAATCTATTGCTAAATTATGGCTCATCATAGACTAGCTAACCACAAAGCTAGCTAATGCCACTATCATCAGTGGAAGACCGCTAACGTTAACATTAATGAGCTTGGAAACCCCATTGAACTTTTTCTGCCTAAATAAATAATCTCTTTTTAAAATCATATTATTTTAGTTAAAACTCATAAATGACTACAAATAACTATGTTAGGGAAATCTGTTAATGTTTTGTTGCACGTTTCAGAAAAAAAAATAAAAAAATAAAAATATCGGCCGATATATCGGCATATCGGATTTTAAAACCCCAAAATATTTGTATCGGTATTCGGCCTTCAAAATCCTTTATCGGTTCGGGCTCTAATTCAAATCCACAAAAAATATTTATTGTGTATATATATATATATATATACACATTTCCATTAAAAAAATAGACCATAAATATTGCATGAATATTAATAAATTCAATCAAATTGTCTTAAAATCACTGATTTAAAAAATCGCTAATTTAAAAAAGAAAATAACAAAGTTTAAGTTTTATAAGCTAAAATGGTCGCCTTGCTCTGTTCTGTGATGCTCGTTCGTGACTCTCCTGTTCCAAATTATTTTTCTGAGTCAATTAGTTCATTTTGTTCCTTGAATGAACCAAATGACACGAAAAAAGATTAAACATTTTTTTTTTTTTAATGAGCGATCGTTTTGCTTGATAAGACCCTTATTCATCGTCTGGAATCGTTTAAAGCCCTTTGAACAGTTTGCACTGAAACTGTCTTTTGCACCTTGAACTGTTTGGTTACCAGTAAAGTCCATTATATGGAAAAAAATACTGGAATGTTTTCATCAAAAACCTTAATTTCTTTTCGACTGAAGAAAGAATGACAAGGACATCTTGGATGACATGGGGTGAGTAAATTATCAGCAAAAGTTTTTTTTAAAGTCAACTACTCTTAATATTTAGTGGGTCCAAATGATTTCTGAAGGATCATGTGACACTGAAGACTGGAGTAATGGCTGCTGAAAATTCAGCTTTGCCATCAAAATAATAAATTACATTTTTAAATATAAAGAAATAGTTATTTTAAATTGTAATAATATTTCAAGATATGACTGTTTACTGCATTTTCGATCAAATAAATGTAGCCTTGCTGAGAAGAGACTTCTTTCAAAAACATAAAAAAATCGAACCGACCCCAAAGTTTTGAACGGAAGTGTATGGTAGTGTTTGATTTTTACTCACATCTTCGCTTAAGAGTCCAATCCAGAGTGGCTTTCCTCTTCGAGAACTTGCACTGTAAGCACTGCTTGGACATATGCATTCGGTATGCTGGCCAAGTCCATATCGATTGTTCCGGCACACCAGAAGAGCCTCTGGCCATGTTAAATTGTCCTGCTGTATCACCTTAAATGTATGATCATGAACTGTGAAGTTATCCTCAGGCTTAGGTTCCTCTGGTTTATCTGGGGAAATTGTCAGTTGGACGTTAATCAACAGAACGCTATTTAATTTAACATACAGACGACTGAGACAATCGCTGGCGGCTCGTACCTGCATAATACTGGCAGATGCTGAGATTCTGCCAATCAGAGCAGGAGGTGTAGTCCCAGGTGCCCATCATGTCTGAATGATCATCATTGTACATGTAGGCACAGAGCTCCAGGGAGTCTTGTTCAAACGTCTGCCAAGCAATTCGAGAGGAAAAGGAGAAATTAAGTCAGATTAAGTGTATTGTGAGCACTCTATGGCCTCAAAATGTTTTAAAGCAAAATTCTGAATGAAATGTTTGCTTATGATATTAAAAGTAAAGCCAACTGAATACATGATGTGGCATATGGAAGATGAATAAAACAAAATGTGTTCCTCATTTTGCATCAGAGTGACTAGTTCACATAAAAATGAACATTTTCCCATTAAGCAAATAAAGAGATGTTTTGGGGAATGTTCATGATGCTCTTTTCCATACAGTGAAAAGTGAATGGGGACTGAGGCCTTCAAGCTCCAAAAATTACACAAATTTTCTTTCATATCTGTTTTCAAATTATTGTATGACTTCAGAATATCATTCAAATGTGATGGATCAATATTATGTTGCTTTTACAGCACCATTCTAAAGACTAGGGACTTTTATGTTTTTGAAATATATATTATTTGAAATAATATTTTTACAATTTTAAAGTAATATACACTAAAATGTAATTTATCGCCGTGGTAACAAAGCTGAATTTAAGCGTCATTCCTCCAGTCTTCAGTGTCACATGATCCTTCAGAAATCATTATAATATGCTGATTTGCTGCTCAAGAAACATTTCTTATTATTATCATTTTTGAAAACAGTTTTACTTCTTAATAATTTGTGGATATGTGTAAAAATAAATTCAGAATTCTTTGATGTATATAATTTTTTAACATTTAAAATAGACATCTTTGTAACATTATAAATGCCTTTACTGTCACTTTTGATCAATATAATGCATCCTTGCTAAAAAATTAATTAAATGTTTTGGGTAAACTAACCTTTAAAGAAGAAGCTAGGTTTCCATTGTTCAATTATTCTAAACATATTTCCTGTTTTTACAAAATGAGAAACCCATTTCTTGGGACCAGATCTTTTTGGTCAACAATATAATTTGCAATAAGACTTTCAAAGCAGATGGACACTTGCATTGATGAATATGGGTCGTAACTGGCCATGCAGGAGTGGATTGAAGTTCAGATATTCAACTGGCGAGTTATCCACCCACTGAGTGTCATGAAGCTTGAACTTCAGACCAATCCAGACCTTCTGAGGTTGCCCGGGTAACTGCGGTAACATTGTAGTGATGAAGTCTACACGGAGGCAAGATGGAAAGTTGTTAAGTGTGTGAAATATATTTAAATATGTTCTCAGTGGATTTTAATGATATAAAACCAAACAAACCTTGTTCAACTTGGTCAGATATAGTGAGCATCGAGCCTGTCAGTGTTTTGCAGAACTCATTGGCATCTTTGAAGTTTTGGAAATTAGACTGAGGTAAAACCAAGTAGCACTGTAACACACATATACAATGATGGCTTTAAAAACACACACACACACACACCTTCAAATTTCAAGGGATGTGATTTGCATGTCAGACCTTGTCTTTGAAATGCTGGGAGCCTCCCTCACATTTGGTGCCGAGTGGGTGCGGTTCTGGGCTTCCTTTCTCCGCAGAAGTGACATTCAGGGTCTCGCACACAAACGGCTGTCTTTCATTACAGCTTCTGGTATAACCTTCAGGGAAAAAAAGATTAAAGAGGATCATCTGAGTTGCTTCATAAATCATAACCGTTGCTTTCAGTTCAGAGAGATTTTATTTTAGAACATTTTATCAAAAATCAAAAATGCTTTATTGACTTTTCTTGTACAAAATGGACGAAAAAGCTACACTGTGTGATTTTTACCCCCATCTAGCAGTGAAAAGGTTTATGACCATCCAGTGAATATTAGTTTCCTCTCAATTCCAATTTCGTTTTAACTCCTACGGTGGCCAATGTAGTCCAAGATTAACATGGCTTCCAGTTTCGACCTCGTCAATGAGTGTTAACTCAAACGTAAACGCGAAAGGCGAAGCTTGAATTAACGGGTATGTCCCTCTTTGGCTAATGTACTTTCAAGATGGAGGGGCAACATGGCGAGCCGACATTAGAACCCCTTACCCGTATGTTTTTTTAATGGCATATTATACACTCACGAGAATACTTTCTTACTTGAACGAAGTAAATATACATTAATGAGCACATATATTTTTGAAAGAACTAAGTGTTTTTAGCTAAGAATAAACTAAAAGAGTTACACAGTGTCGCTTTAAAAATATATAATAGAACTAATAAATAACATTTGGAAGGGGTCATTTATAAGTAGCGTGTCTGGAAGAAAAATAAGAATTATTATAAATATTATTTATTTAAATTTATTTAAACTTGATCAAAGAGACTAATATTGGATTCAAGGTAGGCATTGGCGTTATATTATTTCTTGCTCTCCCTGGGAACTCAGGAAAATAAATCATATAAACTCTATTTAAATATTTATACATAAAATGAGAACATTTTGCCAAACTCACAGCATTGCTTTGGATGATCAGAAAGATCCGTTGGAAAATATACGCAATAAAAGCCGACCAATCAGTTTGTGAACATATCTAGCCTATAAAATGCCAATGTGAATGCTAAGCGCGCCAAGACTAAATTTTTTTTTTTTTGGTCTGGACTCAACAAAAACCAACACACCCTAAAAACTCTTAATGTTTGATCAAATTTATAATGATCTGACAATATTCTGTAAGAGGTCAGTGAAAATGTCACCAAGGCAATAAAAAAAGAAAGAAAAACAGAAATTTCTGAGCCTGACCAAGCCAGAAGTGATTTATGATACTTACGACTAGTGATCAGCCGATATATCAGGCCGATATTTGCGTTTTTTACGTGTATTGGACTTCGGCCGATACGCGGCTGCATTCGCCGATAGTTTTTTTCCCGCCATTATTTATAGACTTTATATCACAGTGAAATTAAGAGACTACACATGCTCATTGTATTTTATGTAGAAAAATTGAAACCATGTCAGTAAATAGTTTGTTATTTTTAAATACAGTGTGCGCTGTGCACTTTATTATGCTGGTTGCTACTGTGTGCAATAGGGTAACATTTTTATTTATGCTTAAATATTTATTTTCAGCACTGAACTTTTTTTGTTCTACCTCATGTTTTTAATATTTGTTAACTATTGTTTATCTACTTGTTCTTGTTTTACCTCACATGTTTTTACTATTTGTTAAATGCTTTTTTAAGTTAAATAAATGTTACTTTTATTAAAATGAGACCTGTAACATTTGTCAACATCATGTAATTTTTATGATGTAAATTGAGGGAGAAAAATGTATTGGCTCAAAATATTGGCTCAAGAAAATCGGCAGCCCATATCGGTCATATCAAAAAATCGGTATCTGTATCGGCACTAAAAAAAAAAACCCAATCGGTTCGATCCCTACTTACGACATTCACAGAAACTAGGGAGGCCATCTAAATGAGCCATGAAATATCTTCAAATGAAAAACATGTCAAGCTCCTACAAGATAAATTCTGCAAGATTTTAAAAATTACTTTAGGAATCACAATAAGACTGTCATACCGGGTTCAAGAGAGATGGAAGTGATAGAAGGACATCTGCCCAGGAATGCTGGATGAAAGGGGCTCAACCTGCAAGCACAAACAATAAAGACACAATAAATGATAGTCAAGTTTATTTCTAGGTTAAAAAAAATAAATAAAAGAAAGGTTCATGCCTGTAATTGTGGTTTAGAAAAGGGATCAACTTAGCCAACTTACATGAAGGGAACATGAGGACCAGGATAACGCAGGTCTGCCCACCACCTCAAAAACTCTTTTCCTGCATGCTACAACAGGTCATGACAATTTAAATGTATTACTGGCTGATATGAACAATCACATATTCACTCATTAATTTAATCCATTACCCAACATACTCTCTACTTTCTTGTGTTGTGGATCAAACATTATACATTTATGAGTATAGGGTTTTTTAAACATTTAAAATAATATTTAAAAAAAAAGAAACAAACTGATTTGTCTAATTTTTGATACACTCAGTATATAAAAATCACCCAATTATGTATATAATAATAATAATAAATGCACCCATAGCCACGTGTTGCTATATGAGCGAGAAATAAATGTGTTTATTATTTCGCAAAAGGTAAAATGGCAAGCTCAGTTTTAGTTTTGCAAATGTGTGATTAATTAATCATTTTAATATTCAGTAATATTATTGATCTGACTGCTCTGACACTATCGGATGAGAGCAAAACTTGAATTGAGCTTGACGATGACACTACTTTTGTCTGGTTCGACTTCGTTTCGGTTCATTTATGCGAACTCAAATTACGCGTAGTTTTACACGTCAAATGCAGCCAAACCTTCATTAATCCCTCGCTGTTCCGGGAGTCTCCCGCATACTAAAAAATGGCCCCCTGATGCAAATTAGTTCAAATCTCCCGGAATCTAGAGCGAGTGAGCAAGAGCACGCATGTGAGACAGATAAACTGTATAGTGCACGCACAAGAGAGAGGGAAAGAGCGAGAGACTTTGCGTGTGTTCGCCTCATGACACCAAGACTCAGGCACTGTAATTTTCGTTCTTATTCGGTCTGGTTATTACTGTTTACGTCGGAACCAATTCCCCTGTTGGCACCGCGTTCGGTACCCAACCTTATCCATAATGCATACGTCTGCGTATTCAGTAGGGCTGTGCTCAAAATATCGATACAGCGATATATCGTCATGAACTCCTGGCGATGCGCGTATCGATACAGCAGCTGCCGTATCGCGTATCGATACTGTTGTGCTTTTGAATGAAGCCAATTCAGGCAGGGCTGGAATTTCGTCGCGGGTATTGCGCATAATTATTATTATTTACATACATTCCAAACATTGATTCACTTAAGCTTTTATTTTGTATTATAAAATCAAATCAGTAGTTTGAAAACGTGAGACGCAATTTCAGGAACAGCGCGAGTTCAATGGTGCTGCGTCTGCTCTCTCTCTCTCAAACGGCTGCTCAAGGCAAGCATCCAGCGCTGCTGCAGCCGGTGAAACTACACGCTCGCGTTTAGGAGTCGGGACATGAGGGAATATTCATTGCATCGTGACTAAAGTTTACCATTTGCGCGTCTTTAAGTCTTACCGGTTTAAATATTCAAATGACTTTAAACTGTTCAGTACTTGCGCGCTCTCTGAGAGTTGGTTTTCGCTGCGTGCATTTAGACTAGAGTCAGCCGCCTCACACACAGCTCGCGTGATTATATCGCTTTAACGGACTAAAACACTGCAAAATTATGTTAAATTTCGGTCTTGGTAAGTATCCTCTAAACACAGTTGGTTATTTTGGTTATAAGCATTAGCGTTTTGAGATATTCTGCTGTCACTCTCTTCTCTTTACCTTGAGCATGTCAATCAATTGTTGTTTCTGCATAAAAATCTAAAAATGTAATCATTTAAAATGATTTCAACATAGAAGAAATGACTTTGTTTGGTGCACATTTGAACACTTAAGACCAAATTGCTAAATACTAGGTGTTGAGAAAACTATGTTAAATTTAAGTTGTTACCGTTTTTGCTTTTATGGAATGATTTAAGTTGTTTAGTCATTGAGCAGTGTAGACATGCTTCAGTGTCACTATAATTGTCTTTTCAGATATTGAAGCAGACTTTAAGGAAGAGCCATTCTCAGCATTTTTATTTAACTAATTTTTTATGACAAAAAATAAATTGTTTTTCAGTTATCACAACTGTTGTAGCACTGTTACTAAACTCAGCTCAAAATAAATTCCAAATTGATCTGTATCGTGATACGTATCGTATCGTGGCTTTAGTATCGATAATGCGTATCGTATTGTGACATTGTTGGTGATGCACAGCCCTAGTATTCAGTACCTTCATCCATGTTTTCAAAAAGTTTCTGCCGGTGAAATCAAATGCACTGGCACTGATCTGTGATAGGTCTGTTAGCGCTGTTAGGCCCAACCCCCTATGGGCAGGTTTGAAAGGGTGGGGACTAGTGCTTGTGGTCTTTACAGAAACCCCCCTCTTACACTTCCTCCAACAATGATGTAAAATGACGATTTTGTAGGAGGAAGTGAAAAAGTAAATAGCGGATTTCTCTGGTGAGTGTTGCACAACCATTCAATAGTATGACTGGATTTCTAACAATGGAAATCTTAATGCAAATGGGTGGAGTGTCCCTTTAAGGGCTCAGTCCACCCTGAACTGCCCTGTAATTCAAACGTCTGTCCTCTCTGGTACTGTACCTGAAAAAGTTGTTCCTGAAGGAGGCGGAGAGCATAAAGGCTGGCGGGTGTGGCGAGTTTGCTGTTGTTGCTGCTGCAGTACAACACGGCCTCATCAAACGACAGCTTTGGCTCTGCTACAAACCAGAACTCCTGGCCGTCTATAAACACTGATGTGTTATGGTGCCCATCTGTTAGTAGTGAAACAAAATATGTCAATGATGAAAAAAAGACAATCCACACAAAAAATTAAAAATAGGCATTTGAAATAAATGCTCTACCTGGGTTGTACCACTCTGGAGTTTTAGGTGTTTGACCTAAAGAATTATGCAAACGCCATGAAATCACAAAAAGCTTTTGTTAAAAACTGTTCCAAACCTGTATGCAGATACCTTTTCCTAAACATATCAATTCTGAATGCACTCGTCACACTTTTACAGTATTACAATGAAGGAGACTGAACTTTTCAAACTCATTTCATTGCAAATTTAAATAAAAATTTTGCAAAGGAAATATAGAATCTATGATAGCAGTATTATCTAAAATTATAATCTACACTTTGCCAGGAAGCAGTTTTAAAAGTGTTGGGTGTTGTTTACCTCGTGGAATCTGACACACCCATTCCAGTTTGGCGTCACAGTGAAAGGTGCTGGGATAAAAAGACCGTGGAAGAACATTATGATACAGGAGAAGGAGAAACGGCTTGTAGGTTCCTTTCGAAGACTGACGATAAAACACAAAAACAGAATTGTAATAATTATCACAAGCGGTCTTAATTCAAAATTTCTAGATTTCTACAGTGTAACATCTACTGTCCAGGTTTTTCTTGTTCTTAATATTATTGGCATTTTGATAACTGATGTGTTTTTGAGTATTTGAATCTTGTTTGATGACAATACATCAACCCATCTCTCTCTCCTCCCAAATAGAAGGGGGAGCCCATATGTAGGTCATGCTGTGACTATTCTAGGCTTCTGGTTATTGATTGGTTGTTGTTTGCCAATGCTGAAAGGCTGTTTTGTGTCAATTACTGCCCCCTCCTCAACATTTACATGTCCCAATGAAACTAAAACATCAAACTCACATATTCATTAACTATAACCCTGTTTTCACGGCATGTTTGAATTACATAAGTTACATTATAATGTCATTTTAATGAAAAAAGAATAAAATACCACAGTAAAAACCTGTTATTTAGTTCAATGTAAGTTATATAACCGAAAACGTGATAACCTTAAGCACTATTTTAGCTTTTACATACAAAAAAACATACTTATATACATTATTTTTAAGTAAATGTTTATGTGATGCATTAGCTTTCACTAGTGATGTTTCTTATTACTTTTTGTGATCAGTTATGCATTTTAGTGTTTTATGTAATATTTTAGGTTGTTTATTGGTAACACTTTACAATAAGGTCCCATTAGTTAATGCAAGTTAACTAACATTAACATTGGGCAATACATTTGTCACATTTTAAGTGTTAATTGTTAGCTCATGCTACCACTGGTCCATTAAATAATATTAATATAAACGCAGAGAAATGCAAGAATCCGTGATTTGTTAATTCTCTTGAACACTTATTTAACTGACGAAAGTACAAAGAAAAACATTTTAATATTTTCACTGGCCAAAATAATAGTATTTTGTAAATATAAACAAATCTAGATTTTGATGGCTGCAAACACACTCCAAAAATGCAAAATTACGGAAGCCCTGAACTGCAAGTTGAGAAAAAAATTCTCGTTATTTCAACATAATATCTTGTTATAACAACATAATATCCGTTATAACAACATAATATCTCATTATTTCAACTTAAGTCATTATTTCGACATAATATCTTGTTATAACAACATAATATCCCGTTATAACAACATAATATCTCGTTATTTCAACTTAAGTCGTTATTTCGACATAATATCTTGTTATTACGATATAATTCGTTATTACGACATAAGTCGTATTAACGAAATATGTCGATAAACAAGATATTATGTCGTAATAAGATATGTTGTAATATAAGATATTATGTCGTAATAACGAGATATTATGTCATAATAACGAGATATTATGTCATAATAACGAGATATTATGTAGAAATAACGAGATAAGTTTTCTTTCTTTTTTTTCCCCTTACCTTGCGGTTGAGGGCTTCCGTACAAAATAAAGGAAAACTAAAAGTGAAAAGATTACAGAATATCCAAGTTTTGAAACAGTCCACAATTAGCAGGTGAACAGGTAATAGGTGACATTATAGTGACAAAACTCTTCATTAGAGAATTGTCAAACAATCCAAAAAGCACATTTCTAAATGCAAAAAAGCTAAGTATTTCAGTCTTTCACCATCTAGCATGCATAATTATGTGAAAGATTCAGGGAATACAGAGAATCTCAGTCTGTGTAAGGCAAGAAACCTCTGTTGAATGTGTGTGACCTTCGAGTCCTCAAAAACACTGCATGAGAAACCATCATGCTTTGGTGTTAAACAATAGTCACATGGGTTCAGGAGTACTTTGGAAAACCATTGTCACTCAACACATCTCCTTCTGCATCAAGAAATGCAACTTGATACTCTGTTACGCAAAGAGAAATCTATTCCATACAGAGATGCCACTATACAAAACAGAGTTCTCGGGGCCTGAGCTCATCTGAGATAGTCTAAAGTGGAAATGTGTGCTGTGGTCAGATGACTCCACAGACATCTGTCATGTGGGGGTGAAAACGGTATGGGTGACTTGGATGTGTGTGAAGGCACCATTCCAATCTCCAATTCATGGAGATGTATTGAGAATGAGAATGCGACATCACACGTCTTCACTCCGCGTTGCATTGTGGGAAGGTGTCACCATCTTGGAAGGATACGCTATCCGTTGTCAAGGTTCCTTCGACCATGAGAACGAAAAAATAGCGACAGAGAGAGAGCAGCTTGATATTTGTTTGCATTTTTGCTCTAAGGCACAGTTTCTTGGGAATAAATGAAGAAGGGGGAAGCAAAAGGAAAGGGTTTTTTTAAAAGAATTCACGGTACAGATATATGCTATCACAAATTAAACAACTCTAGTTGAATAACAGAGTATTCATTTCGTTCATCTGTGTTAAATAAAATGTGAACTGTGCTGAAATGTGTTGCATTTGAAATCATGCTTTCCGTTTCTCTAAATAAAGCTGGCTAGCATTGCTATTTTGTCTCTCCCGATATAGAACCCCTTTCATTTCTCTTCCATCTTCTCCATATCTTCCAAAGAAACTGCGCGTATCGTCAAAAAAGTTAACAAATACCAAGCTGCGCTGTCTCTCTTCGCTATTTCTGAAATGTTTAGTCACGCCTCTGTGAAGTTCTGAAGGCGTTGCCCCTGGCAACCGATAGCGATCTCCAACCATCATGGGCGACCGCATCAAACCCCGCCCAAATCAACCCAAATTGGCACGTGACTCCTCACTCTCAATAGAGCATCACAGTCCCGCCCACAGCCGGAAGTAAAAATTCAATACAATTTCTCCATTGACATTTGAGATATAAGCCATAAAAACGTAACCATACATGGCAGACTTAAAACCAGCTACGGCTGTACTAAGCGATTGTATATGCTCATATAAACGCCAAAAGTTCATGGGAAAGTAACCTTGTTTTAAGATAAATGCCTTTTATTCGTGTTGTATTGGATAAGTACTTCATTACCCACAATCCTGAACAATCCCACAATCCAACAGTGATGCATCTGATTGGTGGAAGTCGTGTCACGTGTTCTGAAACCCCGCGAAGGTACGTGAAGACTGAAGATCGCGTAATGACGTAGGGCTAAGTTCATTGGTCGCACTTCTGAGACGCCCGCACACCATTGGATGTGCAGTTGCCATAGCTTAGCTAATGAGCGAGCCAGGTACTCAATGTTTTTGCATGTTGAGCTGCAAATGCGTTTGCTTCAGTAAATCGAGAGAAAAGGAGTTTCCCTGCACATTCACTATATAAAATTCACTGGAGGAAAAAGTTCACGTGCCCGTCGTCAGATTTGGAAGTCGCTCAAAAGGCTCTTTCACGGTGGCTTTCAGACGACTTCAGTGAGGCACGGTGGTAGTTCCAAAGTAGTTCCTTTGCTCGGAAATGAAAATTTGTACACAGGCTTGTACCCTCGACTTTTTTTGGATTTTCTCTTCGTTTTTTAACTCGAAATGATGTATTTTATGCTTATGAGTTCAGCCGTAGCTGATTATCCTCAGACATGCTCTAATACTCTTTAGATATGGATTTTACAAAATGTCAATTGGAGAAATGAATGGGAAATTTACTTCCGGCACCAGCGCTCTCTCGGGCTGTGGGTGGGACTGTGATTGGGATTGTCCAGAGACATAAACTGTCATCAAGATGACATCTTTCATGGAAAGCAAAATAATGCCAGGCTTCATTCTAGTGGTTGAGTGGTTTCTTAGACACTGCAGTACATATCTGTCTCCAACTGAAACTGTATAGCCAATTATGAAAAGGAAAATCAGGCAACGATGACCACAGAAGGTTAAGCAGCTGTTTTGTATCAGGAAAGATTGGATAAAAACTCAAACCGTCACTTAGTATCGAAAAATGATGTGAATTTTTAGTAAACTTTTGTCTCACAGACAGAACTTTGGGTTAAGATTGTTGAAGGGCGGCATGCTAACATCGCTGCTGAAGGACTGCTTCACTACAAACCTTCAATTAATTCTTCTCCCCACAAGAACTCTGGTCAAGCTTACTTATTTTATTTATTGGAGAAAATCGAATACATTGGCGAGCCACCCAAACCACTGCTTGGCCAAATAAAGCAAAGTCTAACAATATCCTCAATTCCCGAACATTTAAAAAGTGTAATTAAAGGAAAAGGTGATGTGAAACAGTACTTTTTTGGAGTGTGTTGCAGCCATCAAAATCTAAATTTGTATATATTTACAAAATACACCGAAATAAGTGAAAATCTTTTCTTTGTACTTTTGTCAGGTAAATTAGGTTTAAAGAGAGTTAACAAATCACAGATTCTTGATTTTATCGCATTTTACAAAATGTCCCAACATTTTTTGGAAATGGGTTGCATTAGTAAATTGTGTTGAAAATTAAATGAACCTTGACTAAGATTAATAAATTCTTGAGAAATATTTTTCATTGTTAGTTCATGTTAAATACAATTAACTAATGCAACCTTATAGGAAATTGTTACTTTAGTGTAATGAATATACAAAAATGAATCTCTATCAAATAAAACTATCATATTTATTTATTATTATTTATTAAGACATTGCATCTCATGGTCAATAAACTAAAGATTTTAACTTGTAATTATGTATTATTATGGTACAGTAATTATGAGGTCAGAATGTGAGTGTGTCTTTTTTTTTTTTTTTTAGCTAATATTGCATTATAATGAGGTGATATTTCAGAGGTTTTGTTTACCACACCTTAAAGGCAACACATTCCCTGTTATAGGCATCATCTTCGTTGAACTCCTCAGGAAAGATCATCATAGAGACCTGTTACCAAGACACAGAAACAAACTACTACACCTACACATTTCACACATTAGCTTTACGACACAAACTAATAAAGGAGCAAATAATGGCTCTGATTCACAACTTAATTATATCTTTATTTTGTTCTGGAAACATCACGTCAATCACTCACCGGACGCCCATCACTCCACTCCCAGTTGTTGTTATTTGGATTTCGACGATTTAGTCCCACCCAAAAAAACGATTATCACTGTAAAGGGAAACAAAGAGTACAAGTACTAATCAATACATTTAACAGTATTTGGTTTGGTGTGTGGGTATGATAAAGGAAGTTACGGGGGAAAACACTGTGATCTGTACCTGATAGAGTCTCTCAGGATGAAATGTAACGCTTGCATATCTTTCGGCTCAGCAAAGCTGGGCAGATGACCTCCTAGCGCCTCACAGAAACGCTCCGCCTCTTCCCACGAGCGCTTCCGGCTCAAACGCTCTTCGTGAAACACCTGTAGCCCCGGAAAACACATTCAAAAAGATGTCAGTTAGATCTAACGAGAAAATGTCTTCACTGTCTTGATGAATACACCTTAACACACCTTGTAACAGTAGTTTAGGCCTTCCCTTGAGACCCATCCTGGTGCGCAGGAAGCATTGGGGTTGGGCACAATTGGACCTGGGGTGGGTTGGACCATGGATTTTATGGGTTTCTTACAGATATTACCAGCTTTGAAAGAAGTGCAGTTTTTGACAGCCCACTGGCCCAAAGGATTCCCAGTAGACATCACTACACAGCCACCGGCGGAAGCTGGAACACATATTCACATTCAAACTCAATGCAAAATCAAAATGTATGATATTTAAAAAATTAGAATATTGTGTTCTCCAAAAACATACATTGATTATTGGGGCAAAATTTCATGAATTTTCAAAGTTGAAAACTTTCCATGGGAATTAACGGGAATATATGGGAATAAAACTGAACGTGTAAAATTACAGGTTAACAAGGAACTTAAAGGAGCAACATCTTCCTGAGTCTCTCCACTCGTGTGTGACTCCAGTTCAAACATGCACTTGCTATTGGGTATTATTGACATTTTTTAACATTAACACATTAATGGATGCATTTATTAATGATGCATATTGACACATTTCACCATATTCATGTTGTTTGCACACGACAGATAAAACATTAGCAATTCTGAATGGATTTGTGTACTGTAATTGTCAAGGCTATTGGTTTAGGTTTCGTTTTTCTGCATCTCTGTGGGTTCGGTAACTTGACTTGTCTAAAATGTGAACAAGCTCTTTGCTGTTGCACTGTACACACTATAGCAGGGGTTCTCAACTCCAGTCCTCGCGACCCACTGCTCTGCATATTGTGCATGTCTCCCCTATTTAACACACCTGATTCAGATCCTCAGCTCGTTAGGATAGACATAGAGCAGAGCCCGGAGAGCCTTGGCACTTCCTATTAGCCCCATTGTGTATCATCTTGGTTGCAGTTCCATTAGAATTCCACTGGAGGTGATCGCGGGCGAGAGCAGAATGAATGGGAGTCTATGGGGCTAAACGGCTACATGTGTCTCTTTCACCTGCTTGTCGTTAAATTAACATTAACATTAAATTAACATTAACATTTTAAGCCGAGTGTATAATCTTAGCCCTCCCTTTTGAATGCAACTTTCAAATTACTTGACAAAATATTACATCCTGAGAAAAGTGGATTTCTGGGGGTGAAACCTCATTGACTCCCATTCATTCTGCACTCGACCACGAGTGCCCCCACATGGAAAGAGACGTGTTACAGCAGCCAGTCCAGAACCTGGAAGTAACCAGCCAATGCCAATTCTCTTCAATTAGACATTCTCTGCATAGAGTCTATCCTAACGAGCTGAGGATCTGAATCAGGTGTGTTAAATAAGGGAGACATGCACAATATGCAGAGCAGTGGAGTTGAGAACCCCTGCACTATACAAAGTGAATTATTTTTTAATACATGCTTCAGTGTGCATACATTTATGAATTATGAGGACTCCTTATGTAATTTGGTTGTTTGGTGTCCTTTTAGAGTCTCAAGGTATCATTTTTTAGAACGACACCTAAATCTACCTTGAGAAAAGCTTGCAGAAAATACAGTTTTGTGAGAGTCACGATTCAATCTGATGGTTTACTTTGCTGGATATAGCAATTTATGACATCACGATAAGCGTGTGATTAATCGCGAGTAACAAAACGGTCCATTAATGGCCCTAATGCACAGTAAGAAGATGCTACAAATGTTGAAAAAATGTATTAGGATATTGAACAGCCAAATCCATAATATGCATTACCTGGTTCTAGCCATTTCCAATTAGTGTAGGTGACCTGATCTGCTCTCCCATCCTGACTGATCCACTGGTACTCCCTGGACCCTTTAGTGTCCTGAAGGCCCGTCCAGAAGTTCAAAACCCCAGAGCTGATATGCTCTTTCAGAAGACTGTTAATAAAGGCCTGTTCAAACCTAGAAGATAAGAGAATTAAACATCTTCATGTTACTTGAAAATGTAAAAAAAAAAGCATGAGTTCTTCTATTATGTAATTAACGGTACACTATTGTTATTGGTTCACGATTGTTATTGATCATACTTGTGGGTTAGAGATTTGAACAAAAGTGTTAATTATTAATTTCTAGAGACCAGAATATGATTTTTTTTTTCAACTTAGACCCCATTTACACCTGGCATTAAATGCGATCTGTATCCAGATAAGTTATCCGGATAATAAGGGTACTTTGCGTTTACACCTTGTATTTTTAATGCGTTCTCGTTATCCACATTGAGTTCGGATCTCTGTCATCCAGAGTGACACCTGCGCGTGAGAACTGAGGTGGCGGGATATCAGCTGTAGTTTGTCAACATGGCAGGTGTAGGATCGATATGTCAGACGCGAATCAGCGCGTCAGGCACGAGTGATTTCAATGTTAAGTAAATGCAAAGACGCGGTAAAAAATTAAATAGAAAATAGAAGTATAGAAGGGCAACAGTGACTCAAATAACCACCCGTTACAACCAAGGTGGGCAGAAGAGCATCTCTGAATGCACAGTACGTCGAACTTTGAGGCAGATGGGCTACAGCAGCAGAAGACCACACCGGGTGCCACTCCTTTCAACTAAGAACAGGAAACTGAGGCTACAATTTGCACAAGCTCATCGAAATTGGACAATAGAAGATTGGAAAAACGTTGCCTGGTCTGATGAGTCTCGATTTCTGCTGCGACATTCGGATGGTAGGGTCAGAATTTGGCGTCTACAACATGAAAGCATGGATCCATCCTGCCTTGTATCAACGGTTCAGGCTGGTGGTGGTGGTGTCATGCTGTGGGGAATATTTTCTTGGCACTCTTTGGGCCCCTTGGTACCAATTGAGCATCGTTGCAACGCCACAGCCTACCTGAGTATTGTTGCTGACCATGTCCATCCCTTTATGACCACAATGTACCCAACTTCTGATGGCTACTTTCAGCAGGATAATGCGCCATGTCATAAAGCTGGAATCATCTCAGACTGGTTTCTTGAACATGACAATGAGTTCGCTGAACTCAAATGGCCTCCACAGTCACCAGATCTCAATCCAATAGAGCATCTTTGGGATGTGGTGGAACGGGAGATTCGCATCATGGATGTGCAGCCGACAAATCTGCAGCAACTGTGTGATGCCATCATGTCAATATGGACCAAACTCCCTGAGGAATGCTTCCAGCACCTTGTTGAATCTATGCCACGAAGAATTGAGGCAGTTCTGAAGGCAAACGGGGGTCCAACCTGTTACTAGCATGGGGTACCTAATAAAGTGGCCGGTGAGTATATCTATATATAATTTACAAACTTTTATCTTAGATGCGATTAATCGATTAAGCAAATGACTTAACAGTTACCTGTTATTAATGGTGATGTGGCAGCTGTTTTTGTAGAACATAGGCTCAGGTGTCTACTTTATAGCAAGCATTGCTATGTCTCTTCCAGTTCTAGAGAGTGGAATAAAAAACAACAGATGTCTGCTTATACAGAAATATCTGAATCAGATTCACATGTGGAATCTAAATGGGTGGCAATAACAACAACATGAATCACAAACATGATTGATTTATTTCCCCTGGAGTTACATTAAATTGTTCAATAGTGGCCCTCTCGGTCATGTGTCAGTCAGTGATGGTCACTCACCCCATCTGGAGGGCAGCCGTCCTCTGGGGCGCTCTCATTTACATCCCCCTTTAACTTACACATGTAAGCCTTTGACTTTTCACAGTCAGACACAGACCATGTGTGATGCTACAAACATGCATAGAGAAATCAGAGAACAGCACTATTGTTCATGTGATACCGGTTAATCAAAATCTGACTTGATGAAACATTCACACACCTCTCCTGCATAGTACACACAGTTGATGGTATTTGGTAGAAGTAGTGGAGGTTGAGCTCTGGCCCAGTATGTGAAAGACACAGGTACTTTATCGACCCATTCGAAGACTGAGGTGGTTCCATTACCCAAAAGACCAATCCATACATCGGTCTTCAGATCTGTCAGATATAACATGAAACAAAAACAGTTATATTTTCTCAGAACATGTTGTTGATACCATGTGTATAAGACATGTTTACCTGCGTGAAAGTGTGTGTGTAGCATTTCTATTTCCTCTAAACTCTGAATGCTGGCAAGCTGAGATTTCTCCATCTCACACATGGCCTGAGCTTCATGCTGGGACAGTCTTGACTCTGTTTCGCTGTGGAGTTTATAACAGAATCCTTTCCACCCGATCCAACCAGCTTTACACAACGTGGGCTTATAGACCTCCCTGACTGCTGAAACGAGAGGAAGGGAGACTGTGCAGAGACAGAGAGAAAAAAAAGAAAGAAAACAGTACGAGAGAACAGTCTCTGACCTGTAGTCGCATTGTCTTTGTGATTCTTCATGCAAATGAATGGAAGCCGATTTTCACACGTCTCTGCGCCAAAATGCAGCGGCTCCTTCAGAACCCCACAGTCCTCGTCCGACAAAAGTGATCTTATTGGGATCCCTAACAAACATATGCCAAATGACAAAAATTTTACAATTTAAGCAACCATAAAATACTTGTATTCATATAAAATATGTGTGTGTGCGTGTTTGAGTGTGTGTACGCATATATGTATGTATATGTATATATATATATATATATATATATAATTTAAAGGGGCGATGAACTGAGAAATCAAATTTTCCTTGAGCTTTTGACATCTAAGAGGTCATCATATTAAAAGTACATCCTGTAAGTTTCAGAACTGAAAACGTCCTTGTTAGTCCAATAAAAGCTTTTATTGACACCAGCCTCAGCAAACGACTCGTTTATCAGAAGTGGGGAACTATGACGTCAAAGAGGATAAAACACCACCCCGCAGGAGAGGATCAACACCTATTTCAACACGGGCGGTTTAGCCCCGCCCACAGATTCAGCGCATTACACGCATAGGTAAATAACATAGATGTCTACCTTGTGATGACAAACTGGATCAAGCTACAGAGCAATACAAAATATTGTGCAGTGCCTGGTTGTGGAAGAAGACAGTTGCTAATCAGGACTGCATGGATAAACTATTTTTAATGACGTTTTACAACATTGGACGATTTTCAAAACAATTTACCCACGAGCATTGACGAGGGTGCTAAAAAACTCATTATAATATGCAAAACTGTTATCCACTCACAGCAGAGGGCGTTTACTTCCAAGTCTTCAGTGCGAGATGCCCATAAAAACCGAGTGTTTTTGACATAGGCTCAAAACTAGGGTACAAGATAGCCTATTACTACTTCATTTTGATGTTTTTGAATGCAAAAACCAAGCAGACGTTCATAAGTTCACCTCAGACAACAATATAATAAAATTTTAAAAGCCAGTTCATGACCCCTTTGAAAATATTTTTTTTTTATTTTATGGCAAAAAAGTACTATTTAGTATTATTCCTAAATTTAATATCCGCCCAAATACATTTTTTGTTTTATTAAAAGAGTACAATGACGTATTATTTATTTATATATTCATTTATTTAGCAGGGCCAGTGCACATTACTAACCAATACTGTAAATGCAACAGAATTGGCCAAATATATAATCAATTACAATAGTTTACATAATCTTAAAAGTCAATTTAATTGTCTGATTTTTTATGATAGGGTAAGGTTAGTTCAGGATGTAAAATATCACATGGTGCAATCATGCATGGTGCATTGTCCAAAAAACAATAGTACAGGGGTTCTCAACTCCAGTCCTTCGCGACCCACTGCTCTGCATATTGTGTATGTCTCCCTTATTTAACACACCTGATTCAGATCCTCAGCTCCTTAGGATAGACTTTAACATCCTAACGAGCTGAGGATCTGAATAGGTGTGTTAAACAAGGGAGACATACACAATATGCAGAGCATGGGTCGCAAGGACTAGAGTTGAGAACCCCTGCAATAGTATTTATGAAAACATTATTCATGATATCCATAAAAACAAACCTTTAACTTTCAGACGTGTATGTATTAAAGTTGTTATTTTACAAGATGGCCATAGCATATATTTTTAGTCAATAAATGTTAAAGTAAAAACATAGAATTATACCTTTTTAGAATTTTTTTCAATCTGAAAGAATAATGCTTGCATTTAATAATATTACAATACTGGTCTAAAAAGGTCTCAACTGCATTGAGAACTGAAATGACAATTTGGTGTATCATTTTTATTGTTGATGTAGTAAAAAATTGTACAAGAGCTTTATTTGTTTTTAAAAATTAATTAATCAGTAAAGTGACAATTAACATAATAACTTTTAATGTCATTCAAATCTAGTTATCTAGATTAAGATTGCATTATTGCAGTAACATCTCCAATAATTTATGCAAATAATTGCCATAAAAAGTGTTTATAGACAGTTTATTACATTGAAAACACACACATGGGGTGAGGAGAGATAAAACGCCCACATCATACAGTTGACCATCAGTCAAACACAAAGCTGTCATCACTGTCTTATAGAGACAGAGACTGATTCTGCCTGTGTTTACTGCATAAAGACGCCATTCAACTCATTAGTTTGTTATTCAGCATAACAAATCTCATTGTATGCCCATACACACACTGCCACATTAACAGTGATAGAAGTGTCTTTGTCAGTGTGAACGGCAGACTTGTGTTAAGATAAGATGGAGAATAGATCCTCTGTGATCTGCTAAACCTAAATCATTGTGAAACTGAATAACAGACACACAGTAAATTTAATGTAGATGTACTGTAAGACCCAACAGAAAAGAGAAATGTGAGATGTACTACTGTATGTCAGACATTTCCCCTCTCCTAGAAGTTTGTTAGAACGAACACTGGGGTGAGTAAATGATGACATCATTTTGTTTTTTGGTTGAAATATCTGTTTAAAACATAAGAATAAAAAGCAATGATTTACAATAATATTACTTATTATATACTGTGTGCTTGAAATCACCTGTTTCCCAAGGGGCAAACGACAAAGCTGATCCATCCGACCACTGCCAACCCTGCATCCAGTCCAGATGGTTTAAGCCAATCCACAGCTTGCTTGGCAAATCTTTCCGATCTTTAACTGCAGGGAAAGAGAGGGAATGAACAATAAATAAAGTATGAATACAAACTTTGAGATCAGTGTTCTGCACCACCAAATGGGATTGCAAAATTACTTGATAAAATAAGTTTGTCAAGACAAACATTGTTGACTTGAGAAAACCTGACCAGAAAGTTTGAATGGATGTTATGGGTGGTTTCTCGAGTGTTGCTATGAAGGTGCTAGGGTAATCCAGGTGACTGCTAGGGTGTTGCTAAAATTTTCAAGGTTGTTGCTAGTGTGTTGCTAGCCAGTTTCTAGGGTGTTCTATTTGGCTGCTGTTGATAGGGTGTTCTGGTTGCTAGGGTGTTGCAATGAGGTTACTAGAGTTTTATAGGTGGTTGCTACAGTGTTGCTATGGTTTTCTGGATGGTTTCCATGCAGTTGCTTGGGTGTTCTGGGTGGTTGTACTATATAAAGTGAAAGTACTATATAAATAGTGTTGGGGAGTAGTTAACTACAAGTAGCGACGCTACTAACTTAACAACATTTTTCAGTAGCTTGGTAGTAGCTCAGTTGCTTTCTAAACAGTGTACAGTAGCTTTTCCAGTAGCTAACTACTTTTTGCGCCAAGTGGCGGTGTAGCGCGAGCAAAAGCTACATAGCATTTGTCGAGCCTGCGCGAATCAGCGCGATGCAAGGATATTCTTTTTCTTGTTAGATTACAAACTAATTTTTTGCCATTACCACCACCTGTTGTTTGATCACGCATCTTGCGGCTAACAGTTCACTGATGTACAGAAGTGGGTTGACACACCCATATTATGATTACCCATGATGGAGCAAGACGTTATGGCAGATTTGGAGGATGGAGAAATAACGTTAATTACCCATGGCCTCATTTGCAATCGGTATTTTTGAGAAATGTTCTACATGCAATTTATTTTTTTCTTGCAATGTTGTAGGCTATTTGTTGCAGTTTTGCTCTTTTGACAAACAGTCTGAGATATTTGAGTGTTGTGTGTAATAAAACAATAGTCTTTTTTTTGTTTTGTTTTTATAAAACAATACTCTTTGAAATCTTAATTGCATTGCCTTTTTTTATGGCTGTGAAACGATTAATCACGATTAATCGCATCCAAAAATAAAAAAATTATGTGTTTACATAATATATGTGTGTGTAGTGTGTATAATTATTTTGTATATATAAATACACACACATGCATGTATATATTTAAGGAATATTTATATATTTTATATATTTATTATTTTATATTTATATACTTTATATATATTTATACAAAATTAATATTATACATAAATGTAAATATTTGATATAACACATTTTTCTTAAATATATACATGCATTTGCGTGTATTTATATATACAACATAATTACACACACCACACACAAATATTATGTAAACACAAACTTTTATTTTTGATGCGATTAATCGTTTCACAGCACTACTTGTTTTAAACACTAAATATTTTCCTCAGACACTTATTCAGTTATTTATAATATACATTGTTCAAAAAAAGCAAAAGTAGTTTTATTTAGCTAGCTACTTTTTGATTGTAACTTGTAGTGTAGCTAACTACTTTTCCAAAAGGGTAGCTTGACTGTAGTTCAACTACTTTAACTTACAGAGTAGCTTGTAGCTTGTCAAACTACAGTTTCAGAGTAGCTTCCCCAATACTAATATATATAACAGAATACTATAGCGGCAGATGGGCGTTTCAGAGATATCATAGAGGTGGTTAAGGTCTTACAGAACTCAAGCTCTCGAGGGCTAGACACACTGAGCAGATCACCATCTTGACTCCGACAGGCATCCCGTGCCTCGTGCCAGGACACCACTGCTGTGGACACCACCTGATAGCAGCGCCCTTTCACTGGGCCTTCTTCCCATAAAGTAGAACATCCTTCCACTAAATAAAAGAAAACAGGTGGGGGTTAGTTCAAATTCTTTCACTGTACAGACCTCCATCTGTCTGTCTCACATATGTGATTCTCTCATTCTGTCTCTGACTTTTAAAGTCAACTCTGCAATCTTTTTCCATATTTTTTTCAGAAATTATTGGAAGCCACAATAGAGGAATGTGGAACAAACAGGAGTTATAGTTGAAGTGGCTTTGCAAGAACAGAACAGTGCAAGTCAATGTCTTTCCTTGCTGAAAACTGCAGCTTAAACCAGCATGGGTGCCACTCAAAACCGCATTAAGTAGGTCAGCATGGTGTTTGTGGGAAAACGGTTAACCAAGGTAGTTAATTTAATCTAATGTATTAGTTTGTTTATCTCCACACATTGCTTTTTTATTATTAAAAAATGAATAAATGAAAAACAGCTTCCAATTACAAAAAGTCTATCCCTTTATTATTCCAATGTTATGATACAACATCAGTACTGTAATTGCATTGGAATGAATAAATAAAAGTTTCCAATAGTCAGTAGTTTAATGTCACATTGTTTTGCAAAATGAGTCACATGTTTAAATGCACTTTTTTCTCCTTTCCAGCTGCTCTCTGGAAAACCCCAGAAGCTGTGGTGGATGTAAACTTTACCATATTTCAGACAAGTTCCCCACTTCTTCTCTTGATCATAGTTTGCTGTAGTAGAGCACCAGTCCAGCGTTCTGTCGTCAGTGCCAGGCAGGCAGCTGTGGTGCCAGGTCCCATTGTAGAGAAGGGGAACTCACAGGGTGCCCCGTTAGAATTCCCCCGCTTGTGTGCATTCCTGAGAAACAGAAGAACAGGAATTTATAATGTTTGTGGGTTTATGTAGCTTTGCTTCGCTCAACAAATTGTCCCCAGAAGTCAGCTAAATCTAGACAAAATGTCCACTCGGTCGCATCCTCAAAAGAATAAATGACTCATAAAAGATACATAAAAGGAATCATACAAAAGGAAATGTTCCTCAGGGCAGAAACATGAGGTAAATTTAGTTTTTCAGTGTTTAGCAAACAGACTATGGCCTAAAAAATATAGTAAAGAACACAAAATATATAACAGAAGTCTTGCGGGACCTTTAACAAGTTAAAAGCATCCAAAATAAAGAAAAAGAAAAACTGTTTCAAAATCCAGTTTGAGTCTTCCCCCCAAAAAATATTAATTACATAAAAAAATATTAAATTCAAATAATATATTATTTTTATAAAAATTGAAGTAAAATTAACTTTCATACAATTTAAAGTAAAAATAATAATAATAATAATCATAAACATATATATATATATATATTAGGGCTGTCAAACGATTAATCATGATTAATCACATCCAAAATAAAAGTTTGTGTTTACATAATATATGTGGGTGCACTGTGTATAATTATTTTAGATATCAATCCACAGAAATGCTTATATATACTTAAGAAATATTTTTATGTATATACTGTATATAGATTTATAAATAATTTATATTATACATAAATATTTTATATATAAATGTTTTTCTTAAATATACATGCATGTGTGTGTGTGTATTTATATATATATATATATATATATATATATATATATATATATATATATATACTGTATATATATATATATATATATATATATTATTTTGGATGCGATTAATCGCGATTAATCGTTTGACAGCCCTAGTATATATTAATTTAAATAATTATTTTATTAATTTACTACTTTAATTTTGTATATAAAGTTCAATATATTCATTTCTAAATTATATAAATTAAAATAAACCCACCATTAAAATATTTAGGATCAGTGAGATTTTTGTTTTAAAAAAATTAATAGTTTTACTCAGCAAGGATGTATTAATTTGATCAAAAGTGACAGTAAATATGTTTATAATGTTGCATAAGATTTGTTTCCAATAAATGCTGAAATCCCTAAAATTCCACATAAATATTAAGCAGCTGTGTAACACTGCTAATAATAACAAATGTTTCTTAAGCACTAAATCAGCATATTAGAATGATTTCTGAAGAATCATGTGACACTGAAGACTGAAGTAATGAATCTGCATCACAGAAATAGATAGCCTACATTTTAAATTCTAATATTCACTTAAAAAAAACACTTCAATGGTGTTGAAATTGACTTGACTTGTTGTTGAATGGTGTTGAAACAATTGAATTGAACATATTTTATGTAAAAACAGGAACATATTTAAAAGGTAAAAATAGAAACGTATTTAGCACACTTGACAACCACATTCTGCAGCTGTGACACCAAATTCTCATTTTTGTCTGAGAATGTGCAGATTCACTGGGCACAGGGCAACAAAAGTTAGTCAAAAGAAAAACAGAAAGTAACTTCAGACAGTTGATTTGTTAACTTATGTATACTGCCAGGTATTAAGCAATCGCTGCACATAAAACTGTTCAGCAGGTGGAGTTTCCCATGAACTCCACTCCTGTATTGCTAGTCACATGATTCAACAGTGGTTGAACCAGTAAGCAAACATCCAGAGCAAAACCTGAAACTATTCTTGCAGGGCAGAGCAACGGAAATCAGATGAACTGGATGATCTAAACAACCGTTAAACCACAGCAGTTAACCCTCCCCCATTAAACCACATAAGCACAACAAACAACAGAAATGTTTCTAAATGTATCTATCAATGTAGCGAAACAGGAAGTCACAACTTTGTTTTCAGGAAAACCAATCAAGTAAATAAATAAATAACTGTGTGGCATTAATTCAATAAGTTGTGGAGTCAGCCAATCAGATAAGAGCTTGCAAGATAAGATCAAATGCTATTGTGCATCCTTTAGTTTAGCAGATATACCTTTATCTAAAATGATTTATAAGGTCAATCACCCTGGACAACCTTTTTTTAAAGGCACAATGGTTCATGCATTATCTTTCCAGGGCTTTGAAAGTAACCATTCAGCTACCCGCTCACGACATGACCCATTAAAGCCTAAAGTATTTGAATGTTTTTGAAAAAGTCTCTAATACTCACCAATGCAGTGCAAACAGCGACACTGTGAAATATTATAAAATTTTAAATATTTTAAATATATTTTAAAATATAATTTATCCTTGTGAGAGCAAAGCTGAATTTTCAGCATCATTACTCCAGTCTTCAGTGTCACATGATCCTTCAGAAATCACTCTAATATGCGAATCTGAGCACTAAATCCTCATATTAGAACCAATTCTGAAGGATCATGTGACACTGAAGACTGGAGTGATGATGAAAATTCACCTTTGCCATCACAGGAATTAATTACTTGATTACAAAAAAAATGCAACCTTGGTGAGCATAATGCCTGGTTCAGATTACACAATTTTTTTGTCTGTCACGATAGTCACAGTGTCAGATTACGCGATTTTGACTCCTAAAATCTTGTCGTTTCGTGGACAAGACACACGTCAGACGACACGTTGCTTCCTGACCAGTCATCGCATGCCGTCTTTAACGGCGCGCGTGATGTCATCGAGAAGGCGAAACTTAGTAGCGAGTGACTTCCGGAAACAAACGTAAACAAATAATGGATGAAGCGGTGAGTGCTGTATTGGCTGTCCTGTGTTCAGAAAAAAGTAAAAAATGAAAGAAAACACGACAATGGACACGTTCCTGGATTGCTCGAAGAGGACAGTATGGGCTGTCAATCCTCCAAAGAGAACTTGAGGTAAAATATTGTTTTCTTATATATTTTTACTTTTAGTTTTAACGTTAGCACCATCGTCTCTCTTTCGTTTCGCCATTTTTGAAAGTTGTGTACGGAAAAGCTTCTGTGCTCCTATTGGTCAACCTCATACATGTGACAGAACCGTCGTGGACGACCGTTAAAAAAATTAAACATGCTAGTCTTTTTGTTGTGATGTCGTGAAGCATCGCAGACGCAACGTAGGTTGTCGCCCACTATGACACACTATACGAGATGATACGATTGAATCTTGCGTCCTCGAAGCCCGTTGTCGTTTACGAATCCCACGACACCCTGACGTCAAACGGATCGTGCCAAAATCACATCGAGAAGGCGAAACTAGTAGCGAGTGACTTCCGGAAACAAATGTAAACAAACAATGGATGAAGCGGTGAGTGTTGTATTGGCTGTCCTGTGTTCAGAAAAAAGTAAACAAGAAAGAAAATACGACAATGGACACGTTCCTGGATTGCTCGAAGAGGACAGTACCGGCTGTCAATCCTCCAAAGAGAACTTGAGGTAAAATATTGTTTTCTTAAATATTTTTACTTTTAGTTTTAACGTTAGCACCATCGTCTCTCTTTCGTTTCACCATTTTTGAAAGTTGTGTACAGAAAAGCTTCTGTGCTCCTATTGGACAACCTCATACATGTGACAGAACCGTCGTGACGACCGTTAAAAAAATTAAACATGCTAGTCTTTTTGCCGACGCCCGTTGTAGTTTACGAATCCCACGATACCCTACGTCAAAGGGATCGATGCCAAAATTGGGCTAAAATCGTGTAATCGGAACAAGGTCTAAGACTTCAAAAGCTACTGACATGTAGTGTAGGTATAAAAAAAAGTGGTAGTGTCATACTTCGATACGCCCACTGACAGATGTTATCCGAGCTCCCTCCTCTTTTCCAAGTGTCCTGTCCATCCCTCTTGGCAGTTACAGGTGTTGTTAGGCCCGGCGCTGAGTTTCATTTGGTATTCTGTGTAGATGACGTCCTCATAGCACTTCCACCGCAGAATCTCCGTGGAGTCGCAGCTGGACAGGGTCACGCTTTTGGAGCGCACCTCCAGGCCCCAGACACTTAGACGATTCCACGTGGAACAGCCTGTGGGCCGAACCCCACTTCCACGACACAGCCGGAACTAACGGACAATCTCCCAACTTCAAGGCATCATTCTGGACCAGGAGGCATTTCCCATTCCCATTGTGCTGGATAGTAAACGTGTCATCCCCTGCGTAAATAAAACAGTTTGTAATTTAATGATTCTCGGAGAGAAGATGACAGTGGAGAGAAATCGACTCTGAAATCTCAAAAACCAAACACTATTATGTCTCTTAATAACCACTATGTGTTTTTAATCACTGTTTTAGTTAAATCAACAAAGACAATTAAGATCCAAGTGTCCTTAGATGCACTTTTTACAGATGCCATAGAGAAGTTGAATACGTGAGCTGAGGAAAGCACATTTTTAACCCTTAAATGCATGAATGCTTGCCAATCATTATTATAGCTCGAGATCTACTATTTGACACGGATAGGATCTCCTCTACCTGTGCCGATAATATAAAACTTTCCTGATATTAGAGTAACAATAACAGAAGAATAAAATAAGGCATATTTTGTTAAAGGAGCCATAAGCAAGATTGTGGCCAAAACTGGTACTGCAATCACTTTCAAATTACTGTAGAGCCAACATGATATCATGACTTTTGCGGAAACATACACGCCACTTCCGAGTCAAGTGGCGAGTTATCTCAACGCATTTTGAGCTATCCGTGTGTATGTCTATGCCATTAACGTCCGCGTCATTCCGTCTGTCTGTACACGCCGTCAAATGTCCGAGCGACACGAAGCAAAATGTACATCTACATCTGGGGAGCTATCTTTTTCTTTCTAAGGATGGTAAGGGAACAGTCATAAATGCCATTAACCCCAGTGACGGGTAGGTTTAGGGACGGGGTTGAGGTAAGTCATATATTTATATATACAGTAATAACGTTAAGTCAACGGCGTTCATAAACACGCTGAAAAGTGATTATGCATGTTGATAGCACGCCGAAAATGGAAATACGAATTGGCGTGTCATACACACGCAACTTCATGAGATTAGTCTGGTAGAGCAGTGTCTCCCCCTCCCTTCCCCCTTGACTCGAGGTTGCCAGGTATGCTGCAAGAACGTAGGCTGCTATTTTTCCTCTAGACTTTTGGAAAATCGCAAAAAATAAGATCTGTGTTCAACAAAGAGTAACCCTTGTGACCCTTACACGTTTTGTCTATCAAGATAATCTTTACAAGTTAATCCAAAATGTATACATTTTGAAGCATATATATAGTTAAAAAACACAGGCAGGCACAATAAAGTTTCAAAAAAACACAAGCAGGTTATTAATGGTGTGTAAACGTGAAAATATTTAGTGGCTTTGTTCACCACAGACGTTATTTCAGGCGATTTAGCAAAAACCCATTCAAAAATCCCATAGACTTTACAGTGAGGGAACCGGGAGTGCTAAAATGCTAACTCACGTCCGTTTTGGCCTACAAAGTGACGTCATAACTTCGGCACTCTATGGCAAGGGACGAGTACTACAAAGTGAGTTTTTTTTCTGTTAATTATTCATTTCGGACTCAATCACAAAGTATTTTGGATTCATTTTGAGTTTCTTTTTGGTTTCGCAACGTTTTTTATCCAATTCCAACGCGTTTGTATCTGTAGCTGTGGTAACTAGAGAAGAGCTGGCAACCCAAATGCCGCAACACTGACTGACTCCGTGATTGGTAGATCGGTGGAGGGTGGAGCATCACAACATGACAACATCTACACCAGTTGAGGGCTGCAACTTCACTTTTTAAATGACAATATCCTGGCCAGACTACTGTTGTCAGTGATATAAATATTTGAAATGAACATGATTTCTTAATGTCTAGTGACATATCAGGGAAAATGTATGATTAAATGAAATAAATATCTTGCATACAGCTCCTTTAACTTTTGGAGCTTGGAAGGGTTCAGTTTGAGCAGGTGTTTAATACCATCATCACTGTCCTCGTCAGAGCTCATTTCCCAGTACATTCAGCATATGGCTCACATTCGAACTTCACAAAAATATTCTCAAAATGATCATTTTCAATATCTTCAAAACCAATATTTTGATCGCTGACAGCTAGTCATCACCAGTTCCACCATCAAGAGACAGTGACACTAATATTTGATCGCGTAATTTGATCGCTGAGCCATTTCATGCTTTGCTGATGATACTTCCTATTCTTTTGTTTTCTGCTTACATACTATAAGAGAAACATCACTTCATCATTGTGTATCACCTTGTGGAATAAAGGTGAATTGCATTTATTCACTCATCAAAGAGTCAATTATTGTTGTGCAGAAAAAAACATGCTTACACTGTTCTTTAGACACCTTGACCCTTTTTACTAAAAATGAATTAAAAAACAATTAATTTCTTCTTGTTATATTTTTTAGAATTGAGGAATACAAAAAAAGGATGATGTCTAACTTTAAAAAACGAATGAGGAGAAAGATAGTGACTGAAGTCCTGGGCCACTTAAGACCCGAGGTATGCGTTTATGGGTTAATCAAGACATATCTATTTGTGAAGATGTGCAGAATGTCCACAGTCGGGTGCAATCTTTGTTTATACAGCAGTGTGTTATTGTTAAAGCAGCCTTGGAGCACATTTAAATAAACACTGGGTTATTAATTGGTATTTCTCTCTTGCCAAAGTGAAGTTATTTTCCACAACATCTGATCAACTATCATAGTTGTGTCATAACGTGTCTGCACTCTGCTTTGCACTTCGCTGTTTGGAACAACAGGCAGAAAACAAAGGGCTTTTTGAGTCATGGAGTGCTCTGTTGAGGGTGGCGTGTCACTGCAGGCCCAACAAAACAAACACTACATCAACATTTCTCTGAAGAACACGGCTGCAAATCTTTGTTTGATTGTTTATTCAACCAGTCAGTTTACAAATTTAACCAACATACATTAGCATGTGTGGACATGCTAGAATTTAATAATCTATTCTTCGTTAACACTTTACAATAAGGTTGCATTTGTTAACATTATCTTAACATGAACTAACAGCAATTCAAGTTGTTACTGTATTTATACATCTTTGTTAGCATTAGTCAATAAAAATACAATCATAGTTCATTCATTTGTTTGTTCATGTTAGCTTACAGAGCATTAATTGTTAACAAAAACAACATTTGATTTTCATAATGTATTAGTAAATGCTGAAATTAACATCAACTTCTTTGAAGTATTGTTCATTTTTAGTTCATGTTAACTGAAGTAGTTAGTTAACTAATGAAAACTAATGAAACATTTTTGTAAAGTGTTACCATATTATTTAATGTTAACATAATCTTATTCTAAATTTTTGCATATTACATAATACAATTTATAAATAATTTAATAACAAATAAAAATTATTATATTTTTATATATATACATATATATATATATATATAAAATATACAAATATATAAAAATAAATATAGAAAATGTTATTAAAATATTATATAAATAAATGCTTGTTAATAATCATATTTACTTTTTGATATTTATTATAATACCATAAACTGTTTTAAATGATGTGTTTGAATTATCTCTATGAGCATAGTAAAAATAATATAGTAAATCATTAAAATACAAGCCAAACATGAAGGCTTGAAGGAAAACAGTTTAAAGGCGTAAAGCCATAAAAACGTCATTAAAGTTCAAGTGGTTCTATGTCTCACTTCCTCCCCCACTAACTCAAATACATATTTTATAAGTACATAAATATTTATTCAATTTATCAATACAATTTGAAGTAATATATATATATGTATATATATGTATATATATATATATATATATATATATATATATATATATATATATATATATATATATATATATATATAGTATTTCAAATTTAATTAATATAAATACATACAGTCCTAGATATAGGGTATATAATGACAACTTAAATATAAATCTCTCTCATGTTATCACTGTGAAGCTGCTTTGATACAATCTGTATTGTGAAAAGAGCTATATAAATAAATTTGACTTGACTTGACTTGACACACTCTCACACACACACACACACACACACACACACACACACACACACACACACACACACACACACACACACACACACACACACACACACCAAACAGAAATATGAGGAGGTGTTTTGCAGAAGGAGGCTATGAGCCGTGATCGCACGAGGCAATGCAGTGGCTTATATGTCAGTGGTTCAGTTAAAAAATGTGTATTGAATTTCAAAAATGGGTCATAACCCGAGGTAAAACAGCATGTGAACGACACACCAGACCCACCCACGAACTCACACATGCAAACTGAATTAACAAATGGAGTGTATTAAATGCTTCAGAGCGCATTACCAACTGAAACCACCTGCCTCTTTAAACTCTCGAAATAACCATCAGACTGGCGTGGCTTCGGTCATTTTAGGCTTTTCAAGTTTTAAACTTATTAATAATTATACATATTATACAGAACAGAAAGGCAGACTTACCGCTGTTTACAGCTGAAGCGTGACTTGGAGCTACGCTTTCTCCTAAAAGTAGGAATATAAAAGTGTAAAACAACTTCTGAGTGCTCCAATCCATGATGAGAAATGTAAACAACCCCTCCTGACTGCAGTCACACGTTTCTCCAGACTACATATGCCTGTAAAGGCCGGGTTTATGCTCTCACGCTTTAAGCGGCAGAAAATCCCCCTTGATAATGTTGCCTCGACACTCCTGAAACATTTTCTGTTTCTGTTTAATGCTACCCAAACGGGCCGCGGTGGTGTGTGTCAGCTGTCAAGTCAGACTACGTCATGTCGCAAACGCCACGCCCTTATAGCAAGTGCTGCTCGTGCTTTGTGTCTCACCAACCTCTTTGTATATTAGCCACATTGATTATTAAAGTTTTCAATGTGTTTTAATATTGTAATTTAAACATTCTGTTTTAAATATAATTGCAATAGTGTGTGTGTGTTGTGTGTGTGTGATAATTACAATATTGTGTGTGAGTGTGGGGGGTATACTGTGAGCAGTGTTGGGGTAATGCCTGGTAACACATTTGAAATATGCTATTATATTCCATACTTTTATTAAACAAGAGAAACATGTAAACAAAGACTGAGAGTCAATGTTCAGAAATGATTAATAATTATTTTGTTTTGAACTATGCTGTATAGCTGTGTTTTCCGAATGTGTTCTCAAAAACTAAAAAATTTTAATATTTTTAAATGCCAAAAATGCCATTATTTTATATGAAAAAGTGAATAATTGTATTTTATGAAAAAAATATTTTACGTTTGACTTACATTTACAATATTTATATTATAAATATAAGTCATAGGCCTATTATATATTTTTTGATTAGATCAGATTTTAAGCTGTCATATGGTAATGTTACAATGTGCCCCTCAAATGTTAAGTGATAGTTTAAACTCAAAACCATAAATAGGGCTATACTGCCCTTTTGTGTCAAATTATATTTCTATATTTATTTTTCCAACAAATAAAACCAAACCGGCAATAAAAACCCATCCAATACAATCTTGAACTCAACAGACTCAGTGGCTCAGTTGATAAAGAGTTGGGTTTTAATCAAGAAGGCCTGAGTTCAAATCCCATTCTTGCTTACAAGATGTGTAATAATCACGTTGGTCTACTTTGGTAAAATGTGTAGATGTCACGGTTTAACCCCCTCAAAAGCGAAACTTACACTTAAACTTACCATAACGACCTATTGGTTTTCATTAAACCGAGAAAAATGGAATTTTGTTTTATTTATGATCACTGAGAAATGTTCTATTATTTCAAATGCAAAAAACATGTAGGCTATTATTTTCAAGGTGAAAAGGATTCATTTGCCTTGATCCACGCAAAGAAAACGTCTAAATGTCACGTTTTTAATGAAGCAGCCTAATGAGTAAAATGTCTATTTTTCCGGCGTCCCCAGCTCCTCGTTTAAGCAAAAGGTACGCTAAAACAACGTATTACATCGACGTTAAACCACGTTAACCGTGTTAACCATAACCTTTTAAATACTCGACCTAGTTCCGTTGCTTAGCCACGGGAAGAAACTCCTGTAACTTCAGTGCCCAACCCGGTATCACGACAAGACGTGAAATAATCAAGTTGGTCCACTTTGGAAAACGTGTAGATGTCACGTGTTTAACTGATAGTGAAACCATAAATAGGGCTATACTGCCCTCTTGTGTCAAATTATATTACTATATTTATTTTTCCAACAAATAAAACCAAAACGCGTAAACATCTAATACAACCTTGAACTCAACAGACTCAGTGGCTCAGTTAATAAAGCGTTGGGCTTTAATCAAGAAGACCTGAGTTCAAATCCCATTCTTGCTAACAAGACGTGAAATAATCACATTGGTCCACTTTGGAAAAATGTGTAGATGTCACTGTTTAACCCCCTCAAACGTGAAACTACACGTAAACTGAAACTTAAACTTACCATAACGACCTATTGGTTTTCATTAAACCGAGAAAAATGGAATTTTGTTTTATTTACGATCACTAAGAAATGTTCTATTATTTAAAATGCAAAAAAACATTTATTATTTTCAAGGTGAAAAGGATTCATTTGCCTTGATCCACGCCGAAGAAAACGTCTAAATGTCACGTTTTTAATGAAGCAGCCTAATGAGTAAAATGTCTATTTTTCCGGCGTCCCCAGCTCCTCGTTTAAGCAAAAGGTACGCTTAAACAACATATTACATCGAACGTTAAACGTTAACCGTGTTAACCATAACCTTTTAAATACCCGACCTAGTTCCGTTGCTTAGCCATGGAAGAAACTCCTGTAACTTCAGTGCCCAACCTGTATCACGACAAGACGTGAAATAATCACGCTGGTCCACTTTGGAAAACGTGTAGATGTTGACGTTTAACTGATAGTGAAACATAAGTTAGGTCTATACTGCCCTCTTGTGTCGAATTATATTACTATATTTATTTTTCCAACAAATAAAACCAAACGCTGCAAACATCTAATACAACCTTTTCCACTTTGGAAAATGTGTAGATGTCACGGTTTAACCCCCTCAAACGTGAAACTTACACGTAAACTGAAACTCAAACTTACCATAACGACATATTGGTTTTCATTAAACCGAGAAAAAATTTAATTTTGTTTTATTTACGATCACTGAGAAATGTTCTATTATTTCAAATACAAAAAAACATTTATTATTTTCAAGGTGAAAAGGATTCATTTGCCTTTATTCACGCCGAAGAAAACGTCTAAATGTCACGTTTTTAATGAAGCAGCCTAATGAGTAAAATGTTCATTTTTCCGGCGTCCACCAGCTCTCGTTTAAGCAAAAGGTACGCTTAAACAACATATTACATCGACGTTAAACTTAACCATGTTAACCATAACCCTTTAAATACCCGACCTAGTTTCGTTGCTTAGCAACGGGAAGAAACTCCAGTAACTTCAGTGCCCAACCCGGTATCACGACAAGACGTGAAAATAATCACGTTGGTCCACTTTGGAAAACGTGTAGATGTCACGGTTTAACTGACAGTGAAACCATAAATAGGTCTATACTGCCCTCTTGTGTCAAATTATATTACTATATTTATTTTTCCAACAAATAAAACCAAACCCGCAATAAAAAAAAACATCATAATACAATCTTGAACTCAACAGACTCAGTGGCTCAGTTGATAAAGCGTTGGGCTTTAATCAAGACCTTAGTTCAAATCCCATTCTTGCTTACAAGACGTGAAATAATCACGTTGGTCCACTTTGGAAAATGTGTAGATGTCACGTGTTAAAAACACATTACTTTCCATAAAAAGTAACCAGTAATGCAATCAGTCACTTTTTTAGGAGTAACGCAATATTGTTACACATTTTAAAAAGTAACTTTCCCCAACACTGCTATGAGAGAAATATCCTCACTATATAGTGAAACACTACTTACAGCTGACTAGTGAGGACATTTTCCTGGTCCTTAGTTCAAAAGGCTTTAGGGTTAGAGAATATAATATACTTTGTACAGATAAAATCATTATGTCTATGGAAGTCTCCATAAAACCCAACATGTGGGTGTGTGCATGTGTTTGTTTTGTTTTTTAGTATGGTTATAGTACATCTACATTTAGTCATGTAGCAGACGCTTTATCGAAAGCGACATACACATGAGGAGAGCAGCAGAAGCAATAAAACTAACAGGCATAAGGCAATAATATGCAAGTGCTGTGACCAGTCCATTAGTATAGCATTTTAATATATAAATATATATATAGAATAGTAAGTGTATTGGTCTTGCCTGAAAAGATGTCTTCAGCCGTTTCGTAAAAATGTCTAAAGACTCAGGAGCTCGGGTTGAGTTACAGTGTAATTGTATTGTTTTGTACAGTATTGTATACTGCATTTTGTGTTTGAGATTGTTAGACTTTATTGTGTTTTGTTTCACGATGGGAGCAAATTCCTCACAATAACTGTTACTATATATGACAGAAACTAAAATATCTGCTTGTTTTGGTAAATTGTTTTTACACACAGCATGTAACAGTCTTTTCCATTAACCTCTGACTAATATAACAAGGAGGTACAGATTTGAGGAGGTGTTGCTCTTTGCTGTTATAATTTTAAATGAATTGTGTTTATAGATTCATTGCAAAATTATAGAAGACAAGAAGATTTTAATATTATTTTTTAATATGTAATTTTTCTTGAAAACTGGTCATGAAAAGAAAAAAATTGAAAAATTTATACAGACAAATACTTCTTTAGAAACAAAACAATGATAAAAACATTAAAAATGTAAACAGTGACGCGCAATAATACTATGAAGACCCTTTAAACACAACCACAAATAAAAACACAGTCTAACAGTAACATAAAAGTTCAGAATTAAAAGAACTTACAGAATATAACTGCTTATCAAAATGTAAGACAAATACATAAAATGTGTCGATTAAATAAAGAAAAAAAGAAAAAAAACAATGAAGTCAAGATTGTCTTGCAAGATATATATATATACATAAAAAAAAAATCCAAGGCAGTTGGATTTTCACATAAATATATACACTAGATGTCGCCTTGGCTACGTCAATAGAGCCGCCATCTTGGAATAGGGAGCCCCCCACTTTCATGCTATCAGCGTCATGTAGATAAAGGTCTAACGGAAATAAAATCACCACAAATCATTATGAATGCGATTTTTTAGGGGGTTCGTTCCCAATGGTCAGACATGTATTTATCACTGATTCCAGAAAACAAAAATAAACAATTAATTCGAAGTAAAGGCAGAGATAGCAGCGTCATCTAGCTACTTCCTATGACAACACCCCTGTTCCAAGACGGCGCGGTTTTGACGCATGCTTAGGAACCCCAAGGTGACGTCCAGTGTATATGTCTATGGGATATTCATTGCTTATTCATGAGGGGATTCATGAAACTCAAAAGTGGAGCCTTTTCGTGTCTGTGCTTCATTTCACTTTTTTTGTGCCAATAAAGGGAGTAGTTCACTTTAAAAAAAAAACATTACTGATAATTTACTCACTCGTATGTCTTTTCAATATGTCCATGTCTTTCCTTTTCTCCAGTCGAAAAGAAATTAAGGTTTTTGAATAAAAACATTCCAGGATTTTTTCTCCATATAATGGACTTCAATGGGAACCAAACGGTTCAAGGTCCAAATGAGAGTTTCAGTGCAGCTTCAAAGGGCTTTGAAAACGACACCAGACGACTGAATAAGGGTCTTAACTAGCCAATTTCGTTGGAAGAATGAATGAACCAAACGACTTGAAAAAAGATTTGTTCATTTGAACACTCATCACAGAACAGGGTGAACATTTTTATTTATATTTGAAATGACAGATGGTTTCGCTAGATAAGACCCTTATTCATCGTCTGGTGTCGTTTAAAGCTGCACTGAAGCTGCACTGAAACTCTCATTTGGACCTTGAACCGTTTGGTACCCAATGAAGTCCATTATGTGGAGAAAATCCTGGAATGTTTTCATCAAAAACCTTAATGTCTTTTCGACTGAAAGAAAGAAAGACATGGACGTCTTGGCTATCATGGGGGTGAGTAAATTATCAGTAGAAGTTTTTTTTAAAAGTGAACTACTCCTAATGAATAAAAAAGTGAACTGCTACTCCTAACTAATGAAGCACTAATAGCCTCACCGTTAGACAATGCAAAAAGTCATAGAAGCGCATTCAGTAAAATACAGAGGAGCAAAACATTCGAAATGAAGATTTGAACTCTGAACTTGGGGTCAAGTTTTCTAACCACAGAAAGAAGATTCTGAAGTGTATAACATGGCTTTGGTGCAATGGGAGCTGTGCAAGGGAAGGTGTGTAAAGAACAAACGTAATCCAAACAAACACACTTTAGCTCAAACTAGTTTCAGGTATCAAAGGAGAGGAGAGAACACAATACTAAAATAAGGTTGTATTACAGATAACACCAGCAACTGTGCAAGGTAAACATTTATTCACGGCCACAAGGTTCTGCTGTGCTTTGGTGTGCAGTGGCTTATTTTGAATATGTGGATTCTGTAGTTTATTGTCTTATCTTGTAAAAACAAGTTTCCTGCTGTAGATGAACTATTAAAAGACTTCAAAAGATCTGTTTGTCCTGGGTAGGAGGATCACCCCAGCTAATTTCGGCTGAACCTTCTGGAACGATTCTCACAAATTTATAAACGAATATTAAGAATGTTCGTTTTCAGTGATCTGGTTCTCACAAAAAAACATTATGGAATGTTTTTTCTGAAATGTATTACTGTCTAACATTTTAAATGCGTTCAAAGAGTTCCCATTATGTTCCCATAAACAAGAAAAGGGTTTTTAAAACATGGACCTTTTGAATGTTTCAGAGAACATTCAGAAATAACGTTTTCATAACTTAACGGGAACGTTAGCCAAAGATTCTTTGAACATATTTTTGTTAGCTGGGACAGAGATCCGAAAGTTGCATTGTTTAATAGTTGCAATAGTTGAAGAGTAAAACATAAAGTCAACATGAAATGACATCCACTACCCCATTTACTTTCATTAATGAGATGATTTTGTTTTTTTTAGAAAGATAAGCAAAAAATTGCACAGAATGAATACTGCACATTTGGTCAAAAATGAGTTAAGACATGTAATGGGCTTTATGACGTGTTCTGTCTTGTGAAAAAATATCTGGGTTAAACTATGTCCCGTTTCGGAGATGCATTACCACATAATCTACCCATAACATGTTTGACTGGCTGGTATGAAAACTTTAAAGGCCTTTTTCTCCATTTCTTTGTTTACGTAGTTACTGCACTTTGCCTTTGTAGGGCAATTAATAGGAATTAATTGAAAGTACACTCAGTAATTGTAATGATTTTGTTTGACACATTTTTTTTTCACATAAAATGTGTAAAACTTTTTTAATGTGGAAAGAAATACTGGGTAAAAAAATACAAAATAAACATTGGGTTAAAAATGTAATTTTAAAATGTAACCCAATGGCTGTGTTTGTCCATATTTGACCCAAATTGGGTTAAACCAGTGTTTGCCAACCTGTCTGGCGGCACACCGACACTGCACGATTCTTTTGTGTCCCGAATCAAACACACCTGATTCAACTCATCAGGTCATTAACCCATGTGATTATGAGCTAATGAGTTGAATCAGGTGTTTTTGATTAGGGAGACAAAGAATACGTGCAGTGTTGGTGTGCCGCCAGGAACAGGGTTGGGAAACACTGGGTTAAACAACATTTTTTAGAGTGTACACCTTTAAAAGGATACTTTTTTTTTGAAATAGGCTCATTTTACCACTCCCCAGCCTAAACAGTTGAGTTTACCGTTTTCAAATCCATTCAGCTGATTTTTTTTATATTTAGAAGAATATCAGTAACTAGACAGTTTCTGGTCTCATTGACTTCCATAGTAAGAAAAAATATACAATGGAAGTGAGACCAGAAACTGTCTGGTTACTGATATTCTTCATAATATCAAAAAATCGGTTGAATGGATTCGAAAACGGTGAAACTCAACTGTTTAACTCTGGGGGAGTGGTAAAATGAGCCTATTTCCAAAAAAGTGGAGTATCCCTTTAAGAAATTGGTGTATCCAAAATGGTAATTTTTTATGATAATGTCCTTATTCATATATTTAATTTGTGATTATTCATTTATTTAAATTTAAATTATTTTAATTCAAATTAGTAATCTTTCATCAACTTCTTCGACTGCCTGTTTCTCATTGCACCCGAAAGTAAATTGAGTCAATTTTGATTTCATGTTGACGTTCAAGGCCTGTTCACAAAAAGGACGAATGTTCAGAAGGAAATAGCCTAAGTGCAATCAACATTTTAATTGGAATGAATGGAAGTTAGACCGTCACAAACACCCCCATGCTGTCAACGTGAATCAACCAATAAGATTCACACTTTTTTGGTCACATGTCCAGCACCACTGCTGTTCCATAAATCTATGTCTACATCCGAAAGCTTAAAAATGCTGCCTTTTGACGATACATTCCAATTAGTTTCACTTCCTGTCTCCTGAGATACCTTTATCTGATCGATTTTAAAGGCCCCCTCTCTTTCTTTGATATCCTGTGCGTTCCATTCTGTGACAGTTGAAGGAATAGGATACCTAAAGCTACACTGTGTAACTCTTTTAGTTTATTCTTAGCTAAAAACACTTAGTTCTTTCAAAAATATATGTGCTCATTAATGTATATTTACTTCGTTCAAGTAATAAAGTATTCTCGTGAGTGTATAATATGCCATTGAAAATACATACGGGTAAGGGGTTCTAATGTCGGTCACCATGTTGCCCTTCCATCTTGAAAGTACATTAGCCAAAGAGGGACATACCCGTTAATTCAAGCTTCGCGCTTTTGCGTTTACGTTTGAGTTAACACTCATGGACGAGGTCGAACTGGAAGCCATGTTAATCTTGGACTACATTGGCCACCGTAGGAGTTAAACGAAATTGAGAGGAACAGAAACTAATATTCACTGGATGGTCATATACCTTTTCACCACTAGATGGGGGTAAAAATCACACAGTGTAGCTTTAAAAATTAAAATTCTGTCATCATTTACTCACCCTCAAGAATATCTTTCCTGAACATCGTGTTAATGCAAACAGGCCGCTGACACCAAAAACAATATCAAACCACATTCAACCAACAAGCCCATTTGGCCATTTTAACTTTTACATCTCTAGAGGAATTCTGTTGCTGTCCTGATTATGAGACAAAGTGTAAAAAGCCCCATTTCCTACTTCATAAAGAATATCCCTTTCATATTGATTTAAAATGGACTGAATTCGGCCGTATGTGCACGATGACCTCCTATAGCAACAGTACGGACAGACAACTCAACTATCTTTATCATATTCGCACTGGAGTCTCAGGCAAATCACACATGAATGCATGCACATATACACTCACACACACATACTAGTCCCGTGCTTGTGTCTCTAGGTCTGGGAGTAAGACATTCTCATCTTGATCACTGGCTTGGGAGCTTGTCTGTCTGTAATAGGCACTGCCAAGTGTCGGAAGCCTCTGGATGCAAAGAGAGTTTCTCTGTAAAGAAGCCGCAATGATCCAATCATCACAGCAAACAACACAATGGCCACCAAAGCAGCAACTGAGATCATACTTCGGTGCAGACCTGAAACGAAACGAACACGTCAAGTCTTCAATGTCACGTTTCTTGTTTTCATATGATGCATGACCATGATTGAAAGTGAGAACTAAACGATGTAGACTACTTATACAATTATTTACACTAGTTAGGTACTAGTTCTAGCTTCAAAACTGAGCTGACAGTGTTGCAGAGTATACAGAGGATATAAGAGGTGTCACTTCCTGAAAAATATGACTCAGCAAGAAAGATTATTCTAACCTTTCAATGGCTCCACTTCTAACTCTTTTGATGGCTCCTGTGATGCAAAAGCAAAACATCTGAATGAGTATTTTACTTTTGTGAGAGCTATCATCCTCTCCTCAGGTCAATGTTTGTGTGTTTCAAATAAAAATCACAATGCACACAGATATGAAAGTGAGTTCTACATTTACAATGCAGAACTACCCCACCCAACATTTGCAATATCTGACACTTAATTTATTAATAGAATTTTTTTTAAATGGTCAAAAGTGACCATAAATGGATGGTTTTATGATGTCTACATAGATACCTGACTGAATACTGAGGAAATAAACAGGGGAAAATAACTTTAGGACCTAGGAAACAGTTTATTTGCAGTTAATTTGCTCCATATAGACTATAGAGATATAAGACCATCTACTGTAGTGACAAGAGTCATGAAATATTCGTGTTGCATTATTTTTTTTCCCACAAGAGGTCGGCAGAGTGAGATATTTTGAGCTGAATACACAGGGTTGTGCATGTATGGAAGCTTGTTTCCGCCACTGAATAAAAAAAATAAAATAAATAATTCTGACTATATCTCAATTCTGACTTCATATCTTCGTATTTCTGACTTTATATCTCCATTTCTGACTCTCATATTTCGTGCATTTCTGACTTTATAACACGCAGTTGCGAACTTTTACTCATCGCAATTCTGACTTTATAACTCGCAATTCTGAGAAATAAAGTCAGAATTGCGAGATAAAAAGTCAGAATTGCGTGATAAAAGTCCGAATTGCGAGTTATAAAGTCAGAATTGCGAGATATAAAGTCAGAATTGCGAGATATAAAGTCAGAATTGCGTTATATAAAGTCAGAATTGCGAGATATAAAGTCAGAATTGCGAGATATAAAGTCAGAATTATGAGATATAAAGTCAGAATTGCGTGATATAAAGTCAGAATTGCGAGATATAAAGTCAGAATTGCGAGATATAAAGTCAGAATTGCGTTATATAAAGTCAGAATTGCGAGATATAAAGTCAGAATTGCGAGATATAAAGTCAGAATTGCGTGATATAAAGTCAGAATTGCGTATATAAAGTCAGAATTGCGAGATATAAAGTCAGAATTGCGTGATATAAAGTCAGAATTGCGTGATATAAAGTCAGAATTGTGTGATATAAAGTCAGAATTGCGAGATATAAAGTCAGAATTGCGTGATATAAAGTCAGAATTGCGTGATATAAAGTCAGAATTGCGTGATATAAAGTCAGAATTGCGAGATATAAAGTCAGAATTGCGTGATATAAAGTCAGAATTGCGAGATATAAAGTCAGAATTGCGTAGATATAAAGTCAGAATTGCGAGATATAAAGTCAGAATTGCGAGATATAAAGTCAGAATTGCGAGATATAAAGTCAGAATTGCGAGATATAAAGTCAGAATTGCTGTGATATAAAGTCAGAATTGCTGAGATATAAAGTCAGAATTGCGATATAAAGTCAGAATTGCGAGATATAAAGTCAGAATTGCGAGATATAAAGTCAGAATTGCTGAGATATAAAGTCAGAATTGCTGCGATATAAAGTCAGAATTGCTGCGATATAAAGTCAGAATTGCGGATATAAGTCAGAATTGCGATATAAAGTCAGAATTGCGAGATATAAAGTCAGAATTGCGAGATATAAAGTCAGAATTGCGAGATATAAAGTCAGAATTGCCGAGATATAAAGTCAGAATTGCTGCGATATAAAGTCAGAATTGCGTGATATAAAGTCAGAATTGCGAGATATAAAGTCAGAATTGCTGAGATATAAAGTCAGAATTGCGAGATATAAAGTCAGAATTGCGAGATATAAAGTCAGAATTGCGAGATATAAAGTCAGAATTGCAAGATATAAAGTCAGAATTGCGAGATATAAAGTCAGAATTGCGCGATATAAAGTCAGAATTGCGAGATATAAAGTCAGAATTGCGTGATATAAAGTCAGAATTGCTAGATATAAAGTCAGAATTGCCAAGATATAAAGTCAGAATTGCTGAGATATAAAGTCAGAATTGCGAGATATAAAGTCAGAATTGCGAGATATAAAGTCAGAATTGCTGAGATATAAAGTCAGAATTGCGAGATATAAAGTCAGAATTGCTAAGATATAAAGTCAGAATTGCGAGATATAAAGTCAGAATTGCGAGATATAAAGTCAGAATTGCGTAGATATAAAGTCAGAATCTGCGTGATATAAAGTCAGAATTGCGAGATATAAAGTCAGAATTGCGCGATATAAAGTCAGAATTGCGAGATATAAAGTCAGAATTGCGAGATATAAAGTCAGAATTGCGTGATATAAAGTCAGAATTGCGAGATATAAAGTCAGAATTGCGTGATATAAAGTCAGAATTGCGTGATATAAAGTCAGAATTGCGAGATATAAAGTCAGAATTGCGAGATATAAAGTCAGAATTGCGATATAAAGTCAGAATTGTGCGATATAAAGTCAGAATTGCGAGATATAAAGTCAGAATTGTCGCGATATAAAGTCAGAATTGCGAGATATAAAGTCAGAATTGCCGAGATATAAAGTCAGAATTGCGAGATATAAAGTCAGAATTGCTGCGATATAAAGTCAGAATTGCTGATATAAAGTCAGAATTGCGAGATATAAAGTCAGAATTGCGAGATATAAAGTCAGAATTGTGAGATATAAAGTCAGAATTGCTGCGATATAAAGTCAGAATTGCCAAGATATAAAGTCAGAATTGCTGCGATATAAAGTCAGAATTGCGAGATATAAAGTCAGAATTGCTGCGATATAAAGTCAGAATTGCGCGATATAAAGTCAGAATTGCGAGATATAAAGTCAGAATTGCGTGATATAAAGTCAGAATTGCGTGATATAAAGTCAGAATTGCGAGATATAAAGTCAGAATTGCGTATATAAAGTCAGAATTGCGAGATATAAAGTCAGAATTGCGAATATAAAGTCAGAATTGCGAGATATAAAGTCAGAATTGCGAGATATAAAGTCAGAATTGCTGAAAGTAGTCAGAATTGCGTGATATAAAGTCAGAATTGCGAGATATAAAGTCAGAATTGCGTGATATAAAGTCAGAATTGTGAGATATAAAGTCAGAATTGCGTGATATAAAGTCAGAATTGCGAGATATAAAGTCAGAATTGGGTGATATAAAGTCTGCAATTCTGAGAAAAAAAGATAGAAGTGCGACTTTTCTCACAATTCTGACTTTTTTCTCACACTTGCGAGTTTATATGTCGAAATTCTAACATCTTCTCAGAATTGTAAGAATATTTTCCCTCAGATTAGTTTAAATTTCATAATTCTGACTTTATATCATGCATTTCTTACTTTATAACACACATTGCGACTCTTATATAATCTATTTAGCAATTCTGACTTTATATCTTGTAATTCTGACTTTATAATTCTAATTCCTGACTTTATATCTCGCAATTCTGACTTCTATAACCGTAATTTTGACTTTATATCTTGCAATTCTGACTTCATAACTCGTATTGCGACTTTATATTCACGCAATTCTTAACTTTATATCTCGTAATTCTGACTTTATATCACGTAAATTCTGACTTTCCATTTTCGCAATAAAGAAAGTGAACTCGTAATTGTGAGAAAAAAAGTCAGAATTGTGAGATAAAAAGTCGCAATTACCTTTTATATTATTCATTCTATGGCGGAAACAAGCTTCCATATGCATGAAATGGGGAGTTGTTTTGAAATAAAGTTGCTAAGTTGATAAAATGTATTGATAAAATGTAGTAATTTAAAGGTAAATAAAATCTTCCAAACAAATTGCACTAAAAAAATAGACAAAAATATCAACAAAATGAAATGATATAAGCTTTCTGGATGAAACAAAATCATTTTAGGGCTTCAGGTTATTTTGACCCATGAGGAAAGGATGTTTTACAACAACGGAAGGATATGATGACATTAACAGATTCTTATTTTGCAACTTGTGAGTCAGTACACAAATGATACAGCACTGCAACAAAGAAATGTTGCCTCTCTAAGGCCAATAATAGTCCTTTCCAGTTCCATTTCTGCATTAAACATGGACTGGGACCACTGGTGGTTTGTGGTGGTTATGTTAATTTTACCTGATGAGGTTTTGCAGATGAAGCCCTGGGTGTCAGTGCAGTTGTCTAACTGCCACACAGCATCTGATATCCGCATAGTCACACATAGACCAGCCCTCATGACACTGGGATCTGGAGCTTTGGAGTGCCAGTAAGTGTACTGGAGCGGTGAGCCATCCAGTAGAGTCAAAGCGTTCTCTGAAAATAAGCATTTTGGTTACATAAGGACAGTTTTATTTTTTAGATATAACTTTCAATGAACATAACAAAAAATGTTTCGCATAAAACTTTAAAATGCCCTATTATATGTGTTACGAATGCGAATGTAAAAGGGTCTGCAAAGTTTCAAAGATCAAAGTGTTAAATAAGCTAAATGGAGTTATTGTCTCTCAAAAGAAGAATTGCCTGAAAAAAGCCATCAGTAATTCCAGTTTTACTTCCAGCAAAAACCAATATAGGCTTATAACAAATTTGCATAATGCCAGCCTATGGTCTTTAGTGGCTGCCTGTGAACAAAGTTTACTTTGCTGCAAAAGCAAACCCACTCTGCATGCACTTCCAAAGGATGAGGACTCAAACTGATATGGAACAACCTGAACGCCATTGTTACTGTTCGAATCACTGTGTATACAAGGAGGAAGCATCTGGACCTGTAATTTAGATATGATAAGGGGCATAAGCAGTAGATTACTGGGCCATCTGACCAATCAGTGCAGAGTAGGCTCTAGGAAAGGAGGGGTTTAGAGGGACTGGGTCCTTTACTTAACTGTTTTAGACACTGTGAGAAAAGAGGCGATGCTGCAATGTATATTATGAGAAAATTAAAAACAAAATTAATCTTGGAAGCATATAAACATATTTTAGGAGACTTCAAAAACAAAAGTAGGAACCTTTGAAAAAGTATAATGGGGCACTTTAAATTTAATTTTATATTATAAATTCAAGATAAAACTATCTATATAAAAATTCAAGATAAAACTGTCTATATAAAAATGTAATACAAATATAAATAAATATAAATAAATATCAAAAGCACAAAATAATGTAAATTAAAATTCTAAATTAATTTTGTAGTGTGTATATATATATATATATATATATATATATGTATATATATATATATATATATATATATAATTCAAGATAAAACTGTCTATATAAAAATTCAAGATAAAACTGTCTATATGAAAATGTAATATAAATAAATAAATAAATATCAAAAGTACAAAATAATATAAATTAAAATTCTAAATTAATTTTAGTGTATATGTGTATATATATATATATATATATATATATATATATATATATATATATATATATATATATATATATATACACACACACACATGTATATAAAATTCAAGATAAAACTGTCTATATAAAAATGTAATATAAATATAAATAAATATAAATAAATATCAAAAGTACAAAATAATATAAATTAAAATTCTAAATTAATTTTGTAGTCTATATATATATATATATATATATATAATAAAATATAATTCAAGATAAAACTGTCTATATAAAAATTCTATATAAAAATGTAATATAAACATAAATAAATATCAAAAGTACAAAATAATATAAATTAAAATTCTACATTAATTGTTTAGTGTATATATATATATATATATATATATATATATATATATATACACACACATATATAAATATCACATATATAATATATAATATATATATATATAGATATATATATATATAAATATAAATAATTGTATACATAATTATTTTCAAACATCATTTTAATTTTACACAAGTTTATAGAACTGTAATATATATATTCTAAATACATCATATATTTTTTTCATTTATATGACATAAATTTACTAAATTCTCAAATATTTAACGTCAAGGCCCTTACTGTCAGTGTTGTAGAAAATTCCAAGCCAAAATTTCCGAGGGCCCTTGTAATAACGCACCAACTCGTTAATTACGAACCGAGCTTCCCTCATCATCTTGAACTGTCAAAAGTTCTGAAGAATTTCCTGAGAAAAATTAAAAGTCTTGCTAAGCCATGCAAATGCAACCAAATATGATCAAAGCCACCCCTACTGTAGGTGGAGCTCTTGATCTAATCAATTTGAAAATGCAGTACCATTCTTTTTACAGTGATTTCTCGCTTCCTCCAGGGTCATCTTTGTTACAACATTTTTAAAATAATAGCAGCTCCTGCGAAACTTCAGCCAGCGTTCAGGACATACCACGTCATAGGAAAAAGCTATACTTTCTGTGCGAGGTCAAACAAGAATGTCAGTCAGATTTCAACAACTTACAAAGTAATAAAATGAATCAAAAGACAGGAGGAATGGACTCACTCATGGGAGGTATGTAGCATATCGCCCCTGATAACAGCATGTCACATTCTGCATATTTCCAGCGTCCATTAACATCCATGAACCCACAGTCTCCATCTCCTTTTGGCATTTCCCAGTTAGTGAACGATGCCTCACTGCCATCGGCCCACTGTTGATCTATATCATCCTATGGAGATAGAGGGCGCTCTTGTTTAATACACCAATTCAACTCATCAAAATATATCACAATATGATTTCAAAGCCTCCTTACATCTGTACTGTACAAGCCAATCCAGAGTGGGGCTTCAAGCCTGTTGATGAGCACATTGAGATAGGCCTGTTGATATGGGTCTGCGATCCGCACAAGTGCCGCCCCCTTCTCCAAACATGCGTTCTGGGCCTCGGACCAGCTCAAGTTGCCGTGGATGATTCGGTAACTGTGGTTCTTATACTCAGATGTGCCCAGAGAGGAAGCGGTGTAATAGGGCTGGGTTGGACGCTTGGTAATGTCTAAGATAAAGTAGGGATGCAACGGTATTAAAAAGCTTTTAATTATTTTCATGTTATGAACAATAACCACCCAGCTAACAAAAATAAGAATTTTCTTTTAACATTCAAAACATAAAAAAATAATAATTACATATAAAAATAATAATTATAAAATAATAGTTAAAATAATAATTATAAAAAAAATATATAAATATAAAAAAAATATATATATATATATATATATATATATATATATAGCTGCGAGCAGCGATTGCGGGCCCAAGCCGGTGGCACCGCAACCCCGGTGCCTCCAGTTACCTAAAGGCACCGGGATGGCGGTACCGCCGGCTTTGGCCCTCCATCGCTGCTCGCAGCTATATATATATATATATAAAGCCGGTGGCACCGCCACCTTGGTGCCTTTAGGGTTATTCTGCACGACGTGCAAAAACGTAACCCCTGCTTTGGAATACATACTAGTATGTATTCCACAATTGGAATACATACTAACATACTAGTCAGAACTGAAGAGTTGATATCTGAATGACAGATCACCATAGAAGTCAATGGAAAAAATGTGACTAGTAACAAAAGAATAGTTACTAGTCACCATTGAAATAAGTACTAGTGTCTAATGAATAAGTACTAGTATCTATTTAATAGGTACTAGTATCTAATGAATAAGTACTAGTAACTAATTTATAAGCATTGGTATGTAATGAATAAGGACTAGCATCTAATGAATAAGTACTAGTATCTAATAAATAAGGACTAGTGTCTAATGAATAAGTACTAGTATCTTTAAAAAGGTACTAGTACCTAAAGAATAAACACTAGTATCTAAAGAAAAGGCACTAGTATCTAAAGAATAAGCACTAGTAGCTAATGAATAAGTACTAGTACTTAATGGAATAGATACTAGTATCTGAAAAATAAGTACTAGTAGCATGAAAATAGAGACTAGTAGGTTAAAATGATTAAATGTTAAAACGGCTTGCCATACTCTATCTGTCGTTTCGACTAGTCACAATTACGTTACAGATATCTTAAATGATAATACAAACTATCCAAAATGTAATTACGACTAGAAAGACGTTGTTGATATCTACAATGTTAATTACGAATAGTCAAACTTAGCTTTTAAATGTTAAAAGGGCTTGCCATACAGAAGTGTAGGCTCAGAGAGACACTCTAACATTTTCAAACCAAAATATCTGACTTTCTGTGGGTCCTAGCTCATGAGTGTAAATTAGAAAGTTGTCCGGCTTGAGGAGAATATATGAATATATGAAACGATGAGATCAACATGTGTACTGAGTTTCATATTATTACATGCAAGCGTGTTTGATTTATGGACCAAGTTTTGGACCCCGTTCCAGGGGGCGCTGTCTCAGCCCCCTTGCCACACCCGGGTACCATCTTCAGCCCGGCTCTGATGGCTGTGGGATCTGACCTGTGTGCAAAGTTTCAAGAGTTTTCAAACCCATTAAGGGCCCCAAAAGCCGCTAAGAGACTCAAAATCATCAAAAAAAGGAATGTTAAAGTTTGATGCGTCTGCTATGGCAACATTATCTTAGATATTGAATAATGCTTTCACAGCTCTTCATCTGGCGTGTGTTTACATTTGAAGCAAATCGGGTAAAAGTAAGAGTGCGATTTCAAAGCATTTTGAAAGTGAAACACTTTCTGCTGCCAGTTGGTGGCGCTATATATTTGACTCACATCTATGTGATCGACCTCTTACAACGAACACACTGCTGAAGTTTCATCAAGATCAGTTAATGTATGCAGAAGTTTTAACACACTTCCTTTTTGATTTATTTACTTACTTTTTTGATTTATGGACCAAGTTAATTTAATTAATACACTAATTATATAAAACTATTGTCAATGCACTACAATTAAACAGGTTATATGCCTTTACTTATAAAAAAATAAAAATAAAAACTTATGTAAAAAATACCAGGCTTAAGAAATGTATTTACTTTAGCAGGCCAGACACACAGTGAAATGATTAAGCCCCCTCCCCCTACACACACACACACACACACACAGACTGTGTGACAGGCCTAGGTTTAGAAAGAGCATGATCATATTCAAACTACAATATCTGACTTTCTGTGGGTTTGAGCTTATTATTGTTAATTAGAAAGTTGTTTGGCTTGAATAGAACAATATACACGGCAAGTTTTGTAACTGTCAGTAAAACTAACCAAGTTATAACACACTATATGTGTCCTTTTTTAGTCAAAAAAATCCGCCACGGCCAAACCGTTCGAGATATCAAAAATCCGTCCGGAATATAGCATCCTCAATGTCTTGACTTCATGCATATCCGAGTTTGGTGGTGATTGGTAACAGCATGGGTTGTAATTTGATGTTTTTCTAGGACAATTATTTAAAAAAAAAAAACATAATTCCCGACTTCCGTTTGAACTGTCGTAAAACTTAGAGCACGAAAGTTGTTTGGCCTGATGTGATCTATGAGTGTACCGAGTTTCATATTAATCCATGCACGTGTGTTTGATTTATGGACAAATGTTCGAATCCCTGAAAGAATGCATCCTAAAAGAATGGTAAAGTTTGATGCGTCGCCACGGCAACAGTTTCAAAGATATCAAGAATCCATTCATAGGTCTTCATCTGCCGTGTATGTACATTATACAGATGAAGTTTGAAGCAAATCGGGTAAAAATAAGAGGGTGATTTCAAAGCATTTTGAAAGTGACACACTTCCTGCTGCCAGTTGGTGGCGCTATAACTTTGACTCACAATAGTCACATCCATGTGATCGTCCTCTTACAGCGAACGCACTGCTGAAGTTTCATCCAGATCAGTTAATGTATGCTGAAGTTATGACACACTTCCTGTTTCACGTTTCTCGCCATAGTTTCGTTTCCTCGCCACGGCCAAACCGTTCGAGATATCAAAAATCCCCACACAAACTTTCATCCTCAATGTCTTGACTTCACGCTGACCGAGTTTCGTCGAATTTGGATCAGAGCTCTAGGAGGAGTATTTAAAAGTTCATTGCGTGTGTTTTACAAAAAAACCTCAATAGCCAACTTCCTGTTGGGCTGGGTAAAAGTAAGAACGCGAGGTATAGATGAAATTCTGCTATCGACATGTGTACCGAGTTTCATATTATTACATGCAAGTGTGTTTGAGTTATGGACCAGGTGTTCGGACCCCATTCCAGGGGGCGCTGACGAGCCGCCCTGCCACGCCCGGGTACCAGCTTCAGCCCGGCTCTGATGGCCGCGGGTTCTGACCCGTGTGCAAAGTTTCAAGAGTTTTCGAGCATGTTAAGGGCCTCAAAAGTGCCCGAATAGTCGCTGAGAAAAAAAGAAAAAAAAAAAAAAAAAAAAAAAAAAAAAAAAAATAATCGGAAGGAAAACAATAGGGCTCTGCGTCCTTTCAGGGCTTGGGCCCTAAAAAAAAAATAATAATAATCGGAAGGAAACAATAGGGCTCTGCGCCCTTTCAGGGCTTGGGCCCGAATAATAGAAAAAAATAATAAAAAGTAGAACAATATAGCTGCGAGCAGTCAATTGCGGGCCAAGCCGGTGGCACCGCAACCCCGGTGCCTAAAGGCACCGGGATGGCGGTACCGCCGGCTTTGGCCCTCCCATCGCTGCTCGCAGCTATATTTATATATATATATATACATATATATACACATATATATACACACACACACACACACACACATATAAAGCCGGTGGCACCGCCACCTTGGTGCCTTTAGGGTTATTCTGCACGACGTGCAAAAACGTAACCCCTGCTTTGGAATACATACTAGTATGTATTCCACAATTGGAATACATACTAACATACTAGTCAGAACTGAATAGTTGATATCTGAATGACAGATCACCATAGAAGTCACTGGAAAAAATGTGACTAGTAACAAAAGAATAGTTACTAGTCACCATTGAAATAAGTACTAGTGTCTAATGAATAAGTACTAGTATCTATTTAATAGGTACTAGCATCTAATGAATAAGTACTAGTAACTAATTAATAAGCATTGGTATGTAATGAATAAGGACTAGCATCTAATGAATAAGTACTAGTATCTAATAAATAAGGACTAGTGTCTAATGAATAAGTACTAGTATCTTTAAAAAGGTACTAGTACCTAAAGAATAAACACTAGTATCTAAAGAAAAGGCACTAGTATCTAAAGAATAAGCACTAGTAGCTAATGAATAAGTACTAGTACTTAATGGAATAGATACTAGTATCTAAAAAATAAGTACTAGTAGCATGAAAATAGAGACTAGTAGGTTAAAATGATTAAATGTTAAAACGGCTTGCCATACTCTATCTGTCGTTTCGACTAGTCACAATTACGTTACAGATATCTTAAATGATAATACAAACTATCCAAAATGTAATTACGACTAGAAAGACGTTGTTGATATCTACAATGTTAATTACGAATAGTCAAACTTAGCTTTTAAATGTTAAAAGGGCTTGCCATACAGAAGTGTAGGCTCAGAGAGACACTCAACATTTTCAAACCAAAATATCTGACTTTCTGTGGGTCCTAGCTCATGAGTGTAAATTAGAAAGTTGTCCGGCTTGAGGAGAATATATGAATATATGAAACGATGAGATCAACATGTGTACTGAGTTTCATATTATTACATGCAAGCGTGTTTGATTTATGGACCAAGTTTTTGGACCCCGTTCCAGGGGGCGCTGTCTCAGCCCCCTTGCCACACCCGGGTACCATCTTCCCGGCTCTGATGGCTGTGGGATCTGACCTGTGTGCAAAGTTTCAAGAGTTTTCAAACCCATTAAGGGCCCCAAAAGCCGCTAAGAGACTCAAAATCATCAAAAAAAGGAATGTTAAAGTTTGATGCGTTGCTATGGCAACATTATCTTAGATATTGAATAATGCTTTCACAGCTCTTCATCTGGCGTGTGTTTACATTATACAGATGAAGTTTGAAGCAAATCGGGTAAAAGTAAGAGTGTGATTTCAAAGCATTTTGCAAGTGAAACACTTTCTGCTGCCAGTTGGTGGCGCTATATATTTGACTCACAATAGTCACATCCATGTGATCGGCCTCTTACAACGAACACACTGCTGAAGTTTCATCAAGATCAGTTAATGTATGCAGAAGTTTTAACACACTTCCTTTTTGATTTATGGACCAAGTTAATTTAATTAATACACTAATTATATAAAACTATTGTCAATGCACTACAATTAAACAGGTTATATGTCTTTACTTATAAAAATAAAAACAAAAACTTATTTAAAAAATACCAGGCTTAAGAAATGTATTTACTTTAGCAGGCCAGACACACAGTGAAATTATTAAGCCCCCTCCCCCTACACACACACACAGAGACTGTGTGTCAAAAGACTCAATCACACACACACACAGACTGTGTGACAGGCCTAGGCTCAGAAAGAGCATGATCATATTCAAACTACAATATCTGACTTTCTGTGGGTTTGAGCTTATTATTGTTAATTAGAAAGTTGTTTGGCTTGAATAGAACAATATACACGGCAAGTTTTGTAACTGTCAGTAAAACTAACCAAGTTATAACACACTTTATGTGTCCTTTTTTAGTCAAAAAAATCCGCCACGGCCAAACCGTTCGAGATATCAAAAATCCGTCCGGAATATAGCATCCTCAATGTCTTGACTTCATGCACACTCGAGTTTGGTGGTGATTGGTAACAGCATGGGTTGTAATTTGATGTTTTTCTAGGACAATTATTTAAAAAAAAAAAACATAATTCCCGACTTCCGTCTGAACTGTCGTAAAACTTAGAGCACGAAAGTTGTTTGGCCTGATGTGATCTATGAGTGTACCGAGTTTCATATTAATCCATGCACGTGTGTTTGATTTATGGACAAATGTTCGAATCCTAAAAGAATGCATCCTAAAGAATGGTAAAGTTTGATGCGTCGCCACTGGCAACAGTTTCAAAGATATCAAGAATCCATTCATAGGTCTTCATCTGCCGTGTATGTACATTATACAGATGAAGTTTGAAGCAAATCGGGTAAAAATAAGAGGGTGATTTCAAAGCATTTTGAAAGTGACACACTTCCTGCTGCCAGTTGGTGGCGCTATAACTTTGACTCACAATAGTCACATCCATGTGATCGTCCTCTTACAGCGAACGCACTGCTGAAGTTTCATCCAGATCAGTTAATGTATGCTGAAGTTATGACACACTTCCTGTTTCACGTTCTCGCCATAGTTTCGTTTCCTCGCCACGGCCAAACCGTTCAAGATATCAAAAATCCCCACACAAACTTTCATCCTCAATGTCTTGACTTCTAGCTGACCGAGTTTCGTCGAATTTGGATCAGAGCTCTAGGAGGAGTATTTAAAAGTTCATTGCGTGTGTTTTACAAAAAAACCTCAATAGCCGACTTCCTGTTGGGCTGGGGTAAAAGCAAGAACGCGAGGTATAGATGAAATTCTGCTATCGACATGTGTACCGAGTTTCATATTATTACATGCAAGTGTGTTTGAGTTATGGACCAGGTGTTCGGACCCCATTCCAGGGGCGCTGACGAGCCGCCCTGCCACGCCCGGGTACCAGCTTCAGCCCGGCTCTGATGGCCGCGGGTTCTGACCCGTGTGCAAAGTTTCAAGAGTTTTCGAGCATGTTAAGGGCCCCAAAAGTGCCCGAGATAGTCGCTAGAAAAAGAAAAAAAAAAAAAAAAAAAAAAAAAAAAAAAAAAAATAATCGGAAGGAAAACAATAGGGCTCTGCGCCCTTTAGGGCTTGGGCCCCAATAACGGAAGGCAAGCAATAGGGTCTCTGCGCCCTTTCAGGGCTTTGGGGCCTGAACAACAATACATATTAAATATTAAATTCCTGAAACAGTAACATTTAAAAAATGTTTAGACTAAACTAAAACATTCATAACTTTGAGTGAACCTTGCCAGAACGTTAGAAAGTTGTGAGAACGTTCCCTGTTCACTGGGGAATAAAATCCTATTTTATTTTGTCTAAATAAATGAACTTTAAATGGAACAAGTTAATTTCAGCATCATAAATTATATAATTTACACAATATTTTTATTGGATATTTTTTTTAGCTTTGCTAAAGATTTAACAGTGCATTTAACAGTGTTATTAAATCACGTGTGTTTTAAGTTAATGATGATGACGGCAAAGGCAAGATAAATGTAAAAATTGATTAAATGTGTATCCGCAGTTAAATATCTCATAAATATCTACTATCGAGTCGATACTAATAAATAAATAAAAACCTCTATTGTGAAAAATCGATTTATTTTTTGAAAATGAGCCTACCTTGTGGCTTCTGGCAGACAAAGCCATAGATGCTCTCAGTACAGACGTCATCTTGCCATTCCCCTGTCATACGGAAGATGTGACTGTTGGACAGGTAAGTACAATGATGTTCCATAGGAGATCTATAATAAGACTCCTGTAGACACAACATAGGAAAAAAACATTTAAAAACAGTATTGGAATCAAGTTACATTTCAAATATACTCAATTTTGAGTTCATACCTCCCAGTTTTTATAGACGATTGGCTTCCCGTTGATCCATTTGGGAGAAAAACGCCCCTGTGCCCCAATCCAAACCCCCGCTGACCTGCCATGAAGCAGCATGACGATGAAGGCTTCAACCATAAAGATAAAAGCCATTAAAAATTGTCAGTTTGACTTTATTTTAATGGTCCGTTTAACACATTCTGTCAACTATAAGTAACGTTGCACCTACATGTCTACTAACTCTCATCAGAGTGTTAGTAGAGTATTAGTAGACTGGTGAAGTAAGAGTTAGAATAAGTTTGAGCAAAGTTACTTATAGCCAGTAGAATGTCTGTTGGAGGACCATCACAATATATTAATACTCTAATGAGAGTTAGTCCAAAACGTTGGTTCGTGGACTAAACCCCATACAAATAAGCTGCCATTGGGCGCATAATGCCCCAGAGGGATCGTAGGATGATCTGGGATGGCTGCTAGGGCTAGGGATAGGGTTTATTTGGACACCTCTAGTTGGCGCCGTAGAGCATTTTCGCTAATTTGTCCAATAACCCACTATATTTACCAAATGTCCCATAGACCCCCCCACCCACTCCCAGGTCACGCCCCTGTCCCACGAACCCACTATTTGTCCAATAACCCACTATATTTACCAAATGTCCCGTATACCCCTCAGCCACTCCCAGGCCACAGCCCCGTCCCACGAACCCACAATTTGTTCTGTAACCCACTATATTGGGAAAATGTCCCATTGACAACCCCCCCCACTCCCAGGCCACGCCCCATCCCATGAACCCACAATTTGTCCAATAACCCACTATATTTACCAAATGTCCTGTATACCCCCCACCCACTGCCAGGCCACGCCCGTCCCACGAACCCACAATTTGTCCAATAACCCAGTATATTGGGCAAATGTCCCGTTGACACCCCCACCACTCCCAGGCCACGCCCCCGTCCCACGAACCCACAATTTGTCCAATAACCCACTATATTGGGCAAATGTCCCGTTGACACCCCCCACCACTCCCAGGCCACGCCCTGTCCCATGAACACACTATTTGTCCAATAACCCACTATATTGGGCAAATGTCCCATTGACACCCCCACCACTCCCAGGCCACGCCCCCGTCCCACAAACCCACTATTTGTCCAATAACCCACTATATTGGGCAAATGTCCCGTTGACTAGTTGCAAAGTTACTTATAGACGCTTTCATCAGACGCGTTGCCATGGTGATGAGCTGGCCCAAAGTTAACTTCCGTTCTGTTAGTTTATACTGTTTATTGGATAATACGGCATTGACTGTATTAGATACTATATTAAAATAGCTAGGTTTATCCGAGTATCCGGTACAGTGTTTCCCATGCATTTATTAGTGGCAGCCCAACTCATTATCAGCGCTGACCGCCACATATTGATTTCCGTGTTTTTTACAATTTAAGGAAAAGTTGTATTTGACTGCAGAGTTGCGTGTAGCGCATATTCGCAAGCTCTCTCTCTCTCTCTCACACAAACACATTAACAGCGGAGCAGAATGTATCATAACGCTGCACAGATCCATCCAACATCCTGTCATGTGGAGACCGGCCTTAAAAAAAGGTTAGCAAGCATGTAAGAAGCTAATAAGGAGAGATATGTTCACCTAATAAAGCCTCGTCGCGCGCTCCGCTCGCCACAGTTTTTTAACACTGCGGTAAATCAGACACGTCGGTAGAAAAACATCTTGTCTCCTATTTTTGTTCAACGGGTCTGGTAGTGTCACATTTCAGTTTGGCCAGGTAACATTTATTTTCTTTGACTGTCAAGAAATACCAGCTACTATGGTTATTTACTTGTTATGGATTGTCTGCGCAAGTTTGCCGGAAGTTAAGTTTGGGCCAGTTTTATGCACATGCGCAGTACCGTGTGTTTATGTTGTCACTGCTGAAAGCGTCTATAGTTAACAGAATGTTCAAAAGGGATCAGCAATATAAAGTTTTGGCAAAATGTCAATATAAAACGACATCGGAAATGTCATCAGAAAAGAACGTGATCTTTACCTTGTTCGATTTCATCCTCTATAGACACCAGAGATCCCGAATAGGATGAGCAGATGGACTGAGCATCCTGCCAATTTTTCCCCTCTTCCGGACGGGCTGGGAGATGCAGAAACAGACACTGGCAACCAATCACAAACAAGCAATTCTCAATCATACAACAAAACACAACAACCTAAAATGATTAATAAATAGTTGATTTCTGAAGGTCATCTCTGAAGACAATGGATAGAAACATACTCTGTGAAATAATTCTGGTGTGCTAATAATTCAGTTCCTTTAAAAAAAACTGCAGTGAAAAAAAATAAAAAATTTTAAGCTTTACATTTTTTTTTTTCTCATGATTAAAGTAAAAAAATGACTTGGATTTTGTTGTTTAATAGAAGTTGTGCAGTAAAACAATTTAAATGGTTCAAAAATATAAAATAAAAAAAAAAACATTCCAAAAAATAGTAAATATATAATTGCAAGAGCAATATGAAAGGAATATGCACTTTGTGCACCACTGATCTAGGTTACATTCTCACAATACTGCTGAACCTGCTTCTAGTGTATATGAACCTTGTGTCCGAAGTAGAACCAGTTCTCAGGGCAGCTGCCGATATAGTGAGGCTCGAGTGGGTCCTCCACTAAAGACACCGTTCTGCGCTTGCACACGTAACCATGAGGATCTTTACAGCTTCCTGTTGACCACTGACCTGCACAAACATCACGATACGCTGTGTTTGAGTATACTGGATAATGGTACTTGTGTGTGCTTAAAATATTGTGTATGCTTGTATTGTTTACCCGATTGAGACGACATTTGGATGCAGTTTTGGCCAGGCTTTCGGGAAAATCGACCATTTTCCCAGTTCTCATAATCCAGAGCGGATCCATCAGTCCAACTGCAGAACACACACATACAACACACAAATCCCAACATGAAGTCTGCTTCATACTGTATAATATGTTCCTTTTATGCTCGTCCTTTCTTTCTTAAAGGTGTAGTGTGTGATTTCTGTAATACTTGCTGACCAAATGCAATTGCAAAAATACTGTAATCTCGGCAAGTTAACTTGAGAAAAGATTCTTTCTGCCATTATCTTTTACTTGTTATATAACAATAAATACATAAATAAAAGTCAAAAGCTGAACTTAATTCTACTGTAAAAGAGCCTCATTATGGTAGTCAAAGAAAGGCACCTGAGGCCATTGTGATCGCTGTTGGCTGACAAACCAATCCACCAATATTTAGAGTCCTAAAAAACAAAGACACAAACAAAGATGTTCTTTTATATACATACATATAGTTCGTATATGTATATATATATATATATATATATATATATATATATATATATATATATATAAAACGTTCAAACGTTTGGGCTTTTTTATAGTCTCTTATGCTCACCAATTCTGCATTTATTTGATCAAAAATACATTTAAAAAAGTAATATTGTGAAACAAATATTACTTCAAATATATTCTGTTTAAATATATTTTAAAGAGCAATTTTTTTCCAGTGACGGCAAAGCTGAAATTATAGCAGCCATTACTCTTCAGTCTTCAGTGTCACATTAATTCATTATAATCGGTTTTGATGCTTAATATTTTTGAGGAAACTGTGATACACTTTTTATTGATGAATAGAAAGTTCAAAAGAACAGCATTTATTTGAAACAGGAATCTTTTTGTAACATTATAAATGTCTTTGCTGTCACTTTTTTAAGTAATAATTGACGACGGGCCATTGAATTATCAGAAAATAATGCAGTCACGGTGCGAAGATGGACACCTCAAAAAAAAAAATCTTTCGTCGATTAATAACGAAACTGTAAGTTTATCTGCTTCAAAAACAGCGCCATTATCAAATTGCTAGTGAGAAATGTCATGTAGCTTTTAAAAGGATAGTTCACTTTGAAGTTAATTTTTGATATGTTTTAGCTTACCCCAAGGGCATCCAAGATGTAAGTGTCTTTGTTTCCACAGTATTTTCAATTTTTATATTTCTAGGTCAAACCATTCTTGTCTGTCAGTCATATAATGGAGGTCTATGGGGTCCACCACAAAGAGCATGCACAGAGAAGTCCAGATTAAACATGATTTAATGACTCGTAAAATGTAAGTACACACTGATGGCCTAAGACACCGAAACAAGTGTTTTGTTTGAAAACGAACAGTATTTATATCGTTTTTACTTCTTGTAACCACAGCCACAAAGCGCCCGCGCCCTCAGATCACTTGGACGTGGCTGTGGTTACAAGAGGTAAAAACGATATAAATCCTGTTCGCTTTCCCACACAAATCGCTTGTTTGTGTCTCAGGCCATCAATGTGTACTTACATTTACGGGTCATTAAATCATGTTTAAATTGGACTTCTCTGTGCATGCTCTTTTGAGGTGGACCCCATAGACCTCCATTATATGACTGATATAGACACAAACAGTTTGACCTAAAAATATAAAAAAGACACCTACATCTTGGATGCCCTTGTGGTAAACTAAAACATATCAAAAATTAATTTCAAAGTGAACTATCCCTTTAAGTTGCTACACTATTTTACAGATAAAATCATAAAATTTCTGTGCGAGTGTGAGTCTGTCCTGTGTGTTCGTTTAAGTGGGAGAGAGAGCGAGAGAAAGATGTGCTTTCCATACATAACATTTAATTGTGTGGCAAAAAACATGGAAATAATTTAATTTAAGATGTATTTGCTTGGTTAGTGTCATTGTGGGTTTCGGTTCTGTAGTCTGTAAGGACCTTTGAAATAACTGAAATCATTTAATAAAGTGATATGAAACTGTAATGTGGTCAAGACCTGCCTGGATATACTTTAGCCGTGGGTTTCCCTGAAAATAATTGCACACCTTGGAGCATCTGTCAACCAATCAGATTCAAGCATTCAACAGCCCCATAGTATAAGGTGACTTTAATGCATCCCTGCTGAAAAGTATGAATTTCCCAGAATGAAAAGCCCAGACTTTTGAACATTACATAAGTAAATAACTATATAATAACCTTTATGCGTTCTCTGATGAAGTTCAGTCCTCACTAGAGTGAACAGAGAGAAGATCAGTACCCATCATCTTACAGGCGAAGGCCACGGCCTCCCAGGGAAACGGCTTACTGGCAAAGTAATATTCAGCTCCACGGAAAAACACCCATGGCTCACGTTCTGCACCATAAACAAAAACAAATGTCATCACCATCAACATCATAAGTGAATCTTTATAGTATTTACCTGTACTGTACTTACGGTCGCTGTACTCAGTACGGCTTGACCAACTCCACACCTGAGGAAAAACACCTACATTTCAACAATTCATTTATATTTCAGTGCAATTTTATGGATGTTCTTCCTGCTTAAAAGACAAGCATGTTGTTGTTTATCCTCAAAATGATTATAATAAATTAGAGACCATGACTAGACCTCTTTCAATGAAATACAAAATAATTAAAAAGGTAACAATTACAATTATTAGCCGAAAGCAGTGTGGAAATTTAAAAATGTCTAAGCTAGGGCCAGGTTGCATAAACCACCAAGACTCTTTTTCTTATTCATACTAGGGCTGTCAAATGATTAATCATGATTAATCACATCCAAAATAAAAGTTTTTGTTTACATAATATATGTGGGTGCACTGTGTATAATTATTTTATATATATAAATACACACACATGCTTGTATATATTTAAAAATATTTTAATGTATATACTGTATATAGATTTATATATAATTTATATTATATAAAAATATAAATATTTTATATATAAATAATATTTTTTTCTTAAATATACATGTGTATGTATGTGTATGTATTTATATATATACAAAATATTTATACACAGTGTACCCTCATATATTATGTAAACAAAAACTTTTATTTTGGATGTGATTAATCGTGATTAATCATTTGACAGCCCTAATTTTTAAGTCAGTTACATAAAAGAGTAGATCGGTCTAAATTGATACCGAAAAGTAAGACTGATTACCCCAAACTAACTGCTAGTTGGTCTTCTAGTAACTTAATGGCTATTTATGCAACTGGCCCCTGGTCTTTTCAGCAAGTTGATAATGAATTTTTCATTAAATATTTGAAATGTATATCCATACATCCTGAACACAAACCTTTAGGGACCTTGCAAATCCACTCATATTTGGAGTCACATGAGTGGGCCGTGAGAGTGTTCGTGAGGTCATTGTACACAGCACACATGCGAGAGCTCCACTTCATTCATATCCTCAATGAACGATGTCACCACCTACAGAATGGTATGAATATGACAAATATTTAAAATAACTAAAGCTGATGAACTGAGCTCTGCTTTCTCTTTTCCTGGCTTTTTTGTTTGTTTCTCTTTTTCTCTGAATCTCTACCGGTGTGCCATCTGGACCACTCCCAGGCTCCCTTGGACCTAGGGTTTCTCTTAGTAAAGCCCACCCAAAACCAGCGACCCTCTGTACTGAAAAAGAGACAAAAAGAAAAGGAAGGAGAGGGAAAAATAAGTAAATAAATAAATTGGTGCTGTTAAATCGATTAATCACAATAAATCTCATCTAACATTAAAGTTTATATATATATATATATATATGTCATGTGTGTGTGTTTTATGTTAGATTTAAATTTTACAGCACTAAAATAACATTTAAGAATGGCAAATAAATAAATAAAAATACTGAAAATACTAAATACTGTATAATTTAGGCTTTTTGGGACCCCCCAATACAGGTAAAGGAAAAGGAGGCAAAGGAGAAGTGCTCACTAAACACAGATTTAGACAGATTTATGAACAATATTTGAGAGAAATAGGCCTTTTGTGTACATAGAAAAAAACTTAGAGCTTTGAGTTCAGCTCATGTGCAAAATGGGGGCAAAAACAAAAGTGTTAATTAATTGTGTTCATTGTATAATGGCCACTTAAATAGACTACATACAATTTTGGGGTCAGTAAGATTTTTTTTTTTAAGATTTTTTTTATTTATATATCTATATATATATATATATATATATATATATATATATATATATATATATATACATATATATATATATATAAATGCATACATACATACAGTCACACCCACACTAGTATTGATCAAAAGTGAGAGTAAGATGAGAGTTTAAAATGTTACAAAATTTACTTTTTATTTATCAAAGAATACTGTAAAAATGCTAATTAATCAATATATTAAGAAGCACAACTGTTTTTAAAATTTATAGTAAAAATGTTCTTCTATTTTGATATATATATATATATATATATATATATATATATATATTAGTATAAATTAATATCATATCTAGATTTAAATTGAAATATAAAAGTATTTACAATATTACTGTTTTACAAATAAATAATGTTAATGCATAACCTGGCCCTAGCCAGATGAATTTCGCTCCGCCTAGCTCCACTCATCCATCTGGAACCGATCCATTGAAATGGCGTTTCAGAAGGCTGGGCCTCATCAAAAATCCTTGCATATGATTGGATAAGCCACTTGTCTGTCATCTTTATCGTACGTGCAATTTCAACCACTCACACCGAAGCCAACCCGTGATGCTGATGAGAGCGACGCAGGAAAAAACAAAACAGAACAGCCGACGAACGACTACAAGCCCTCTTTAGACGAAAGACTTACAGAAACTCGGTTTAACATTGTTACAAGTTCAGGTAAGATCATGTTCGGATATGCAGTCGGTGCGTTCGCTCTATCGGCAGACTCTGAAGATGCTCTGGCAAATTTTAGAGGATGGCAAAAAACAGAAAAGGAACCGCTTTCTGAACAATCATCAGTCACTTTGTCACTACGTCACATCTATGAAACTCCCACCCTGCGTCCTGATTGGCTAAACCATAAAGTTGGTTGGAGAAATCACTCTCAATGGAAGAGCTTCCAGATGGATGTGAGTGAAGCTAGGCGGAGCTCAGCGAACGACATTCATCTGGCTCAGGCCAGGTTAGTTAATGCAGCCTTCTTTAAGAGAATAAAAGATGTAAAAAATCTTACCAAAACCTTAAAAATTGCTTATGAACCCAGTCATGGGTAAACGTGTAAACCAACCTTTGGAACAGCATGGAAAGGAGATTTTTGACAAAAGTCTGTTCTTCATTGTGATGGAAACTGACCAGATCAGCACCCAAAGCCCGGCAGAAGAACTGAGCCTCGGTCCAGGTGCGCTGCATCAGGATCTTCTCACTGTGATACACCTAAACAACCAACAAACAGATCATGAATGGCAGTAACATACTACATATTAAGTAAACAATTGATTATATGATTATATACTCTCTGCACCTTGTAACAGTGAGACAGGCTTTCGCGGCTCTCCCATCCTATCGGACATGGTGCGTTCATATTTATGTGCGGCACAGGCGTCAGGCTGGCATGGTTGTCGCTCACTTCCTGTTTGCACACAGCCAGGGCCTTGAAGGTGTGACAATTTTTCACCTCCCAGTGACCCAGTGCTTGACCTCCAGACATGACCACACACCCGCCACTATTCACTGCAGGCAGAGGGAGAGACCATCAAATAAAGTCTGTTTGTGCATGCTGGCCCAGGTTTATGATGGTAACTGTTTTAAGGACTTACCTGGCTGGTGTCGGTTCCAGTTGTTGTAGTTGAGGGGTGTCGACGAGCCATTCAGGGTCAGCCAGCGGTACTCTCTGATTCTGTCCTTGTCCTGTAGGGCTGTCCAGTAGTATTGGGAGTCAGAACCTCCCATTTCCCTGATCAGGCTGTTTAGAAAGGCCTGCTCAAACCTGCCACAGAGAAACCACACACTCCAATTGTGATGAATGTATCTGCTTCTTTCATGTTGTAAACATCGTAATTATCCTTGTAAGTAAGCATTGCCTGACTCAGCAACTCGTTTGAGGTTAACACTATATGAAACGCGTTACCTGGTTATTCCAGGTTGGTTTATGATCCTGGGAAGTTCCATAGTTACATCAATAGTTACCATTCAGAAGTTTTTTTCTTTTAAAGGGAGTTAAAAGGAGTAGTTCAGTTTTAAAAAAAACTTTTGATAATTTACTCACCCCATGTCATCCAAGATGTCCATGTCATTCTTTCTTCAGTCGAAAAGAAATTAAGGTTTTTGAAAACATTCCAGGATTTTTCTCCATATAATGGACTTTACTGGGAACCAAATGGTTCAAGGTCCAAAAGACAGTTTCAGTGCAAACTGCAAACTGTAGAAGGGCTTTAAACGATTCCAGATGATGAATAAGGGTCTTATCAGCGAAACGATCACTCATTTAAAAAAAAAATAACAAAGTTTAAGTTTTATAAGATCAAATGGTCACCTTGCTCTGTTCTGTGTGACTCTCCCTGTTCAAACTCGTTCATCAAAATGAACAAATCTTTTTTGAGTCAATTCGTTCATTTCGTTCGTTGAATTAACCAAATGACACAAAAAAAGATTTGTTCATTTTGATAAACGAACAGGAGAGTCACAAACGTACATCACAGAACAGAGCAAGTTTTTTTTTTTTAAAATGAGCGATCGTTTCGCTTGATAAGACCCTTATTCATCGTCTGGAATCATTTAAAGCCCTTCTGAACAGTTTGCAGTTTGTACTGAAACTGTCTTTTGGATATTGAACCATTTGGTTCCCACTGAAGTCCATTATTTGAAGAAAAATCCTGGAATGTTTTCATCAAAAACCTTAATTTCTTTTGACTGAAAAAAGAAAGATATGGATATCTTGGATGACATGGGGGTGAGTAAATTATCAGCAATTTTTTTTTTTTAAGTGAACAACTCCTTTAATACATTCATCCTTTAATGATAAACTTTTAACCATTTAACTCCTTTAATAATTCATCAAGGATGCATTAAATTGATCAAAAGTGACAGATATAAAATGTATTAAAAATAAAATGAATTCAATTTAATTTTAAATGAATTTAAATTATTTTAAATTAATTACAATAAAATAAAAAGAAAATTTGTTTCAGTCTCACTTTAGATTAGGGCCCAATTCTCACTATTAACTAACTATTAACTACAACTTTTGACTTAACAAACTCCTAATTACTGCACATAAACCGTTAGTAAGGTGGTTGATAAGTTTCGGTATTGGGTAGAATTGAGGTCATGCATGATGTAGAATTTGGTCATGCAGAATAAGGCATTAATATATTCTTTATAAGTACTAATAAACAGCCAATATCAAGTAATACACATGATAATAAGCAACTAGTTAATAGTGAGAATTGTTAGAACCCTAAATTGTTACCGATATTTCTTGTTCAAATCAATTCTTTTGAATGTAATGTTCATCAAAGGATCCTAAAAAACAATTATAGTGGATTCCCAAAAAAAAAATGTTTACTTCCGGTATACTGCACGCGGATTTTTGTATGCGTCGAGAAGTTTCTCTACTCAAAAGACCAAGATTCCTTGCGAATAGAACATGCACAGAACACAAATCACTATGGGGATATGCCGATAAGCGTTTACATGAGCAAAAATTCGGGTTTGAAAAGGGGTACCCCAGGTATAATATCCCGGTTTTTAAAATACGGGATATGAGCATTTTTCGGGTTTTTGACGGTGTTTACATGGCCGGTTCAAGCGAACGGGTTATTGGCTGCATGTAACGCAGTAACTGAAGACTGCTAAAAAAATCACAGGGATAAATCCACTTAAAATAGGAAATAGTTATAAAAAATAAAATAATACTTCAAAATATTTATTTGTATTAAATAAATGCAGCCTTAGTGAGAATTAGAGACTTAAAATAAAATAAAAATTACACATCCCTTACTTTTCCTCAAAATACTAAATACAAAGTGATTTTGTTCAGAATAAAATAGACATTCTAGGTAATTTCATGTTTCATGTTTATTTAATGCACTTAATTGCCTAAAGCAGTGTTCCCAACCCTGTTCCTGGCGGCACACTCAACACTGTATTCTTTGTCTCCCTAATCAAAAACACCTGATTCAACTCATTAGCTCATAATCACATGGGTTAATGACCTGATGAGTTGAATCAGGTGTGTTTGTTTCGGGGCACAAAGAATACGTGCAGTGTTCGTGTGCCGCCAGAACAGGTTGGGAAACACTGGCCTAAGGCTATGTTTACACGGAAACGATTCTGAACTAGAGAAAACGCAAAAGTGGCGTTGCGTCATAATTTTTTACTCTGCGTTTAGACGAGCGTTTTGTGTGGAAAATTCGCGTGCAAATGGTGGCGCAAATGTCGGAGAAATTCAATGTAGTATGCACTTCAGGTGGCTAGGAGTGCATACTACAGCAACACCAAGTCCACGCGCCTGCGTACAACCGTCACTATCAAGCAAGCAGACTTTTGCGTTTTACTCTTTACACGGGAACGCAACGGTGGAGCGTTTTAGGCCCCGTTTACACGATGGAAAGACGCAGATATTCTCTGCGTTTTGCCCTCTCATTTACACGAAAACGCCGTTTTTATCACTGAAAACGAGGCCACGTTTACACAAAGCCGGGTATTTAGCTAAACGAATATTTTCCCCTCTCCGTTTTCAAAAATAACATGGTTTACACACCCGCATAAATACGCCGTCGAGCGCCATCATAACTATGCTAAACCTAAGGCGGCAGTGTAGGGGTTAAAGATAAAGCCATGCAAGCCAATCAGAATCCTGGAATCGACAAGAGAGAACCTAAAACGCCGTTTCTCCCAGTTTACACGACAACAAATATCCGGCGTTTTCAAAAATCTCCACTTTGCCCGGAGTTTTTAGAAATAATCGTTTTCAGTGATAAAAACGGCGTTTCGTGTAAATGAGAGGGCAAAACGCAGAGAAATATCTGCGTTTTCCCATCGTGTAAACGGGGCCTGAATATCACAAACATGTAAATCAGGGGTTCTCAACTCCAGTCCTCGTGACCCACTGCTCTGCATATCGTGTATTTCTCCCTTATTTAACACACCTGATTCAGATCCTCAGCTCGTTAGGATAGACTCTGGCCCTGTTTACACGAGAACGCTCGCGAGTGAAAGCGTAAAACGAATATTTCTAAAAACTCCGGGCAAAGTGGAGATTTTTGAAAACGCCGGATATTTGTTGTCGTGTAAACTGGGAGAAACGGCGTTTCAGGTTATCTCTTGTCGATTCCAGGATTCTGATTGGCTTGCATGGCTTTATCTTTAACCCCTACACTGCCGCCTTAGGTTTAGCATAGTTATGATGGCGCTCGACGGCGTTATTTATGCGGGGTGTAAACGATGTTATTTTTGAAAACGGAGAGGGGAAAATATTCGTTTTGCTAAATACCCGGCTTTGTGTAAACGTGGCCTTAAAGATTTCCACTCTGGAGGGTGGTTTCAATTTTTTGCGTTTTTAAGCCTCAAAACGCCATTGCCGTGTAAACGAAAGGCACATCCAATAAAATATTTTTACGTTTTCACCCGCGAGCGTTCTCGTGTAAACAGGGCCTAAGTAACGTATGTGTTAGTAGTTTATTCGGTTCAAAACCAATTAATTTCCATCCAGACGTTTTCTACATACCTGCTTTCTACAGTAACAAGAGATTTGCAGTAATATCCTTTCACTGCATCCTCAAACGTCTGCTCCTGATCGGTAATCATATAGCACCAGTTGTCCTTCCTTCTCCAGTCCTGCACATGCACCAAATAAGCCAACTTTAAATAGATTCAGCAAGGCCTTTAAATGATATACAGATTAATCATATAAAATAAAAGACTTGAAAGAACACAGTAAAATTAACATGCTGAGATATTTGTGAATGTAAAAGGGATTTTCATCACAAAACCTGATTGTTATGGTTTGTAGAGTGTAGTATAGGATTCATGTGTCACAAGTAGTGTGGACCACAAAGTAAGTCTACTAACAATGTCCAAATTAAAGAACAGCCATGACAATTGCAAAAAGGTTTAAGACATGCTTTTTGTTACTATCCTCCAATAAATGTTGCGTCTGAAATGGAAACTCCAACAAATGAGTATGCCATAAGGTCAGTCACAAAAATAACTTTGTCCATGCCTTTTCACTGCCAATTTTTCACTGCATGTAGTAAATAATCACAGTAGTTTTCTACGCCTTTAGGGTTTGCGCTGGTGAAAGCTAACTTTTGAGATAAAGTTTGGTATATATAATACTACTTATACTAAAAATAGTGCATAGTTCATAGTAGATGCAGGTAATTTGGTATGCTTTAGCTTCAGTGGCATCCAGCTGTGTTTTCACACTTGTTCTCCATTAACCCTAAATCCAATGGCCTCAATTCTGTGACCTCTTCATATAACCTGAACCAGATTGAAACAAAGATTTTAACAGCTACAAACATACACAGTCGAACCTTTTTATTCAAGGTCTGAGGTTAAACCCGATATGAAGGGGAAAGTGTTTTTTCATAATTTTACACTCTTTTGCCTTTAGTAGAATACAAAATCATTTCAGTACAGTACAGATAAATGGTTGTTCTTCACATACAGTACAAGATGAGTAAGTGTGGGTGTGACACATGAGCGTTCACTAGCACGTGTGCATCTCTGAAAAGTGCCCTTTCTCTGTTTGGCCATATCCGTCACGTAGCCGTCTTGTTTCATATCCAGCAAAAGCAGAAACAGAGCGACAGAGCAGATCTGAATCAGTCTGTTGTTCTCTGGCCGTGACCCGGTCTAACTTCGCTGACGGCCGCTCTGTGCTCTAGGCACACAGCCTGTCTGCCCTTCTCACCCCACACAAAGCACATCTCAAGCACAACCAATCAGAAATGCAGGAAAACCGATGGAATGAGAGTGCCGGTTATTAGATTGACGGAAAAGTTTGGTATTGGAGTTCTCTTACGAGAGGTTCTCTCGTATTGCGTAAGCTAGCTTACGCTACGGGAAAGATTCATCTTTTCTGAGAAGTTGAAGCCAAAAAATGATCCTATAATTTTGTATCCAATGTCAACGCAGTTCACTGCAGCAGACCATGAGCGGGCTAGCTAGCAGCTCATTGGTTCGCTCAGGGAGAACTGCTACAGCCTATGAGGGAACTCGGTTGAACTCGTGACCAATGAGAAGCAGACACGCTCTCATTGCGTCAGAGCCCGCCGAACGGAGTGGCCCGAGTCTATAAATAAGCGAGTTTCCCGCTGTTTTCCGATTTTCATCTCTTCAGCGAGGCTATACGCACCTGCTGATCTCCGAGAGGAAGCCGCGTCGCCGTCGAGAAGGCATCTCTTAGCGAGCGTGTGGACAGAGTCTGAGGAAGCCGGCCGTCTTCGCCACCTTCAGCCATCCTGCGAGCTAACGCCATCCGGCGACGTATCCTTACATTTGTATTTTGCTTGTGTTGTGTATTTTCACAAAAGAGCAGCGAGCGTCTTTTTAAAGATGCCTCGCACACCTCATGCCGCTCCCCTCTCAGCGCCGGAGTCCCGCGCTGTATGTGGGACGAGCCGCTTACAGCTGTGCCGACCGCGGCTAGCTTTCTTTACTTTACAAGAGAGCTAGCTTGCCCCCGCGCATAGCTTCACCGAAAATGGGTTTATCAATGGTGTTTAGTCCCGCCGAGGCTGGTCCTCTTCGCCACCATCACGCCCTCTTATCTGCTCGCGCTCCTGTGCTTGTGTCTTACTGCTGTGGCTCAGTGGTAAAACACAAAGCTTTTCGCGCCAGAGAGACCCGTGTTCGAATCCGGCTCTTGCAGATAATTTTTTGCACGACATGAGAGAACGAGTGTGTTTTTAACCCGCCGAGGCCGGTCAGCATCCTCTAACGTTTCTCTTTCCTCGTTCGAGCGGCCATAAACGCCCCCCGTGCATAGCTTCACCGTGAATGGGTTTGTGTTACTGTTGGTCTCGCCGAGGCTGGACCTGTTCGCCACTAACACGCCCCCTTATCTGCTCGCGCTTTTCAGCTTATTGTGTCTTACTGCTGTGGCTCAGTGGTAAAATACAAAGCTCCTCGCGCCCAGAGAGACCCGTGTCCGGTTCTTGCAGATAATTGTATGCAGCTCTGAGCTCGCGGCTCACGTTTCAGAAAGCGGCCGCGCTCTCCCGCGCACATGCGTCAGCGGCGACATGAGAAACGAGTGTGTTTTTAGCCCGCCGAGGCCGGTTAGCACCCACCTCTCTAACGTTTCTCTTCCTCGTTCTAGCGGCCAAATTGTCTATTTTGCAGCAACGAGCCTGTTATTACATGAACGCCTGCAATAACGCCGACAGATTCGATTGACGCCAATGCTGTTCAAGCACACCCCGTGTCTAACAGAGCCCACTCTCTTAGCTGGCTATGCCGCTTGAGTGTTAACTGTAACAGATGTGCCCACGTCCGTGCTCACATCTTCTTTCTGCCCGCTCTATTACACGGCCAGGTCGCGTGCATCCCAGCCTCTTCAGTCTCGTGCCCGCTCGCAGCGCTCACGTCTCTACATGCACGCGACCCCGCGCGCGTCAGGCTATATTTAGTCTCTGCAGCTTACAGCGCTCAGGTTTCCATCACGCACTTGCGCACGCGTCACCTGTGCAGCCTGTATCAGGCGAAAATGTAATCAGGCATAAGTGCATAATGTCTGAGTTTACACCAAACATACTATAAGTGTAGTATATGTGCCCACAGTTCAGTGTTCACTCCTATACTCAAGCACCACACTTGTGCCCGCTGCAGTCTCGTGCCCGCTTGCAGCGCTCACGTCTCTACATGCACGCGACCCCGCGCGCACCACAAGTGCAGCCTTTCAGGCTATATATAGGCTCTGCCGCTTACAGCGCTCAGGTTTCTATCACGCACTTGTGCGCGTCACTTGTGCAGCCTGTATCAGGCTAAAACGCAATCAGGCATAAGTGCAGAATGCCTGGCTTACACCAAACATGCTATAAGTGTAGTATATGTGCCCACAGTTCAGTGTTCACTCCTACACACAAACACCACACCTGTACCACGCTCACACTGTAAGCGCGCTCACACACGTGCTCAGCCCGCTATGTGTATACACATACATGTGTTGTATACACACGCCTTTTGTGTAGAATATGCGCCCACATCCTGTGTTCGCCCATACACAAAGCACCACACTCCCTGTGCCTCTGTCAGAGCCCACTCTCAAAAAGCGGACACTTCCCCCTTGAGTGTAGGTCCCGTTGCCTAAACATTCTAGCGTGCCCACACACTGTGTCCAGCCCGCTATGTGCAACAATCAGGCCGATATAGCCAGTCACCCGCTAGTGTCACACTTCTAAGCGTGGGAAGCTATCCCGGGAATCTCCCCATGGGTGCTAAGCACAATAAAATACGGCTATCTGTTACAGTTCCGTCGCCGCCCTCCACGCTTCGGGCGCGGCCCGAGAACTACAGTGATTTTAGAAGCAACAAACAGTCCTCCCGTTCGGCCTATCTTTAGCACCCTGTACGTTCACGAAGTGCATGGATACGGCGCTCGCCCCTGCGGAGCCAGCTACTGTCTCTTCGTACAGTCCTCCTCGACCATCTGAACACCTTGGGTCTCTCTGTCAACTGGACAAAGAGCTCGCTTCAGCCCTATCAGACGATTTCCTTCCTGGGAATAGATCTAGACTCAGTGGCTATGACGGCTCGCTTATCTACACAGCGCGCGCGCCGTGTTGCAGCGTCTCGCCGCATCCTGTCAGATGGACACCCTCACACCTCTGAAAACTTTTCAGAAGGCGCTGGGTTACATGGCCTCAGCCTCCGCAGTACTTCAGCTGGGTCTACTGCGCATGCGCCCCCTCAGCTTTGGTTGAAGAGCCGTGTGTCTCACCGTGCGTGGACCACGGGCCGCCAGCTGATCAAAGTTACGCAGACCTGTATCTCGGCTCTGCAACCATGGACAGTGGCAGAATGGTTTCAGCGGGGCGTTACCATGGGAACAGCCGTCTCGCCTATAAGTCTTTCGACAGACGCATCCAACTCAGGTTGGGATGCGGTCTGCGAGGGCTCACCGGCCTCTGGCCACTGGTCAGTTCAGAGAGCTCTCTACACATAATCTGTCTGGAGATGATCGCGGTCGAGAACTCGCTCGCGTTTTTCCTCCCGCGCATTCGGGTCACCACGCATTGATCCGCTCAGACAATGCAGCCATAGTCTCCTATTTTCAACCGTCAGGGGCGGTGTCAGATCCAGGAACCCCTTCCTGATGGCGGAAATGCATTTGAGTTTGGTCCCAGAGCCACCTGCTCTCGCTCGAGGCGGACGCACGTGCCGGGCCACCTGAATGACGGCCCAGACCGACTGTTCCAGGAACCTCATCCTTCCGGGAGAATGGTCCCTGCACGTTCAATCAGTCCAGAAACTGTGGCGAATGTCGGCAGAGCAGAGGTGGCATCTCTTCGCGTCAGAGGAGAACGCTCACTGCCCAATACTTTTCTCAAGAGCGAGGAGCAGCGCTAGCCCAGGAGTGGCCAGCCGCCGCTTTAGGCTTTCCCTCTGGTCTCCCTGTTACCACAGGTTTTACAGAGGATCAGGGAACACGCCACTCGGTGCTCCTCATAGCCCCGCGTTGGGAGAGTGCAGACTCTGGTTCCCGGACCTCAGCTCAGCTGTCGCAGAGCAGCCCCGTGGCCCATTCCAGTCAGAGCAGATCTCCTCTCTCAAGCTCCGCGGCACGATCTGGCATCCCCACCCCTAAGCACTGGGCGCTTCATGCATGGGTGATCAACAACTATCCGATGCTGATCACCCGGGGGAGAGTTAAACACGATCATGAACGCCAGAGCGGCTTCTACTAGGAAGCTCTATGCGTCAAAATGGTCTGTGTTCTCAAAAGGGTGCACCGACAAAAACCTAGACCCTCAGCGGTGCGACGTGTCGTCTCTGCTTGTCTTCCTTCAGGAGATGCTGGATAAGGGCAGGTCCCCATCCACTCTCAAGGTTTACGTGGCAGCTGTTCGCGGAGTTCGCTGAACCCCGACGCGCTCAGTCTCTGGGCAAAGACGAGCTAGTCATCCGCTTCCTCTGGGGAGCTAGAAGGATGAACCTTCCGCGCCCCTCGGTTCCGGATTGGGATCTTTCTATAGTTCTCGAAGCTATGGAAGCCCCCGCTTCGAACCGTTAGAGTCTGTGGACCTAAATACCTCTCGCTATAAACCGTTTCTG